>CM021104.1:231622607-232222607 GCA_007115665.2 Sequoiadendron giganteum | reverse complement strand
TCATCCATAATTTATTTTGTTTGTATGTCTCTTTTTTCGAAAAAAACACTGTTTGGTGTTTTTTTTGTTATAAATTAACTGCTCATTGAAATTTCAAATAAATTACATTTTTAGAAACTAGACTCCATTCTACAAAAAATAAAAAATTCAATTAGTTTCCAAAATTTGTAGGGGCAGCACGACCAAACTTATGTTTTTCAGGAAGTGTCCACTTCGAAAATTAGTAAAAAATTATCAAAAAAATTGTGCATCAACTACATACTGTTAGCTAACTTTTGACCGTTGCGATTTTAAAAATACTAAAAAAAAATCCACCGTACGAGGGTCGTACAAGAGTTGCTATGTTATGCTTTTCTAACAAAAACAACACCAATTTGTGTACGTCCCTCTTTTGAACCCCTTAATCTCAACCATTTTAAAAATAAATTAGTAGTTTAGAAAGTAGACTTAGAGCACTTCAATCCTTGTTGTTGTTCCATCTCAAAATTTTGATTGTAACTATTCTCAATTTCATGTCCAAGTTCAGTATTTCCTGATTTCAAAAAAAATGTTGTCCACTGAAGTCCCCTTTTTGGGAACCATATTTGTGCACTTACCCATCTGGAAGTGAGAACTCTGAAGAATAGAACAGAAAAAGCATTTTCCAGAATCCTAGCTAGGACCCATTCACCACTAGGAGAATGAGTCCTTAGTGAGGCTTGAAAAAACACTTTTTGCAATAGGTGCACAAAATTTTACCATCTTAAAACCTACCTTTTTACTATTATAAGGTTTATTTTTTGATATTCCTCTATTCATAATTGAATGAAATAACCAGGGAAAAGAGAGGTTAAGCATCTTGATCTCATTTTGGGTCTATCCCCTCCCTCACATTTTTCCCTTTATTTCACTATTAAGTACAATTCATTAGTTAAACTCCTTATTTTATTATCTGAGTGAAACTTCAAACTCCACCTCCACTGGGAGGTGTTGCCGTGAAATCTCCAAGATTAACCTATTCAACATCCAAAATCATATATTAGAATACTATTCATATAACAATGCTATTCGCATGTAATATTTATATTTTTTTGCTAGTTACATACATCGACAGTACATGTCATAGTGTAATACGAAGGTGGAGAACCTTTGAAAACCGAATGAATGCTATGAATATGAAATTTCATTATAATCATTAAACTAAATTAGTTAATCTTGTATTTCAAAAATTAAATTCAATGAACTTGCTAACATTTACTTGAGTATTAGGGTTGAAATCCTCATTCAAGAGGGCATCTGTCATCACCAATTGTTGAGCTGTAGATGTAGCCTACGCACCTACATCCTGACTATCCATGGGGTAATAACCATAGGGTGACCCGCAAGCTTGAAAAATATGGGTTGGAACCCTACTCCATGAAGTCTCCCTCAACCCACATTGTGTTGCTGGACTAGCATGTTCTATGATGCTCTAGGTTAAGGAACTAATAGACTGTATTGTCTTGATCTCAACACTCTCCTTCACAATGGAGGGGATAGCCATGTGCTCATAGGCTAGTATAGTGAGTTCTTGTATCACTGACCATTATGGGTCAAGACGTGCCCCTGGTCTATCCTATGCTGACCTCCCACCTCTATCTTGTAAGTCTCACGTATCAAAATAGTTTGGCACTTTATTGAGGAAAAACTTGTAGTAGAGTTTCCTCAAAAAATATTGTGGGACCTCATTATTGTTGCATGGAGGATGGTCAAAAAGCATCTACCACCTTTGCCAAAAATGTTTCTTTATCCCATGGTGGTTGCACCAATGGATAGGGAACCGCTTTCTTGTATGGTGTAGAGGTTGATTTGTTTGTAGGTTTGTGAAAAGGGAACACAAGCCAAAATTTGTATTTTTTAAATTTTTGACTTGTTTGTAAGATAACTTATATGCATAGAATTGTCTAAAAGCTCTCCTCTTATCCAACCAAGTAGAGATTCACTTACTAATTGAATCTACATTTGATAACATAGGTTCAAGACATTGAACAAGCGTGGCTCTATGTGAGGTTGAACTTGCAGGATCTTTCAACCTTGAAATTATGTCCTTAGTTTTTTTATTTTTAATTTTTAATTTGCCTCATTAAATTTTCTTGTGTTTGAAGGGCATATTAAGGAATTACTGGAGGTGTCTTTTGTTCAGGTTGTTCTTCATTAGGTATTTGGTGTTAAGGTGATTGAGGATTTTGAGGAGAAGGAGGTACATTATCAATTCCTATAAATTAAAGAAATTTACATAAAAAAACCACTTAAATCTACCTATTTAGTAACAAATTCACCCAGATAAATAAATAAACCTTACTCCTTTGACCTCCTCAATGTTGTGTGATGTAGGAGCATTCAGGTCCACACACGATCAACATCACCAAAAATATTTGTAGTTGTAATTTTAAATTTTGGTTTGTTTTTTTCTACCTCTCTCAACATTGACAACATGTGATTTCATCAATTATTGGTTTTCAAATTCATTAATCGAATGGTGGATGGTATAGTTTGGAATAACCTAAATAATTACTTCTTTGATATTTTATGAGGAGGATATGATCTTGATTATTCTTTGACAGCATGGAAGGATCATATGGTATTGAGAATAACTTGAATCCTTAAGTCAAGTCATAAAACCAAGTGAAAGTTTTAATTTGCATATTAGTTATATTTGTCATCGTTTGGAGATGTCTCAACTTAAGCTCCAAAGAATACAAAAGACCACGTTCAATTTAAAGTGATATAAAATGTGATGGGGAATGTCTCACAAGGCATAAATTTTTTTGAGGGGATGCCATATCATAATTGAAAATTTAAGCTATGAAGAAAATCGCCATACGAGGATAGATGGATCGATGGGCTAGCTACGATAGGAGAAATTAGAAGTTGAAATGAAAGGGTTGCATCATGGAAGGAGTGAAAAAGGAAGGGACGTGAGTCATCCAAAAGGCAAGAATTTTCCTTTGGTTTTAAAAATCCTAGCCAGAGCTTCGTAAAGGGGCATGCGGCGGTGGAAGGAGTGGAGTAAGGGCGTAGGGTTGATCTGAAGACAAATCACCCTTAGCCAGGCCGCACCCAACCATAGAGAAGATTGGTGGTTAACGAAAACAAAAAAATAGCTTGGAGAATCAAACCTACTTGTAGGAAAATGGGGAGAAGGCGCATATGTTAAAGCTTAAACTAGAGAAAATTGATATGCAAAATTTGTGTGCAAATAAGCAGAGAGAGGATAATTTAAATGGTGCATTTTAATGGAAAACAAAGGCACATCAATGAGCCAAGTGAAGATGTTGAAACCCATGTGGAAAGTCAGGAAGTGGAGTAGACCAAGCCTGGAATGACCCATTGAAGTCTAAAGGAGAACAATGAAGTTTAGCCTAAAAGCAACATGGGATATCAATAGCCATGCCATGAATGATTTGGATGGCGGCTAAAAAAAGAGAAGAGTGAATCAAGTAGGAAAAATGGCATGGGGAAGATGAGAAGAGGCACATAAGAGAGTAAAAGGTAAGTAGAGTAAAGATTTTGAGACAAACAAAGGCAAGTAAGAATTGGGTCTATGTGAAGGTGTTTTGTTTATAGGTGGAAGGGAAGATGGAAAGTTGAATAGAGCAGAAGAATGATGAGGTTGCCAAATTTTTTTTAATGTAATACTATAATGAAATTTTGAGTAAATGAATTTTCCTTGTTTTGTTTTCAAATTGGAGTGAAAAGTAGTGTAATTGTGTAATCGATTCAAATTGACACAAGTTATTATCAATTTTCATATTAATCGTTCATGGAGTTTGTGCAATCTAAAATTTTAAGGGTTGGGTGAGGTTTCATCTTCATCAAGTGGTATTAGATCAGGTGGTCTTGAGTGTGTGGATAGATCATCAAGAGAGAGGCAATTCACACCAGGACTTGTGGGGTGAAGAGGGAAGTGAGCAAAGGTTTCAAGGGCACAAGTAGATCATCGAACATGAGGTAGCTTGTGATGGAACCTATCAATAGTAGAAGCGTGAGTGAATTCCAAAAGTATTGTTGTAGATGTAGAGAGTTATAGCAGTTGAGGGTTGGAAGGCACATAATTTGAAGCGTGAGTGAGAAGCTTAAAAGCATCATTGCAGGTGAGTAGAGTCCCAAACGATTGAGAGAAGAAAATCTAAAGAAAAGTGGTGTGATGGAAAATTATAGGAGATGAAGTGGAATCTTCATGAAATTGAGGTACGACATGGAGGTTGCAAAGGTAGAGTTGCAGTGAAGACATGCCAGAGGAGGACATGGAGATCAGAGGAATAGCACTTGGTAGAGGAGGTTGGGCTATTTAGCAGAGGAGGTTGAACTATCAGTGATTGAGTTCATTTGAGATTGCTTGTAGTCTCAAAGAGTGGCTCTATCACTCAACTCCACCTTTGTGAGCCCATGCTCACAAATTTCTTACCCGGTGTGTCTAATGTAGGAGCATCCAGGTCGACGTGCAATCAACATCACCAAAAATATTTGCATTTGTACTTTTCAATTTTGGTTTGTTTTTTTCTACCTCTCTCAACATTGACAACATGTGATTTTATCAATTATTGGCTTTCAGCTTCATTAATCGAATGGTGGATGGTATAGTTTGGAATGACCCAAATAATTGCTTCTTTGATATTTTATGAGGAGGATATGATCTTGATTATTCTTTGACATGGAAGGATCATATGGTGTTGAGAATAACTTGAATCTACAAGTCAAGTCATAAAACCAGGTGAGAGTTTTAATTTGCATATTATTTATATTTTTCATGTTTTGGAGATGTCTTAACTTAAGCTCCAAAGATAACAAAAGACCACATTAAATTTGAAGTGATATACAATGTGGTGGGGAATGTCTCGCAAGGTATAAAAAATTTCAAGGGACGCCATATCATAACGGTAGATTTAAGCTATGAATAAAATCACCATATGAGGGTAGATGGATCGATGGGTTGGCTATGATAGGAGGAATTATAAGTTGAAATGATAAGGTTGCATCATGGAAGGTGTGAAAGGGGAAGGGATGCGATTCATCCAAAAGGAAGGAATTTGACTTTGGTTTTAAAAACCCCAGCTAGAGGTTAGTAAAGGGGCACACAACAGTGGAAGGAGTGGAGTAAGGGCGTAAGATTGATCTGAAGACATATCACCCTTAGCCAGGCTATGCCCAACCATAAAGTAGATTGGTGGTTAAAGAAAAAAATATAGCTTGGAGAATCAGACCACCATGTAGGAAATTGGGAAGAAGGTGCATATGTTAGGGTGATCCCACAATACTGGTTTACAATTTTTGGCCAAACTAGACACTGAACTAATTTTTTTCTAACTAAATATTCACTTTCTAACTCCTATAGCAGCTAAACCGTGAGGAATTTGAAGATGATACAAACTACTGATTTGTGACATTTTGTTTGTAGATTCTAATTTTTATTTTTTTTCAAAATTTTTGAAATCAAATTGCACTTCTTTTTCCATTCCTTCAAAAACTAGTTTTTTTCAGTAAACACCATTTTTAAGAAGTGACACTCACCATATACAACATAAATTTTCTTCCATGAAGGATAAAATTCTATTTTTTTGAATTTATATTTTTAACTACGATATCTAGCACTTTCATTTGGTTTCATAGTGTTTTATTGAATATTTTTTCCTTAATCAAGTTTTGAAGTCAAACCAATTACAATTTAGACATAGGTGAACTATATACAACATAACTTTTTTTGTATGTATCAAAATTCATTGTTTTTGTTTCATTGGATCAAGGATTTCAATATCTAGTGCACTGATATTTTCCAATTTTTGTTTTGATAATATGCTATTTTTCCACATGTGTAGAACATGAAGCTTGATTGTCAATGAAAAACCCACATTCACAAGAAATAAAAAATAAATATAATAATAAAATTAAATTTATTTAAAATTATAATTTTGGGGAATCTTATAATAAGGACTTCATACTTACAAAAAATAAATTTTAAATGAATTCATTTGATCCCCGAAAGGTAAATCAAAAGTGGTTTTTTATCAACATTTTGATAGGTGTAAAGGAGACTCCGTTATAGGTATGGTTTAAAACTAGCGGGGTTCTATCCAAGGGGGTTTGATCTAAGGTGGTTTGATAAAACCCTCTTCAATTGGAATCCTTCAAATGGAACTTTTTAAGGCTTAAATCATTATATTTTCTAAAAATATGCGATTTAAACAAAAATCAGAATCTCCCATAAATTTAAACCAGCAAATTGATATGCAAAAGATGCATGCAAATAAGCAGAGAGGATAAATTAAATGGTGCATTTTAATGGAAAATAGAGGTAGATCAATGAGCCAAGTGAAGATGTTGAAACCCATGTGGAAAATTAGGAAGCATAGTAGACCAAGTGTGGAATGACTTGTTGAAGTCTAAAAGCGAACAACAAAGTTTAGCCTAAAAGCAACGTGTGATATCAATAGCCATGCCAGGAATGATGTGGATGGAGGCTATATAAAGAGAAGAGTGAATCAAGAAAGAAAAATGGCATGGGATAGATGAGAAGAAGCACATAAGAGAGTAAAAGGTAAGAAAAGTAAAGATTTAGAGACAAACAAAGACAAGTGAAGAATCGGGTCTGTGTGAAGGTGTTTTGTTTAAAGATGGAAGGGAAGATGGAAAGTTGAATGTAGTGGAAGAATGATGAGGTTTCCAAAGTTGTTGTAATGTAATACTATAATGAAATTTTGAGCAAATTAATTTACTTTTTTTTTTTCAAATTGGAGTGAAAAGTAGTGTAATTGTGCAATTGATTCAAATTGATACAAGTTATTGTCAATTTCCGCATTAATCATTCATGGAGTTTGTGTAATCTGAAATTTTAAGGGTTGAGTTAGGTTTCCTCTTCATTATCGTGGTGGAATTTTGATGAAGAATCAATGATGATTTGGTGAAGAATTTGGCCTCCAATAATGCGAGCACGCTCTCAAGGGTTTGTAGGCCGCACATTTGCAAGAAAACACAGAAATCACAAATGATGAATGTTTCTTTTCTTGTTATAAATAGCTATAACACTCTCGCGTTATAACACAACCACATTATAACATGCTCATTTTATAGCTCAAGTGTGTTATGGCCTTGGTGTTGCCAAGCCTTAGGCTCGACAACACCAAGCCATAATGCAAGCATATTATAACATGCTCATGTTATGGCTTTTTGTAAAAAGTTAAGAATTCTGGTCACTTTTTGGCCCCCAATATTGTTTCACCCGCCCTACATAAATCAACTTAGGATAGCAATTATAATGTCACCTATCCTAACAAATGTTTGTGCCTTAGGTATTGATGTCCTTGTTTTAGCAAAAATAAAATAAAATTGTATTTCAATACATATAACACAAGCTATGCATTACAACATACACCTATGTCCAAATTATAATTACTCTAACTTAAAAAATAATTAAAAAAAATATGCAACAAAAAATTATGAAAAAATATCCATGCACTAGATATTGATGTTACAAATCTATATTTTAAAAATTATAATTTTATCCTTGTATAAAAAATTATGTGTTACGACATATATATCACTTTTTAAAAATGTTTTTTTAAATCAAAAGTGGCAAGCCACTATAATTATATTAATATTAAAATATAGATATTACAAAACCCTGGTCTAGGCGAGAATATCGATGGGAAAGAACTAGGAATAAAACCACCGGTTATAGCTCGAGTAAGTACATAAGATTCCTAATTATATTCCATGATTGAATCTTCCCTAATATAGACCTCTTTACATTGACAAATGGCATACCCCTTTTACATTTTATAAAAGCAATCCCCCTGAAATTTCCAAAATACAGCCCCATCACCATTTGAGTATCAAATCCCCTTAAGTAACCCTTTATATTATCAAAAGACAGCCCCATTACATGACCAAAATATAAATCCTTTACAATCTGCCATCGGCAAGACCCGCCACATGTCTCACCGATCTGACCACTTCAAGACTTTAGAGATAAATTGTCGGTCAGAAAGACATCCCAGGTGTCTCACTGATTTTTCTCTTTCAGGAGGAAGCATCCATGAATTGGAGCCTAAGTTGATTGAACTTGAGCATGCATTGTAATCCATGCTGATTGAACTTGAGCTTGCATTGGAACCCACTCGAATATCTGTGGCATCAATACACCCATCAACATAGCTCCATCGATATGAAAACCCATCGGTATAGATCCCTTCTTCAGCATAGTATTTCCACGTTCTTCCAACTTGATAAGTTACATAGATATGAACCTCATCGGGATAGCACCACCGATACAAAGCTCATCAGGATAACTTCCTTCATCGACACAAAAAATAGAGATCTTTCTAACTGTCTAAGTCACACTGATAGAATACTCATTGGCATAACTACAGTTAGGTTACACTAAAATGATCAATCAGATCGATATGGAAATTGAACTCTCTATTGGTGTAACATCTTTGGGTTACACCGATGTTCAATAGCCATCGAAAAAACCACCAAAATTGGTATAACATTCTCAGGTCCAACCAAAGGCCAATGTTACCCTGATGCCACTAAGATTGGTAAGACTCTCCCCAATGGAACTTCTCAGCCAAAATTCTTGCATCGACATGAGTTAGAAAAATGAAATCAATAATTCAAGTCACCCCAATAGTTGTCATCAGCAAGACCGACCACATGTATCGCTGAACATCTTCAGGTTACACCGACATTTAATAGCCATCAAAAAAACCACCAAAATCAATATAACATTCTCAGGTCCAATCGAAGGCCAATGTTACCCCGATGCCACTGAGATCGGTAAGACTCTCCCTGACAAAACTTTGTGGCTAGAATTCAATCATCGATATGAGTTATAAAACTCACATTGATAATTTAGGTCACACCAACAGCTGTCGTCAGCAAGACCGACCATATGTCTCACTGATTTGACCACTTCAAGCCTTTAGAAATAAGTTGTCGATTGAAAAGACATCCTAGGTGTCTCACCAATTTTTCTCTTTTAGGAGGAAGCATCCATGACTTGGAGCCTGAGCCGATTGAACCTTATCATGCATTGGAATCCACACTAGTTGAACCTAAGCTTCAATTGGAACCCATTCAAACAATTGTGGCCTCAATACACCCACTGGCATAGCTCCATTGATATTAAAATCCATCGGCATAGATCCCTTCTTCAGCATAGTATTTCCACATTCTTCTGACTTGCAAAGTTACACCGATATGACCCTCATTAGGATAGCACCACTGATACAAACCTCATCGGGATAAATTCCTTCATCGGCACAAAAAATAGTGACAATTCTAAAAGTATAAGTCACACTGATATAACACTCATCGACATAACTACAGTTAGGTTACATTGAACAGATCAATCAGAGTGATATGTCAATTGAACTCTCTATGAGTGTAACATCTTCTAGTTACACTGACGGTCCATAGCCATCAATAAAACCACCAAAATTGGTATAACATTCTCAAGTCCAATCGAAGGCCAATGTTACCCTGATGCCACTGAGATCGGTAAGACTCTCCCCAATAGAACTTCTTGGTCAGACTTCTTGCATCGACATGAGTTAGAAAATTCACATTGATAATTCAAGTCACACCAACATCTTTCATCAGCAAGACCGACCACATGTCTCACCAAAGATCTTTAGGTTACACTGATGTTCAATAACCATCGGCAAAACCACCAAAATTGGTATAACATTCTCAAGTCCAACCGAAAGTCAATATTACCCCGATCCCATTGAGATCGGTAAGACTCTCCCTGATGGAACTTCTTGGCCAGACTTCAATCATCAATATGAATTAGAAAACTCACTCGATAATTCAGATCACACCGACAACTGTCATCAGCAAGATCGACCACATGTCTCACTGATCTGACCACTTCAAGCCGTTAGAGATAAACTACTGGTCAGAAAGACATCCTAGGTGTCTCACTGATTTTTCTCTTTTAGGAGGTTCAAGTCAAGATATTGAGGCACATGTTTCCAATAAACTCCCTCTTGATGAAGAACTTTTGTCACCTCTAGAGCATTCAGGAACTACTATGATTCTTAGGTCCAAGGCCCTTCGAACTAGCAACAAGGTGACTAACTATAATGAATTGATGTGATCGAATTGGTATATTTCCAACATCATTAGGTGGTATAGAATATACTTATTAATAATCCACCTCGACGTCATAGATTTCCTAGTCATCATACCACTGCTGACACACCAGCCCTACACTTACACTGCCTTGCTTACCCTTCTAACTCACCCTTACTTAAATTCCCCTATTGATTGAACAATACTTGTTTTACTCTACAACCTCACTCACCTCCTATCTTATCAACCTCAATGGTTGTGGGTATGGGATAAGCTAATACAATTTATTATCAATCTTCAATTCAATCGAATCACAACCCAAATTTTCCAAATAGTCCGCTAACTTATTCCCTTCTCTATATGTGTGGGTAATTACAAAACTTCAAAATTTGTCCAATAATCTCCAAAGAATTTGTAAGACATAATTCAGCTCTCTATTATGAATGTTTCTGCTTTTACATGCATTGAAAATTATTGTTGAATCTCCTTCAATATGAATCCTAGAAATTCCTCTCCTTAAAGCCTCCTCAAGACCCAACAGAATTGTTTTAGCTTCTTCTATATTATTCATCCCCCATGAGAGATGAGAAAAAACAAGTGCAATAACAAACCCACAGTTATCCCTTAGGCATACACCAGCCCTTGAAAAACTCGGATTTCCCTTGGAAGCACCATCAAAGTTCAATTTAATGCAATCATCTTGCGGGGGGTTCCATTTTACTGATGCTCTATCTACTTTTTTCTTATTGGGTTTGTGTAGACTTCCTGGAAATGGAAACACAATATTTTCCACCCCTTCAAGATGAAAGCATCCCAGCTATTAAGCCCAAATCCTACACTCTTGTGTCTCATAACATAAGCATTCACCACTTCTGAAATTGCATTTTCAATCTTAATAGTTACCACCTGCTCTAATGAAGTTGTTTTCCTAAAGATGTGGAGATTTCTTTCCCACCAGATATTCCACACCACCATGGATAGAATAACCCACCAAATGCAAGCAAAAATTATAGATTTATACAAGATGGGACAACTTTGAAAGAGGTCCCACAATGTCTTTGGCAATGACAGAGCTAAGTCCAATTTATTCTTGATGAATTCCCAACATGCCTGAGCAAAGGAACATTGCACAAATAAATGATCTACCATTTCCAACTTAGAATGAAACAAATGACACTTGAATGGCTCTACAATTTTCATTTGATTCAGTCTCTCGCTCATTAAGATTCTTTTCCTCAGGGAAAGCTATGAGAAACTACCCACTTTAGGTAGAGTCTTAGCATTCCAACAAAAGGAGAATGCTCTTTTAGGCACACTATTGTCTTTTATTTGCACTAAGGATTTATAACCCAACTTCATAGAATAAGAACCATTTTTGGCTGGCACCCAGACTACTTTATCCACATTTCCCATAAAAAATACAACTCTATCTTTTAGAGTATCAAATAAAGGTTGGAATTGTTGATTAGACAACATAGCAGAGGTTGTATTATCCTTCCATTGGACTCTCCTTGCGATATCATTCACACCCTGAACATAACTAGAAAGATAAACACCCCAAGAATCAATTAAAATATACCTTACCTCTTGCAATTTTGACACATTATGCAAAGGGGGGTATCCATTCCACGAGTCAGCCCAAAATTTCACCAACTATCCATTGTGAACTTCCCAAGTAACATAATCAGTAATTACATTCCTACATGAAATGAGAAAATTCCACATTGTTGAACCCCGTGGAGGATTAAGAACTATAGGAATCCTCGATGAGCATGGTGAATCTAGGTATTTATCTTGCATGATCTTACACCATCTAGCCTCAGGCTTAGCAAATAACTACCAAACCAACTTTTCCCCAAATACTTTATTACAGATAGAAAATTTGTGAATACCTGCCCCCCATGAGATTTTTCTTTTGCCATAGAAACTAGTGAAATGAGAGGGATTTTCTATTGATCATCCATGTTACCTTTCCAAATGAAAGACCTAATTATTTTTTCTATCTTCAGAATGACAGCTTGAGGTGCCTTTAAAATAGCCAAGAAATAATTAGGAATAGAAGCTAGGAATGTTTTGACAAGGAGAATTCTACTCGATAAGGCAATCCATCTAGCTTTCCATATAAGGATAACCGATTTCAATATTTCAATTACCTTATTCCAGTATGCACCTCTTGATAGACCCATAAAAAATGGTATTCCCAGATATTTACAAGGAAAATTAGTAGGTTGAAATCCTAGAACTTTTATAATTTTCTAAGATACCTTCTCCTCCATGTTGAAAACATATATTTTTTATTTTTCCTCATTAACCTTCCGCCCAGAAGCTGATGTGTATTTTTTAAGAACCTTTTTAACAAAAGTGACAGCTGGGAGAGTAGCAAGACTAAAAAGTAAAGTGTCAACAACAAATAAAGAATGTGTTTTTGTGATACCAATAGAAGGAATATAGTTATTCCTTGCCAAAGGCCCTCCCTTTGAGACTTTGAAATAAACCTACTCAAAGCTTCAACCATAATAATGAATAAGAAGGGTGACAATGGATCACCTTTCCGAACACCCTGAGAGGCACTAAAATAACCGAAGGGAGAACCATTGATGATTACCGATAACTTGGCTCCTGCTAAACATGATCTTATCCAATTCGCCACTTACTATTGAATCTGAATTTAGCTAAGACTTTATTTAAAATATCCCAGTCCACCTTGTCATAAGACTTCATCATGTCAAGCTTCACAACAAAAGATGATATCTATGAAGAATGAATAGAATGAAGAGTTTCATGGGCAACCCAAGCCCCCTCAAAATTTTCCCTTCCAGGAATAAAACCTCCTTGTTCATATGAAATAATTTTGGCAATAATAGGTTGCAAGCTTAGGTAAATGGATTTAGTAAAAATATTGTATATTGTATTGCATAGCGATATTGGCCTAAAATCCCCAAAAGACTCCGGATCTTTTACCTTGGGAAAAATAGCAATATTTGTAGTATTAAACCATTTAAGCATCGTCCCTATCCTTCTTGATTCTTCTAAATCCCATAGAAGATCAAAACAAATTAAATCCCAAGATTTTTGGTAAAAAATACTCATGAATCCATCAGGACCTGGAGCTTTTTCAGAAGCCATAGAAAAAACCACTTGCTTAACTTCTTCTAGGGAAAATGGTTTAAGAATTTTATCATTATCTTCCTTGCCAATTAACCTAGGGATCACTTCTAAGATCTCCTTCTCATCTGTCAATTCCCGAGTAGTATTATGAGTTGGAATTGACAACAAATTGGTACATAAATCCACACCTTCTCTCTGAATGTCCTCTTCATTAGTTAGCCATTTACTTGTAGAGACTTGCTTAATTGATAAGATAGACTTTGAAGCCTTCTTAATTTGTGTTGACATGTGAAAAAACTTTGTATTTCTGTCACCTTCCTTGAGTCACAACTCACAGGATTTTTGCCACCAATAAATTTCTTCTCTAGCACATAGTTCTTCCCACTCCACTTGAAGACTTCTCTACCTCTCATACGAACTAGCATCCATCCCATTACAAATAATTAAATTATGAACTTTTGGTAACTCTTTTTGTATAGAATCCTTTTGTCTGAAGATATTCTTGAATACCTCCTTATTCCAAACTTGAAATTCCTTTTTGACATACAACAATTTATTACCAAACTAATACATTTTTGTTCCTTCTTCATATGGAGCAGCTTTCCACCATGAACGTAGAAAAGCCACCAATTGGGGATGTCTAAACCACATGGAATCAAATTTGAATGAATATTTTGGCTGTGATGATGCAATTTCTGCAACATCCATTACCATTGCATAATGATTGGAGCCCAAGAATGGTAGAATTTCAACTTCCATACCATAATGCAGCCAATTTAGGTTAACAAGAAATATTTCTAAGCACTCTACAATTTGACAAAAATCTAGCCTTCTATTTGTCCAAGTGAATTTCCTTGAAAGTGGTATGACATCTTTTAATGCATTGGTCAAAATTAAGTTATTAAAATCCTCCATAGCTTTAGCAAGAGGAATGATTCCTCCTTGCTTTTTTTACAACTTAGTGATCACATTAAAATCTCCTGCAATTATTACTCTTACATCTCCCAAAGAATGCAAGACAGCTATAATTTCATCCCACAATCATTTTTTCTCCATGGTACCTAAAGGACCATAAATGTTGAACAAGTAAAACTGTGTGTCAAATTTTGACACTTCTAATAACTACTAGTATGGGTGATTCTGATGTGAATGAGTGGAAACCATCTTTGGATTCCATAAAGTAATGAGACCACTCGATGCACCTTGGGCTACAGAATGTATGGATTCCCACATTGACCATTTTTTAATGGTATCTTCAAAATTTTAGACATAAGTTTTAGCCTCTTGTAAAATGACAACATGCACCCCACAAGCATCAATTTGATGCTTGATGCAGGATATTTTGTTAGGAGCATTAATGCCCTTGATATTCCATGTAAGGATCCTCATTGTTCTCGAGGAGAGCAATAGGCTCCCCTCAGTCTCTTTTGTGCAGATCCTAATATGGATTGCATAATAGTCTTCTGAACCCCTGCATTGATCTCCTTTTACAATTTTTCTACCTTAGACTTCCTACCACGCTTCTTTGGAGACTTTGAAATAGTCACTTGCACAGGAGTTTGTGATAGAGACAAAGTTTGACCATAATCAAATTCCTCCTCACCCAGATTAAAATCTTCAAAATAATCTACATTAGGAACCACCTCTTCTCTAAGTTCCTCTAAATGCACACCAGACTTCACTATTGATAGAGAAGGAAGAATACCTTCCTCAACAACAATTTCATCAATTATTTTAGAGGCTAACGAGACCAACCACCTTTTAGCTAAAAACTCTAAATCATCCTTTCCCTCAAGTTGAGAGTGAGAAATCTGCAATGTATCTGAGGGAGAAGCAATCACCGATGTTCCTTCAAACATGAATCTTCTTGTAATAACATCTAGATGTTGTTCTGAAAGGATAATTTCCTAAGGAACATATAGATGAAGAAATTGACTTTGTACATTTTTGAATAAAGACTGAAAATCAAGTCAAATTTTAACAACTATGTTGCATTGTTGGAAATTTGGCCAGAAAGGAAGCCAACTCTGTTCCTTATTTACAACTGAAATGAGTTGATCCTTCTTTCTACATAGGTTAAAATCTCTTACCAATGACCTCTCCAAGTGGCTAGCATTAAGGTCTTGATTCACTACCCTTCCAACATCTAAAACAACCTGATCAGATTCAACAATACAAAGAGAATTCACACCTATTATTTGCTTATTAGGTGATGGCCTAACCCCTTTAACCAATTACCTCTCCAATTTACCAACATTAAGGTCTTGATTTATTACCCTTATGACATGTAAAGTAGCATGATCAGAGTGGACAACCTGATTATAATTGGAACCTACCAATTGCTTATCAGGTGGTGGCCCAACCCCATTTGACTTTCCCATAAAAGGACAATCACCTGTTAAGTGATCAATAGTATGAAACTCATTACAAAAGCTTGCATCCTCCACTAAGATCTCTTGAATTCACGTACCATACTTAGAAATTATGTGTAGATGCTTAGGTAGATTCTTGGTTGTATCCATTAATAAACACACCCTTACCATCTTAGATGGCTCTTTAATAGAGGAAGGATCATGCTTCAAGAAAATTCCTAACTGATTAGCCATGATCTCAATTAGGCTTAGTTCCCTATACCCTAAAGGTAGACCTTGTAATTGTATGCAAAATGGAATGAACTTAATTACAAGATCAGAGGCCTTAAAATTTAGCCGCCCAGGTTGGAGAAACAGACCAGACCCATTATATATCTAGGATTTAACTTTATAAACGACATCTCTATAAGGATTATCTTTAAAGATAACAATGAATATTCCCTTGAACCTATCTAAGTAGAAAATTTGTTTAACCCCAGCCCATTCAACAAACATAAAATCTTCTAATTCTTGTATATCTAAATTAAGGTTCCAAAACTTATAGACCAATGTCGTGTAACATAAATTTCACACCTACGAATTCAAGAATTCCTCTGAGGGAAAAATATTAACAAACCTACTTTGAATAGGACTGCATTTTACATTCTCAGGGTTATGGTCCGAAGAGACCACAACTGGTATTTCTTTCTTTTCCCTTTGCTTCATCCTTCTTTGTCTTTGATGTGCATTTCTCCTCTTGGCTTTCTTTTGAGCCCACTTGTTAGTTGCTTGTGTCTCATTCATGCCTTTCCCCTAAGTTGGTGTGGAAATTTTCTCTTGTCCATCCACTAGCCGGCCTCCAAGATCTACGCCATTAGGCTACGGATGAGAAGCATCTGAGTTCTTTGGATTGAAGGAAGCTCCTCTATGAACCTGAAAAAATTGCTCCACATCATTTTGAGTGAAAACCCTAGTTACACTATGTGCATTTTTATGTGATTTCCTACTAGCCGGTTCACTAGGGTTTTGCACATGACTATTTAGAACATCACCATTTCCATGGGGAGTCATCCCAACCGACCACTGACTGCCATCTTCTCAAATTTCAAACCAGCTCTGAACTTGTCATATCATATTGCCAGGAAACCTCCTGTATCTTGCAGATCGGGCATGATGCTGAAAATACTGCATTGATGGACCAGCCGAATTATGGTGAAATCAACCTTTCTCCCAATGTGCTTGTTCTTTCTGCTTGGAATCTTGATGCGGCAAACCTTGCCCTCCTTTAGTCAAGAAACCCTTGCTAGCCTGATAGTTAAAATCATGTTTTTGAAAACCCTGTTTTCCTTCTTTGCCTTCTCTTTTGCCTTTTAAAAATGTTGTTTACTATAAAAATAAGTTATTAAAAGCTACGTACAAAAAATCACAATTTATTTCTAATTTTTTTAAAAATATATATTTAGAATCTACACACAAATCCTCACAAATCACTAGTTCACATCATCTCCAAATTATTAATGGTTTAGTTGCTATAGGTTTCATAAAGTGGAAATTTGGTAAAAAATGTTGATTTCAATGTCCTACTTTGGCCAAAAAGTGGAACATAATATTATGGGTTGACCCAGGAATAAATATATATTTTTTCTCTATTAATATATTCTCTATTATTTTGGGGATTTCTTCAATCAATTCCTCTTTGTTGACAATTCTAATATCTCTATCTTGTAATATATTATCGATGCATTTTTTATTATTGTATTACATTATTAATTTTCTCATTTTTGTAAGAATTTATTTAGAAGAGTGAGCATTTCCCTTTGTTTTCATCAAATTGAACAATTTTTGGACAACCTTTTTCTTATGAACTCAGGTTATTTCTACATAATAAGAATTTAAACCTTGTAAAATTTCCACCTCACATTAATAATATGCTACCCTCATTTGAAAGGAAATACAATAAGGTTTTTTCACAATGGGTTTCAATGAGAGGAGAAGCCTAACATTCGTATGGTGTAAAATGGCCCTTACTTCTTCTACTTGCATTTCCAATTGGTTTAATTAATCATGGAATGATATCCCACATTTATGTGGATAAATTTTTTACAACTAGCCATCTAGGAGTAAAAAAGAAAGCACTTTTGTAAGAGTAGCCTACGAGGACCACAAGGTAACTTAAAAAATATATGTACAATTATATTAGTACTCTTTTTGAGGTATCTCTTTTGCATATTATGGCTTTTATAGAAAACAACAAATAACCTTCTTTGAATCATTTTATTGAATGACATATATTCCCATTTTTTTGCACCAAACATTAAAAATCTAATTCCTAAAAAAAATTATTGAAGGAAAATCCTTTATCCAAAAAAGTAAAAAAGGATGGCCATATTTTCTAATCTCAACTCTTCAAATTCTTAATGGCTTCAATCATTTTCATATTAGGATCAATGGGCATAATTCTATGCAAAAGGATAACCTTATTATCTTCTCCTATTGTAGGCTATTTAATGGAAAATTCATCATCTCTTCCATCTTCCCCACTAGTTCTACCCTCAAATTTAGCAACTTTTGAAGCATAATCTAGTTCTTCTACAGTTAGAGCTTCCTTGTAAGGTTTTCTACCATTCTTTTTATTTAAATTATCAAAAAAAATAACTTTATCTTCCACCTCCTCCATAATATCCAATAATGAATACCTCTTCTCATATGGTAATAATTGAGGCTTAGGAGTATGCTACCAAATAAGGAAAAGGAAATAAATACCTACCAATCCAACCTATGGAGTAGGTACATAGCTAAAAAGGACCAAAATGAGAGAAACATCGCCAATTAAAATTCAAAATCAAAACTAACAATCAAAATAAGGTAAAATCGCATAAAGTAGAACCAAAAGAAACAAAGGAAAAAGGATAAACATGAAAAAAGAAACCAAGTGTAATGGAGTACTAATTATAGTCTATTCTAGGAAGAGGGAGACCTCCAAGGACAACAATGGAGGATGACTATTCATCTTCCTCAACAACCTTACAACACCCTTTCTTTTTGTATCCCTCTTATTGAAGAAAAAGGATATTAGAAAAGAAACCATTAAATATTCAAGGTTTACTAATCTAACATAGTATAGAAAGCTAGTAACTTTTATCAACAACCACTTAACATTGAACATGGCTTTGTAGAGATGAAAAATAAAAGGAACCTATGGATATATAAAATTAGGAAGAAATCTATTGGAAAACACTCTATGGGAGGTCATGGATAGAAATTTAAGGTATAAAGTGTTGATGTTTTAGCTTCAAGAGGTATTATCCCAGTTGGTTAGAAGATAAGTCAGATAAATAATAAACAATTATTCAAGTTGATGGGTTGGCCCTAGTGAAGTAGGGCGCCTAGACTTATATATATAGAAGAGAGGTTCTTCTCATTTTATTATCAATTTCTATTCATTCATTCCTAAGAAGAAGATTTTCTGCTCAGAAGAAGATTTCTTTTCTTGATAAAAAATTCACGCTATTTAAAGTGTTGGGTTATTCTGCCTATCTAGGCATGATTCTTAAGTGCTATTTCTACACTATTGTACCTAATATATCATTATTGAAGTCTTGTTAGGTTTTCTCCCTTGAGTAGAAGGGTTTCCCTAGAATAAATACTATGTTCTTCATTTTGTGTTATTATTTATTCCTATTGTGCATATTTGATCTAAAATTAAAATGGTATCAGAGCTAGGTTCAAGAAAATATGATCAGATTTGACTAAGCATAATTCCAGGTTGTGTGGAAGATAATTCTTTGTTTAGGGTAGTTACTTGGAACATCAATCGCTTTGAGACAACAACCCCATCATATTCTTTGGAGGTCACCTTCAGTCTTGAAGAATTAAAATGCTTGATTAGAGAAGTTTGTTCTATTCACTCAGTTGGGGAATTCATATTCTTTCAAGAAATCTAGGTACAACTTAAAAGAGTATTATAAGTAGTTGTTAGAATAATCATAGTAAAACAAACTGAACTCTACAAGAAGAGTCAAACAATGATCAAATCTTGGGTGTCTGCAAGAAAAGACAAACTAGAAGGCACATATCACTTATATTATGTGTCTATGTTGTGAGGAGTTCGATATTTGGATGTAGCTCATTTGTGAAGGGCCCAATAAATCATTGAAGGGTCACCAATAATACAAGGTGGTCGCTAATTTCCCTTAGTTGCTGAGTTAAGGAAAAAATACATGATTTTCTCGGTCGGACCATTCTGGAGGATTTGATTGAATGATTCATCGGCTGACAGAGAATGATGTGGCCAATGAAGTTTGTGGCATAAAGAACAAATAAAAGATATATTGGAGTCGCAAGTATTTCCCAATTGCCATATAAATACCAAAAGTATTGCTTTAGCAACAATTATATGAAAAAATTCAAACATTGGATGTCGCATTTATCGGATTTACCAATGATTCAAAGTTGTTTGATGATCATACTATTGGCATAATATCCTTCACAACTTCTTTTACAAAATATATGTAAGCTGCCATCTAATGTAAAGGAGTCAATATTATTTACAAAAGCTGATATTACCTTGGTGAAATCGAGTTTTCATCTAGCCGCTTGGAAATAAGGATAATTAAGCTAGATCGTGGAGACCAAAAGAATCTGAAAGAGAAGTTCATGAGTTACATGATGAGATGAAATAAAGACAAATCGGGAGTTGCTATTACTACCATCATCATAAGTTATGCAACCCATAGTTGTAAGCATTTGTTGGACGCCTATGATTGCTACAAGAAGCTTGTTTAGGAGTCATGGATTATTGGAAGCTTGAGCACTTGGTTGGAGATTTTCAAAAGGACCTCTTCAGTTGCTGCTATCATCCCTGAATACTGTAAGTTTCATTGGAGGCATAAAGAGCATCATATGTGGTTGGGATCCAACACACTATTCTAGAGTCATCAATAGATAGATTGATTTAAGTGAATGCTTGCAAGTCTTTGACAAGTGTGCCAGATTAGGTAGACACAAAATAATTAAGGAGAGTTGGAAAGTCATCATTGTTTATCTAGTGCAACCATAGCAGGTTCATTATTTCTATTTAGGTTGTGGGTTACATGCATTTCTAGAACTGTTAGCTCAGAAATTGAAATTGCATTAGTTCATGATTGGTCATTTAGTGATGCTCTAAAAGTCAAAAGTTACCATCTCCATTATATTGTAAATTTTCTTCTCCATGAGGACAATCTGTTGTTAGTGAAAATTGGCAATAGTTGCAATCATCCTTGACAATATTGTAATTGGTCTCTATTACAAAGGAGTCTAAGGAAGTTCTTGATAGGCACGAGTCAAGAACATGTTCGAGAAGAGGATTAAGGTTTTGAGATCTGACAATGGAGGGGAGTTCATTTCTGGAAGACTTTCTGTATTAGGGCAGGGATCAAGAGGGAGTTATGTGTTCATTACAAACCTCAGCAAAATGAAGGCTATGATCCATGATTAGGGTTTGCATAAATTCCTATGGGCATGCAGAAGAAACACAATAGAGTTTGGGGTTGCTCAGTATGAGTAATGTAGAACCAAGGTGTCTTTGGAAGGCACCAAGGTAGACTCAGATGGGTTTGCAGTAGAACCATCTTGAAGGTGGGATTGAAGAGGCAAAGTATCTAGGGATACATGAAACATAGTAGTGGATCAATAGGCATAAGTTGAGTTGCACTTGTGGTGGAAGTGTTTTGGATATGAATGGAAGAAGGGCGATCCCATGGATTCCTATGACATGAGAAACTGGAATGGCTCAATGAGAAGAAGATGTGACACTAAAAAGTAGAAGTGGAGACAAATGTTTGGGCTCGAAGAGGATTCGCAGGTGGGTCTTCAAGGAGAGTTGGAGACTGGTTCAAGTGGAGGAAGCGAGGAGGCAGATCCATTGGCTAGAGGTGTGAAGGTGTCAGCTAAGTGGGTTGCAATGTTGCAAGGCTAGGTTCCAAGTCTTTGGAAGGATTTTCCAGTTGTAGAGAATGGGAATTGCACAAGGTAGTCAACCTGGATTTGGCATTGGTAGCACTAAAAACCTATTCAGAATAGGGTGATCTAGGATGAGGTCAAGGAGGACTAAGTCTTGGAGTGAAGGAACAAGGGTTGGACTCTCACAAGTTAATTAGAGGTGTTGCTAGGAGTAGTGTCAGAAGTGTGGGACGGAGGTCATTCCACTGAGACAAGAATTGTGGACAACCTTGGATGAGGAGGTCAAGATGTTAATGTGGGTGCTTGGAGCTGAGTTTATTTGGGAGTTAGTACTCCAAAAGGTGCAAAAATGTGTTTGTACTTGGATGAGAATTCTGAGTATCTTGAACCCAACCAAGTAGAATGGAAGGTTTTGTAGGAATGTATCAAAAGGATGGATCAACTTAGTGAAGGAAGCCGGGGCAGAGTTCTCACAGAGGTGGAAGAAAGTAGTTTTGAAGAATCTACTCAAATTAGGTTAAGTCAAGGAAGGGATCTTGCAAGGGGTTTGTGAATTCTAGGACTCACAACTAAGAGGGAGAGCCAGTGTTGGAACATTGGGGGCATCAAGTATGACAGAGTCATAAATGGTGCTGAGGAAATCAATCCAGCTCTAGTATATTTGTATTGATGATCAAATGGCTAATATCCTCTCCCAACTTCTTTTCAAGGTGAAGTTTGTGTACTTCCGAGACAAACTTGGGGTGGTGAATTATGTCACTCTTGTTGAGAGGGAGTCACAACATCATTAAGATATTCTCCCCATATCAAGGGAATGGAAAGAACGAAAAAATGATTTGTCATAGCATATATTTCTCTAAGGGAGAAATATGAGGTGAAATCCCTTGTAGCGTATATTTCTCTGAGATAGAGAAATATGAGGTGAAACACCTTGTAGTGTATATTTCTCTGAAATGGAGAAATATGAGGTGAAAGCCCTTGTAGTGTACGGTGGATGCTATTAATGATGGTTACATAGAAAATCCAAGGAGAAAACATCTTCACCCACTTCATGTTGCACAACATGTCCTATCTTAGAGATGTACTACATTCATTCATTCTAAGTGTCTTGGTAAAAGAGTTTTGTTCTTTCATATTTTTGGTTCAAGAGTCATGGATAGAATACAAAAAAAATTGATGACTTGGTTATTTACTATAGAATGCTCATTGATTCATTCAAAAGGCTATAAATCATGAAGGGATAAAAATAAATTGACCTAGGTACAAGAATAATTCCTTGATGGCTAGTAGCAAGGCTATAATATTTATACTTTTATTTAGAATTTTTTTAGTTCATTAGTATTCATGTAGTGAATTTATCTTTGGAAGCTTTAACCTAAAAAGACAAAACTAGAAACTTGGACACTCAAAATTAAAATAGAGAGAATGATTGATTCAACAAGGAAATAAAATAACAAAATTAATATGCAAAATACTACTTGAATTTGGATGAGCTCAATTGACATTCAATGCATTAATTCCATTGTCAAGTTGTGGGAGAATATAAACCATGTCATTGAAATGTGAAAGCTCAAAAACACGTTTGGAAAATGTAAACATCACAAAACATTGAATTAGTAACCAAGTCTTGGGTTTGATTCCCCAAAGCGCACTACACAATTTTTTAATATTGACATATTGCAAGGCACCTCACTCTAACGAAGTTTTATTTTTATGGCTTCACTTAATAAAAATAAACTAAACCATGCAATTTCTATCTTTGTCTCTATCTATTGCAAGATTTGATTTTCTTTTATGCATTGAAGTGTTTATTTCATAGAATGGATAGTAAGATTAACTAATTTTCTACAATTATTTTAAATAATAACAAAAATACACTCAAACAATTTTTTTGTGTTCAAAATTTCTATTAATTTATATATATAAAATATAATATCAAAAATTAAAATACAATAAATATTTATATCAATCCAAATAGATATTAAAAAAATAAAAATAATAAATACACCAACTTACCAGTCAATAACATATCATAACAAAATAGTATAGGGGAGAGGAGCCGATACATAAGCGAGGGGCCTAACATGCGATGGGACATGCGCTTGTTGGGGTCCACACCTATACATCGATCCTCCACAACAGAAAAAAAATTCATCCATAAATAGGCACAATGACATCAAATATAAATCTGATTTAAAATGCACACTTAATAGCATTCATTTCAAAACAAAACAAGTACACTCTAGCAGCCAAACATGATGAAGTGTATCCAACTTGTATCTAACATATAACAAGTAGCATTCTGACATGAAATTTAAACAACCCAAACATTAAGACATGCACCCTTCCTTGTATATTGGTAAACCCAACTGTCGCACCAATGTAGGCGTCACTTTCACATTAATCACAACTACACAACATAAACAAGGTGCCAAGTCAACAACATTCAAACCCATCTGACCCATCTTTGATCGACTGGTGAACCCATTACAACATTGTTTCCCATCGTAGCATAACCAAACCAACACGCAAATGAATTCTCTTGTCCTGTCAACCATGAGACCTACAACACGTATCAGCTTCAATATGTCCCATCTCACCAAGTAGGTTGCACACATATTGGATCCAAAGATAAATATCCCGCCTGCATCCATTTAACAGTCTTGTAAGTCCATCATTATTAAAAAAAAGCATGAAAACAATTTCAAACAATCCACCAAACCAATAAAGTCAAGAATTAATGGTCGAAATCAATCAAATCTCTAATTCATATGAAACAAAATTCAAATTGAAAATAGGACAACAATTTATTTCACCACACCAAACAAGCATCAATCAAATTCAAATAGTTCCCAGTTCAAATAGCCGTGAAAACCAACAAGTATTCACTTATTCTATAGTGAGCGACATAAGAAAAGGAGGAGTGAGAAACACAAAATTTAACGAGTTAACATCAAGGGGAGGCAACAACTCAGATTCTAGTGCACCAACATCCATATTGTTCTAGGTTTCCCTTTCACATTTTTCCATTTATTTACTTTATATTGTTCTTCATTACAGCCATTATTGTTTTCCATTTCTAAGCTTTATATTGATCTTCATTACAACCATTACAGTCATAGGTTTTTATTTATGTTTCCCTAGGGTTTATATTGCAAATATTATAGTTACAGGTGTTTCTTTATGTATTGCTAGGGTTTATATTGCTAATATTGCAGTCATAGGTTAGCATATGTATTCCATAGAATTTATAATGCAAATATTATAGTCATGGTTTGGTATTTAAAGCCTTCCCTAGGGTTTATTTTGTAAATAATATAGTCATCTATTAGCATATACATTCCCTAGACTTTATATTTCAAATATTACAGTCACAATTTACCATTTTTGTTTCCCAAAGGTTTATATTACAAATGTTACAGTCATAGTTTACCATTTTGTTTTCCCTAGGATTTATACTGCAAATATTACAATCATAGTTTACCATCTTTGTTTCCCTAGGGTTTATATTGAAAATGTTGCAGTCATAGTTTATCCTTTTTGTTTCAGTAGGGTTTATATTGTAAATATTACACTCATAGTTTAGCTTTTTTGTTTCATAGGTTTTGCATTATCATTGACTCTGCTTATTGTAGTCTCATAGGTTTTGTATTATCATTCACTCTATTTATTGTAGTCTCATAGGTTATGCATTATCGTTTATATGGTAAATATTGGCCATGGTTTACCATTTCTATTTCATATGTCTTGCATTATCATTCAATCTACTTATCTTATTCGCATAGGTTCTACATTATCATTCACTCTAGTTATCTTATTCTCATAGCTTTTGCATTGTCATTCACTCTGGATATCTTATTCTCATAGGTTCTGCATTATCAGTCACTAAGGTTTCTATTTTTATTAGGTTTTTTTTTTATCTTTTTCATAGGTTTTTGCTTCATCAATTGACAAATATTTATGCTTGTCAATGAGTTCGTCATAGACAAAATATGTATATGTATGTATGCATATATATGTATATGTATGTATGTATACATATGTATATGTATATGTATGTATATGTATATACATATACATCAACATACACGTAAACATATACATACCAATATACATAGACATAGACATAGACATAGACATATACATATACATATATACAATTCAGTCATGCAACTATTCTATCTTTTTCAGGTGTCATTGATGAATTTGGGGGTGTTTTCTTTTTCATAGGTGATGCTTCATCTTCAATTCAATGTAAATGAATGCATACATATTATTCTACTATGATTCAATTTAGTCATGCAAATGAATTCATGTAAGCAGTGCTCCAATTTTTCATTTTAGTAACAAACAATATAGTTGGTTGTTTTGATTCCATTCATAAACCTGGGGTTGTTCTCTTTTTCATAGGTTCTACATGTAAGCAATTCTATATACATATGCACATATATATACATATATGTATATATAAATATATATACATATATGTATATATAAATATATATACATATATGTATATATAAATATATATACATGTATACACAAATATACATAAATGTATACATATAAATAGACATACACATACACATACACATAAAATTGTATGTTGTTTCTGTGCCATAGATAAATTTAGGGGTGTTCTATTTTTCAAATGAATGCATATAAGCAATGCTGCAATTGGTCATTGCAGTAACAAATAATATTGTTGATTGTTTTGATGCCATAGATAAATTTGGGGTTATCTTTTTCATAGGTTTTGCATGTAAGAAATTCTATATACATACACATACACATACACATACACATCCACATATACATATACATAAAACATACACATACAAATATACATATAGGTTTTGCTTCATCAATTCAGTCAACTAAGCAATAGAGACATAAATATATTATTGGTCAAAAAAATAATGCATGTAAGCAATTCTATATACATATATGTTTATGTATACATATATATATATATACATATATACATATACATGTATATATATGTACACATACACATATACATATACATATACATTTATATACGCATACATATTGGTTGTCTTTTTCATTGGTTATGCTTCATCAATTCAATCATATAAATATGGTTGTTTTGTTGATGTAGACCATAGAAAATTGGATGTGCATGTATCAGCTCCTATCCCCTATAGAGTCATGTGTATTCTTGCATTCAATAATGAATTAGGGAGACTTTATTTCATGAATGCTTGTTTGATGGCAACCTATGTTGCACGAGTCCACAATTCCATTTGAATTGTGGAGTGTTGCATAGGTAACCATGACAAGCCTTCACAAAACCAATTCCCCTAAGTGGTCCAAATACAAAGCTACAATATTTGCATGATTCAATTGATGTACCCTAACCTATTGAAAAGATAACACCCCGAAATGAATAAAAGCACCTATAAACTAGAACACACTTACAATTAATCAAAGGCACCGAAAATTGATAGAATTGTTGCAGGGATGATTTGATGAAGGATAACCTATCCAAAAGAGAACCCCCCAAAATTAATTGAATAGTAGACCTTCATGTTGGAACCATGAAAATAATTGTAAATTCCAACCATACAAATATTAAACACAATTTGCAGTGTCAAAGTTTGTGCAATTGTTACAAGATGCAATGGTTTAAGGAGACTTGATTTTATGAACGCTCGTCTGATGGCAACCTATGTTGCACGGGTCCACAATTCCATTTGAATTGTGAAGTTTTGCATAGGTAACCATGAAAATCCTTCAAAAAACCAATTCCCCTAAGTGATTCAAAAAGAAAGCTACAATAGTTGCATGATTCAATTGATGTACCCTAACCTATTAAAAAGATAACACCCCCAAATGAATCAAAGCACCTATAAAATAGAACACACTTGCAATTAATCAAAGGCACCTAAAATTGATAGAATTTTTGCAGGGCTGATTTCATGAAGGATAACCCATGCAAAAGAGAACCCCCCAAAATTAATTGAATAGTAGACCTTCATGTTGGAACCATGAAAAGAATTGTAAATTCCAACCATAAAAATATTAAACACAATTTGTAATGTCAAAGTTTGTGCAATTGTTACAAGATGTGATGGTTTAGGCAGACTTGATTTTACCAAAGCCTTTGCAATCGTAATCTATGTTGCACTTTGTCCACAAATGGACCTTTCAACCGTGAAGTGCTACATAGGCAACTATGAAAGGCCTTAGGAAAACCAAGTCCCCTAAAAACATGTTCTAAAAAAGCTTTATTGTGCATTATTGTTCTATAGTAATACGTGTGAATACTTGAAGGTTTTCATGGCTATTTGAATTGGGAATTATTTGAATCTAATTGATGGTTTTTTGGTGAATCTGATTGATTTCGACCATTAATTATTCAGTTGATTAGTTTGGTGTATTGTTTGCAATTGTTTCCATAATTTTTTATTTAATAATGGGTGCCTTACAACTTGTAAAAATGGAAGCAGATGGGATTTTGGAGTTCACCACCACTACGTTCACACCGTACTTGGCAAGATGGGATAGAATTGTGTTGATATGTGTTGTAGGTTTCATGATTGATGAGATAGGCAGATGCATTTCCTTGTTGGTTTGGTTATGCTACGATGGGAAACATGGTTGTAATGGGTTCTCCAGTCGCTCAAAGATGGGTGAGATGGGTTTGAATTGTGTTGAATTGGCACCTTTTTAACGTTGTGAAGTTGTGATTAATGTGAAAGTGATGCTTGCATTGGTGCAATAGTTGGGTTTACCAGTTTATGGGATAGGGTGCATGTCTTAATGTTTGGTCTATTTAAATTCCATGTCAGAATGCTACTTGTTATATGTCAGATACAAGTTGGATACACTTCATCATGTTTGGTTGTCGATGTGTACTTGTTTTGTTTTGAAATGAATGTTATTAAGTGTGCATTTTAAATCTGATTTATGTTTCATGTCGTCGTGCCTATTTATTGGTGATTTTTTTTTTAAGTGGTGGAGGACCGGCGTATAGGTGCACATCATATAAAGTAGAGGACACCCCCAAATTAGTCAATGGCACCTAAAAAAGATACAATTGTTGCAGGTCTGAATTTATGAAGCATATACATACACATACACATATACATATACATAGACATAAGTGAATTAAAAATGACTGTAGAGAAGTATAGTAAGGGGCAGCAAGTGATAAATGCGATGCAGTGGAGTGTTAGGGTGGCTGACTAAGAGAAATAGATGTGGCAAGGTTGTCCACTTAAGACCTCTTCACACATCTATACACAAACACATTTACATATAGACATACACATTTACACATACACATTTACATATACATATACATATACATACATGTAGACATTCACATATACATATACATACATATACACATACATATACACATAGACATACACATAAACGTGGACATAGACATAGACATAGACATAGACATAGACATAGAAATACACATACACATACACATACACATACATATACACATACACATACACATACACATACACATTAGGAAAGACATAGACATAAACATACACATACGCATAGAACATTTTCATAGACATAGACATAGAAACATACACATACACATACACACAGACATAGACATAGACATACACAAACACATACATATACATTGCCATCATTGTGAAGAAAAAATGAGAAGTTGCTAGAATGAAAGACTGTAAAGTTGACAAGTGTGTGAGGCACCAGGAGCATTGGATGCAGGTTGGCTCGAAAAATATGTAGGATGTCGTGAAATTAGTATATGTACATGTATATGTATATGTATATGTATATACCTATACATATATATATATATAGACATATTCGTATACATATACATAAACATATGTATATGTATATTTATATGTCTATGTCTATACATATGCATATATATATTTAAAGAAGATGCAAAGACCTTAAGAATATACAAGTTGGATACACTTCATCATGTTTGGCTACTAGCGTGTAATTGTTTTGTTTCAAAATAAATACAATTAAACGTGAATTTAATATCTGATACATATACATTTGTCTATGTATATGTCTATACATATGCATATACATATATATAAATGAGTAAACATGCATTTAATAACCGATGTGTTTGATATCATTGTGCTTTTTTATGCAAGAGTTTTTTTCCTAACTTGTGGAGGACTGGCATACCACTATGGGAAATTATTCATTGGTAGAATAGATGGCTAAATTGATGAAGTGGAACTTATAAACAAGAGAAGACCCCAAAAATTATCTATGCTACCTAAGAAAGGTACAATATATGCATGACTGATTTGATGAAGCAAAACCTAACAAAAATAGAACACCCCCATATATTTCCAAGGCACGAAAAGAAGGTACAATAATTGGATGACTGAATTGATGGAAAATAGCCTATGCAAAAGATAACACCCCCAAAATAATCAATGGAACCTAAAAAAATATACAAACATTTCCATTACATATTTAATGAAGTAGCACATATGATAATCATAACACCCCTATATTTATCAATGACACCAAAAAAAGGCTACATAGTTGGCAAATGAATTGATGAAACATAACCTATGAAAAACATAACACCCAACAAATTCCAAATGGCACTCGAAACTGGTAGAATAGATGAAGACTAACCATGATGAAGTCAAAGTTACAAACAAGGTAACACCCCCAAAACTATCTATGGTACCTAATCAAGCAGAACCTATGAAAAAAACAAGACCTCCAAATTTTTGTAATGCAAACAAAAAAAGCTCCAATAATTGCATGCTTGAATTGATGAATCCTAACCATTGGGAAACATAAGACCTCGAATTTAATGAATGTCACCTAAAGAAAATAGCATTAATGAATGAATGAAGTAGCACGTATGAAAAACCTAAACCCCCAATTTTATCAATGGCATGTAGAAATGGTACTGAACAACATTAATTGAAATGTGAACATTAACCCATGACTATAATGGCTGTAATGAAGAACAATACAAAGCTTACGAATGGAAAACAATAAGATTATAACAATTATCACATGTATATGATTGAATTGATGGAGCAGAACCCAAAATAAATAACACCAACATATTTATCTATGGCACAGAAACAACATAAATTTTTTAAGTGATGAAAAACCTAAAAAAAATTAACCCACATTATTATTTTTGGTTTATGAAACATAAAACATAGCCTAACTCAATTATAATGAAGAAAATATGATAATACGATAAGCAGAGTCAATGATAATGCAAAACCTATGAGAATACAATAAACAGAGTCAATCATAATGCAAAACCTATAAGAAAATGATAAGTAGAGTGAATGATAATGTAGAACCTATGATATTACGATAAGCGGAGTCAATGATAATGCAAAACCTATGAGAATACGATAAGTAGAGTCAATGATAATGAACAAGCTATGAGAAAATGATAAGTAGAGTGAATGATAATATAGAACCTATGAGATTACGATAAGAAGAGTCAATGATAATGCAAAACCTATGAGAATACAATATGCAGAGTCAATGAAAATGCAGAGCCTATGAGAATAGGATAACTAGAGTCAATGATAATGGATAACCTATGATAAAGAATACGATAAGAAGAGTATATGATAATGCAGAACCTATGAAATAGAAATGGTAAAACTATGACTGTAAAATTTGCAAAATAAACCCTAAGGAAATAGAAATGCTAAACTATGAGTGTTATATTTTGAAAATAAACCCTAATGAAAGAGAAATGCCACAATATGAGTGTAATATTTGCAATATAAACCCTATGGAGCAGAACCCATATAAACAAAAATACAGCTTCATCTATGGCAAGGAAACAACAAACAATATTATTAATGAAAGAAGAAAACAACCCCAAAAATTTCAATGGTGAGGAAACAACCAACAATATTATTATCTATTCTATAAAGAGAGCGATGCTTGAACAAAAGATTAATTTCCAAAGACTTAGTGTGTTTATGAACACAAATAGGACAGTGTTCATAAACACTAAACTTCAACTAAAAAAATGATCTCTGCAACATCGAAAGTCCAATAAAACAAACGAAAATTGCAAAGGAAACTCAAAAAACCGAATAATGGTGAGCCTTAGTGAGCAAGCTCACTTGGGTCGAACATGTGAGAAACTCATTCGTTGCTTGCGATTACCTTCATGGTGGAGAGGAACCCGTTCATGGCGGCGAGGAACACATTCGTTGCTGCATGGCAGAAGTGGAGTCGCTTGTAACATTCACTAACTGGCATGTACCCATCTCCTAACTAACTTCTACCCAAATACAAACCGGTCTCCGAGCATCATAGGTTGTGGTAAATTTTTGAAGGTTGCAAATGATGAATCGAGCAGGTAGTGGCATGCAAGTGAAGAAAGAATGACAACTTGCTAGAATGAAAGGCTGAAAAGTTGGTGACAAGAGCGAGGCACTGGGAGCATTCAATGTAGGTTATCTTGAAATAAATGTGGGATGGTGTGGAGCTTAGGAGAGAAGAAATTAATTCAATACGACAGTCGAGAAGTATAGGAAGTGGCGGCGAGTGATAAATGCAACATAGTGGATTCTTAGGGTGGCAGATTGAGAGAAGTTGATGTGGCAAGGCTGTCAACTTCAGATGTTGAGCCACACAGGAAGTGGCACTCAAGGTGCCTACGTATCGGTTGACAGGTCATTTTTTTAATTTTTAAAAGGTGTGGACAAATATCATCCTCCCACATGGAAAAATAAATAGAAATTTTTTAAAAATAAACTATATTCTTGGGTATTCATTTTTTCATAATGGGTTTCTTTTTTTAAAATACTATTGGTCCACGTGGCCTGCCACGTGGACCGTGTGATTTTGGGTGCATACGTATCAGCTCCTCTCCCCTACCTACACATGGAAGAAGGCCCCTTTCAAGAAAACATGTAGTTAGAAATGTTCAAAAAGTTCATTCCCACAATAACTACAAAATCTTAATAGGTTTTAACACACACATTTAAAATTAAAATTAAAGCGCTAAAAATAAAACTATGGGTTAATTTAAATCATAGTAATTAAATTCCCCGAAGGAAAGGACAACACACTTCCACTTGGAAAAGAAAACGATGTAAAACAAGACCTTATCTGAATCCCCCCCACAAAGCACAAGAATGGAAACATCATTAATAACAAACTAATTGAGCTAGCGTTGAAAAATCACTCGTATGTGAAGGTTGGAAGATTGGGCTTAACCATAACACACTAAGCTTTCCCTACTTAGGTATTTGGTGTGGGCCTTTTCCTTTTCACTATCTATTTCCATTGAAATAACACTTTTTGTTAAATATTTGAATTCAAACTGCTCTTGTGTGAAAGTACGGTGGATGCTAGTTTTATCTCATCTTCATTTGATTTCGTCTTTATTTTGCATAACATGTCTTGCTCCATTACCATGATAGAACAAAATTTCCACTCAAAACGGGGCTTCATTAGAGATTTAATTTTGATAATATTGCCACAATCATTCTTAGATGTGGGTATTTTTCCTACAGAAGGGTGATTCATTGGATTTTGTTTATGCAAATGGTTCCCACAACGAGACAATGGGAGCTTCGAAATAGGGTATGGACATCCATAAGACATAATGGAAGGGATATTAGAGTTAGATGTTACAATTGGAAATGCTCTGCTAAATATGCATGCAAAATGTGGAAGCATAGACAAGGCATGTGAACTGATTGACAAGATGCCTCAAAGAAATATGGTCTCATGGAATGCTATGATTGCAAGATATTCAAAAAATGTGTTCCTTGAAAAGGACTTAGAAACTTTAGTCAAATGTAGTTGGTAGGTGTAAAGCCACATTCTACTATCTCTGCCAATATCCTCCCTACCTATGCCAAAATTAGAGCTTTGGAACGAGGTGTGGGCATCCATCTCGAAATAAAGGAAAGATGAATTGTATCAGATGTTGTAGGTGCAACTACCCTAGTAGATATGTATGCAAAATGTGGAAGCATAGACAAGGCACGTGAACTATTTAGAAAAATGCCTCCAAGAATTGTTTGACAAAATGCCATGATTGTAGGATATTTAAAATGTGGAAGCATAGACAAGGCACCTGAACTTTTTAAATCACACTCTTCTCATTGAATCCCTTGATTGTAGGATAATAAGAAAATGGATTTGTTGAAAAGTTTTTTAAAACTTGCAACCAAATGCAATTGCAGATGCAAAGTCGGACTCTACAACCTTTACCATCATCCTCCCAACCTGTGCAAAATGAGATCTTTGGAATAGGGTATGGAAATCCATAAAAGAATAAAGGATAGGAGAATATTTTAGAGGTAGTTGCAATTGTTCTAATAGAAATTTATACAAAAATAAGCTACATATCCCTAAGTAATTTTGATACCATAGATAATTGTAGCTACAATTCATCATACAAACTAGTGAAGAATATTTGAGTTTAATAGAGTTGAGGAAGGTTTAGATGAAGCATATTCTTAGGTTTAAACTAGTGAAATAATTGTTTTATGCAAGTGTATTGTGTACATGTGTGACTTGTGATGATATTAAATTGTGACAATCTATGCCCAAACTAGAATTCTTAATTTAAATTTGGATAGTGTTTACTCGTACCCATACAAGTACTACCACTATCCTTGTCATCCTATGACAACTCTAGTTTATAGTGTGATTTTTCCTTCCATTAACATTCCACTCCCTCTTACCTCTCACTCTCTTTAGAAATCCCCCATTCTATCCATGCTTCCCATACCACTACTACCCACACTTCTAAACCTTCAATAAACTAGTGAAGTAGTTTGATCAACTTAAGAAGAAAGTGGATACTATGTCTATAGCTCTCACTCTATTACATATAATCCTTTACATTACACACCTTTCACATTTGAGGTTGTTACACCCATTTTCCATTGGCTTTATTGTAGCTATATTTGAGCTATATTATGGAAAATGTGGTCACAATGTTCACCTACAAGCTTTTGATGGTAGATGTCTAGATATTAAATATGAAGATAAATTCACCTAAATTATTTTCATGAACCCTAAGGACTATGCCCTTGAATACTTCTAATCCTTAGCTCCTATTTTTATCCATTATTTTGACGAGCTAGCCACCATTTTCTTACAACACTTTGTTGGGAAATGTGCCTCAATTTACTAGCTTGGACCTTTGTTAAAGGCTTGATGAGTTTATGCCCTTATCGCTTTATCGCAGGGTTCTCATTTGGTTGATTTGACCATTTTGGTCATCGAGACTTTGTCTAATCGACAAGATTCTGAGGGTTGTCACAATGATGGGCCAATGGGCATGGAGTTGGTGAAATATTTGTTGGCCTTGGCTTCATCGGCGGATTGGTCGCTCATCAGTGAGAGGCAATAGTATGCCTTGCTGATGTGCCGATGATTTGCATCAATGGTTTCTATCAGCTTCATCCAATGGTGTTGGTTGCATTCTATGCCATCCTAAAGTAGGTACAACTGAAAGTCTTTTTGGCCAGCACAATTCATTCTGCATTCAGCATGTGACATTGAGTTAAGCGGTGAGTGCAACGAAGAGGAGGTGGGACCCAAGTTTTTTTATGTGAAGGGTTTTACGATCACAAAAATTTGTCTACACCTCGGGAGTTCCTTGGGGAATCTAGCGGATGTCGCTAGAGATTCCTCAAAGGAGCTCCAATGGCCTCCACATAAGCGAAGCAGAGAACACGAGTTGTGGACATATGGCAGCTTCGGAAGCTCATTCCGGGTGGGCTCATGGGAATCTAGGAGAATTCCTCCTAGATGCCCTGGAACCTCCTGAGCAGCGAACACATGGCTTGTGGGACCCGATAGAGCTGGCGGTCGGTGTTTTGGTGATAGCAGATTATTGTCGGCTCAGAATGTCATGAGATGGTTAGCGATGGCGAAGGGTTTTTGGAGCCTGATGATAGTTGACCGATCACTGCTCGGTCAAGTGGTAGAATGAATAACAGTGCGATATGTGGCAATCTTTCTTTTGTTTTTTTTTACACCTTTGTTGCAAAACAACATTTATTGTCAGAAGATGGATTGGTGAAAAGTGATATATTATGCAATTAATATGAGATCAGATTTTGGTGGTTGGCAGAGCCCGATTTGAGTTATTTCTCTGCAACGAATTTATTGTGGGAGGGGCTCGATGCAAGATTGTTGGTGGATCCGATATGAGATCGTTTTGGCGTGTCAGAGAAGAGCTGAAATTAATGCACCCTAATTGGTGGTTGGTGAGAAGCTTGTAATAGTCGGTTTAGACTAGAAGTTAGAATAAATATGAGATAAACAGAAGACTGAATACTAAGAGACTGTGTGTCTAGGGTTGATGAGTTTGTATTCACTATATGTCAAAATATCATTCTAATAGTGAGTGCATTAAAAAATCAAGTGTTGTTGTGAGCTAAATATCATAGAGTGAGGACTGTAACTTTGTATGTAATTTTTTCCTATTGTAATACAAAGTGTCTTTCTCTTGGTGTGGTGGGTTCTTTTCCCATAAGGGTTTTCCCACGTAAATCTGGTGTTATCTTTATGATCGTTTATTTTTGTTACTCTTGTTATCCTATATGTGTTCATCTTAAGTGTTTTAATGTTTTAAAACTTGTCTTTGCACTTCTCCTCGGTGCTATTAGCATTAGGAAAGTGTTTCCGCACTGTTTCTTTTCCTCACAAGTGGTATTAGAGCCTAGCCAGTTGTGGTATCCTTGTGAGTAAGGCTAGTTTTTGTGTTAATACTATTCTAGTGGGAGTCTTGCAAAGTTAGAACCTAGTTCTGTTTGAGATGGTGAGTACATCAGGAAGAGTTGATATTGAGAAATTCAATGGCGGCAACTTTGAATTGTGGAAACTGAAAATAGAAGACTTGCTTGTGGATAGAGACCTCTGGGTCGCAGTGTCTGGAACTATGCCACAAGGTATAAAGCAAGAAGATTGGGATCTCGCAGATAGAAAAGTGAGAGATCTGATAAGACTTAGTCTAGTCGATTTTGTACTCCTGAACATCCACGAGGAGAAGACTACATCTTCTTTGTGGAAGAAGCTTGGTGATATTTATCAGGGAAAGTCTCTGGTGAATAAGTTATTCCTAAGGAAGAAGTTGTACTCCTTGAAGATGGAAGAAGGTGCATCTGTTGCAGACCATCTGAACCTATTTAATATGGGTTTTGCTCAGTTAGCATCTGTGGGTGTGAAGATAGAGGAGGAGGATCATTGCATGCTCATGTTATGTTCGTTACCTAACACTTGGGATCATCTGGTGATGGCTATTGGAAGTACAACTACTACTTTCAAGATGGAAGACGCGGTTTCTTCGCTGATGTCTGAAGAGATGCAGAGGAAGTCTTCTGAGATGGCCAAAGAGGTCCTTACTATTCGAGGTAGATCGAAGGAGAAATGCAAGAAGAAGGATAAAAAGTCCAAATCTAAATCTGTAGGGAGATCAAAGTCTCTTGGTAGAAAACCCAAGGTGAAATGTTGGAATTGTGGGCAGCCTAGTCATATCCAAAAGGATTGTAAGGAGAAGAAGAAGAAGAAGAAGAAGAGAAACTCTTCATACCATGACTCTTCTCAAAGTGATGTAGATGCCTTCATTGCAGTCTTGGCAACTCAGGTATCAGATGATGTCTGGTTGGTTGACTCAGGTGCATCTTTTCACATGATGTCTCATAGAGAATGGTTCACTAAGTATGAGAAGTACAATGGTGGAAAGGTGTACCTGGCAAGTGACTCGACATTGGAGATTGTTGGCTGAGGAAGAGTCAAAATAAAATTCCCTGAAGGAAGAATCAAAGGGATTGGTGATGTACTACACATACCAGGTTTGGCTCGTAACTTACTTTATGTTAGTAAGTTGAATGATGCTAGTGTGGAAGTTTCCTTCATGAGTAAAGGATGTAAGATGGTTAGAGGCGCTATGGTGTTGGATAAGGGTGTTTGTACTGGCACTTTGTACAAGTTGGATGCACGTCCTGTTGAATGTAACGTCTCTGTGAAGTCAAGCAAAGCTACTCCTGTAGAGAAGGATGATGAAGCTTCTTTGGGTGCAAATGTGATGGAGGTGAAACTCCTAGTAGAGAATACCATGTTGTGGCATCATAGACTCGGTCACATAGGTGAGAAAGGTTTAAAAACCTTGAAAAATAAAAACTTTGTTGAAGGGCTTGTAGATTGTAATCTTGAGTTCGATTTTTGCGAACACTGCATTTATGGAAAGGAACAATGTGTTTCTTTTTCCTCGAGTTGTCATAAATCTTCTGGTGTACTGGACTATGTTCATTCTAATGTGTTTGGTCTAGTGAATGTTCCTTTGTTATCGAAGTCTATATATTATGTTTCTTTTATTGATGAATTTTTGAGAAGGGCATTTATATACTTTCTTAAGAGTAAATCAGAAGTGTTCAGTCATTTTAAAGAGTTTAAAAACTAGGTAGAGAATTAGACTAGAAAGAAAATCAGATGTTTGAGGATGGATAATGGTAGAGAGTTTTGTTATGTAGATTTCAATAGATATTGTAAAGACCATGGGATTAAAAGACATAAAAATACAACTTATAATCCACAATAGAATGGACTTGTTGAAAGGTTGAATAGGACACTGAAGGAAAAGGAAAGGAGTATGTTGAGCAGTGCTGGTCTGGAGCAAAATTTTTGGGCTGAGGTCATGGCTACAACATGTTACCTGGTAAATCATTCTCCTTGCTTTGCTCTTGTTGATAAGACACGTTTGGAAGTGTGGTTTGGTAAGAAGCCCTCTTTGAGACATGTTTGTGTCTTTGGCTATGAGACATATGCTTATGTGCCAAATGAGAAAAGATCTAAGTTGGAGAACAAGGTTGTTAAATGTATCTTCATCGGCTATGGTGTTGGTGTGAAAGGATACAAGCTTTGGAATCCTGTTACTAAGAAGGTTTTGTATAGAAAAAGTGTAATATTTTGTGAGCTAAAACCTTCTACAACTGATCCACAGCTAGAGACTGATCAAAGAGAAAAGAAGAATGTTGTAGTTGAGATTCCCCAAACTCCAGAAAAGGGAGAACTGCATGGTGTACCTAAAATTGAGGAGAGCTCTAGCAGCTCTGAGAGTTCTGAAGATGAAGAACCTCAACCTCAGCCAGTGAGAAGGTCTACACGTGAAAAATGACAACCTGATAGGTATGGTTTCTCTATGTTAGATTCAAATTGTGCCTATGCTTTAATTACTAGCACTAAGGAGCCTAAAACTGTTAAAGAGGCAATTAATATGCCTGATGCAAATTCCTAGTTGGAAGCCATGAATGAAGAAATGGAATCATTGAAAAAGAAAGAAACCTAGGATTTGGTACCTTTGCTTGAAGGCAGAAAGTATGTTGGTTGTAAATGGGTATTTAAGAAGAAGACTGGTCTTGAGGGCAGTGCTGAAAAGTATAAAGCGAGGTTGGTTGCAAAGGGATATTCCTAGGTAGAGGGAATTGATTATGGAAAAATATTTTCCCTTGTAGCTAAGCTGACATCTATTAGATTTTTGTTGTCACTTGCAGCCGCGTATGACTTAGAGATCGAGCAAATGGATGTGAAGACAATGTTTCTCCATGGAGAGCTGGAAGAAGAAATTCACATGTCCCAACTTGAGCATTTCATTGTAAGAGGTAAAGAAAGTCTAGTCTGCACGTTAAAGAAATCTCTGTATAATTTGAAGCAGTCTCCTAGAATGTGGTACTAGAAGTTTCACACCTTTGTGTTGTCTATGGGATTTGTGAGATCAAAATCTGATCATTGTGTTTATTATAAATCTAAAAATGATCGTGTGCTTATTATTACCCTGTATGTGGATGATATGTTGTTCATAGGGAATAGTAAGACTGTGATTTCTGATCTTAAATCTCAGTTGTTTGCAAAGTTCGAAATGAAAGATCTAGGTGAAACAAGGTATATTCTGGGGATGGAAATAACCAGGGACATAACGAGTAGAAAGCTTTGGGTCAGCTAGAGTAAGTACATCAACACTATTCTAGAGAGATTTGGTATGAATGATTGCAAGCAACTAGTTGTTGCAATTTTGCAGGGAATGATGCTATCTATTGAAGATTGTCCAAAATCTGCTATAGAGATGGAGGACATGACCAGGGTGCCTTATTCAAGTGTTGTTGGCAGTTTAATGTATGCAATGGTCTGTACAAGGCCAAACATTGCCCAAGCAGTGGGAGTTCTTATTTGTTTTATGGAAAATCCAGGAAGGACACATTGGGATGTTGTGAAGAGAGTGTTCATATATTTAAAGGGTACTTCAGAATATGTTTTGTGTTACCATGGCAACTTGGTTGCATCACAGAGAAAACTTAGCGTTCATGGATATGTGGATTCTAATTGGGTAGGGGACATTGACAATAGAAGATCCACCAGTGGATACACTTTCATGTTAAATGGTGGTGCAGTCAGTTGGATGAGCAAGCGATAGACTGTAGTCGCTTTGTTCACTATAGAGGCAAAATACATGGTAGTGACTCACACCTGCAAAGAAGTTGTTTGGCTTAGCCATTTGTGCTCTAATATTGGTTTTGATGTAAGACAAATCACTGTCTATTGAGATAGTCAGAGTGCCATTTATTTGGCAAAAAATCCAACTTTCCATGCCAAGATGAAACATATCGATGTGCAGTATCACTTCGTGAGAGATATGGTGGAGAATGGAAAGGTTTCTTTAGAGAAGGTGGATACACTAAAGAATGTAGTCGATGCATTGACAAAACCAGTGAGCACAGACAAGTTTAGATGGTGTGCAAGTTCGATGGGCCTTGGGGCCTATGACTGCAAATAAATTTGAAGTCTGGTGGAAGCCAGTAAGTCTTCATCAAGTGGGAACTTGTTGGGAAATGTGCCTCAATTTACTGGCTTGGACCTCCGTTAAAAGCTTGACTAGTTTATGCCCTTATCGCTTTACCATGGGGTTCTCATTTGGTCGATTTAACCTTTTTTGTTGCCGAGATTTTGTCTGATTGGTGAGACTCTGAGGGTTGTCACAATGATGGGCCGATGGGCATGGAGTTGGAAAAATATTTGTTGGCCTTGGCTTCATCAGTGGATCAGTCACTCATCGGCGAGAGGCAATGGTATGCCTCACTGATGTGTCGATGACTTGCATCAATGATTGCTATCGACTTCATCCAATGGTGTTGGTTGCATTCTGCACCATCCTAAAGCAGGTACAACTAAAAGTCTTTTTGCCGAGCGGAATTGCTTTTGCATTCGACGTGTGGTAGTGAGTTAAGCGGTGAGCACATCGAAGAGGAGGTGGGCCCCAAGTTGCTTTATGCGAAGGGTTGTTCAGCCATGGACACTTGTCTACACCTTGGGAATTCCTTGGGGAATCTAGCGGATGCCGCTAGAGATTCCCAAAAGGAGCTCCAGCGGCCTCTACATAAGCGAAGCGAAGAACACGAGCGGTGGACACGTGGCAACTTCAGAAGCTCATTCCAAGCGGGCTCATGGGAATCTAGGATAATTCCTCCTGGATGCCCCAAAACCTCCTGAGTGGCAGACACATGGCTTGTGGGACCTGATAGAGCTGGCGGTCGGTGTTTTGGAGATAGCGGATTATTGCCGGCCCAGAATGTGATGAGATGGTTAGCGATGGCGAAGGGTTTTCGAAGCTTGATGACAGTTGACCGATCACTGCTCGGTCAAGCGGAAGAATGAATAGAAGTGTGACACATGGCAATCTTTCTTTGGTTAGTTTTTGCACCGTTGTTGCAAAACAACATTTATTGTCGGAAGGTGGATTGGTGAAAAATGATATATTATGCAATTAATATGAGATCGGATTTTGGCAGTTGGCAGAGCTCGATTTGAGTTATTTCTCTGCAACGAATTTATTGCGGGAGGGGCTCGATGCAGGATTGCTGGTGGATTCGATCTGAGATCATTTTGGCATGTCGAAGAAGAGCTAAAATTAATGCACCCTAATTGGTGGTTGGTGAGAGGCTTGTAATAGTCGGTTCAGACTAGAAGTTAGAATAAATCCGAGATAGACAGAAGACTGAATACTAAGAGATTGTGTGTCTAGGGTTGATGATTTTGTATTCATTGTATGCCAAAATAACATTGTAACAGTGAGTGCATGAAAAACTCAAGTGTTGTTGTGAGCTAAATATCAGAGAGTGAGGACTGTAACTTTGTATGTAATTTTTGCTTACTGTAATACAAAGTGTCTTTCTCTTGGTGTGGTGGGTTTTTTTCTCGTAAGGGTTTTCCCACATAAATTTGGTGTTATCTCTATGATCGTTTATTTTTGTTACTCTTGTTATCCTATATGTGTTCATCTTAAGTGTTTTAATGTTTTAAAACTTGTCTTTGCACTTCTCCTCAGTGGTTTTAGCATTAGGAAAGCGTTTCCGCACTGTTGCTTTTCCTCACACACTTATGTGACAATATGGGTTTAGAAACAACTAACTAATTTAACTAAATATTCTTGGAGACATAATGAGTTTATTAATGACTATGGAGTTAGCTTCCTATATTTATGTGGTAGAATTTGTTTGTGCATGTAAAAAAATCTTGAACTTGAACTATTTGAATCTAATGGTTGGAATTTTGGGGCCTCTCCACTTCCTCCAACCCTTCAAAATGTCAAAAGAATAATACATTTCAAAAAGAAAATGCCAAGAAAAAATTTAATACTAGTTACATTTAAATTTCTACTACATCTAATTTTGTACCATTCAAACATTAAGGGCCTAGGAAATTTACAAAGCTTATCAAACCATTGGATAAAGTTATTCAAACCTTCCTAATAATTTGGTCAGCCTTGATTCCATAAATCTATTGGATTCCTCTAGAGGATTATCCAAGAGTTATAATAAATAATTCTTCTACAATTTTCATAAATTCAATGGACACCATACATATAATTGTATGGTATTGAGCATAAAATCATAGGTTTCATTGATAATAATGCGGTTCATGTTGATGGTGTGAATGATGGGGGAAATTATTTTGTTTCTCCACTAAAATAAATCATAAATTTTATGCTAATATTTATCCATTGCATACACAATCTAACAATACTGAACACTAATAGGTATTCATGCATCCTAATAATTCTATGATGTATACACATATGAGTAAATATATTATGGATACAAAGCATATTTGTTCCTCTTTGCATAATTCTACAAATACATTAATGAAGATTACTTGTAGGGTGATCCCACAAAGCTGGTTTACAATTTCTGGGAGATTTTGATTTTTGCTTAAATCACATATTTTTAGAAAATATAATGATTTAAGCCTTAAAAAGTTCCATTTTAAGGATTTCAATTGAATAGGTTCTGATAAAACCACCTCAGATCAAACCCCCTTGGGTAGACCCTCTCTAGTTTTAAACCATACCTACAACAAAGTCTCTTTTACACCTATCAAAATGCTGATAAAAAATCACTTTTGATTTACCTTTTGGGGATCAAATGAATTCATTTAAAATTTATTTCAAATGATCATGGTAGTCCTCGGAATGATCTATCCAATAAATATAATTTTAATATGTTTTGGTTTTATTATGTATGTGTTGTTTTTATTTTATTAAACATAGGTTTTTCACCAAAAATCAAGCTCTCTATTCTACACATGTGGAAAAATAGCATATTATCAAAATAAAATTTTAAAAAATATGTTCAAGCTGGGTATTGATGTTTTTGATCCATTAAAAAAATAAAATTTGAATTTTGATACATACAAATAAGGTTATGTTGTATACAATCCGCCTATGTTTCAATTGTAATTGGTTTGACTTCAAAACTTGATTAAGGAAAAAATATTTCATAAAACACTATGAAACCAAATGATAGTGCTAGATATCATAGTTACAAATCTAAATTCAAAAAAAAAAGAATTTTATCCTTCATACAAATTTTTTTATATTGTATACGGTGAGCGTCACTCCTTAAAAATGCTATTTTTTTTAAAAGCTAGTTTTTGAAGGAGATGTAAGAAGAAGTGCAATCCAATTCCAAAAAAATTGAGAAAAATATATTTAGAATCTATAGATAAAATGTACAAATCACTAGTTTGCATCATCTCCAAATTTCTCACAATTTATTCGCTGTAAGAGCCTGAAAGTGAAGATTTAGTTAAAAAAAAATCAGTTCAGTGTCCAGTTTGCCCAAAAATTGTAAACTAGTATTGTGGGATCACCCTGACATCAACATAAAATTTCACCTACATATGTACCTTCAAAAAATCACGTGTTATGGGGAGATCCAAAACCACAATTATTATTGTCCACTTTATGGTCATGGTTTTCTTCATGGTCTACAATGTGAAGGTATTCACATTGATCTAGTTAATTAGTATAACATATGCATAAAATAATTTTGATATAATTGGAAATTTAGCATCAAACAATTATACACATTTATGTGTTTCTCTAAACATAACGAATGACATTCTTTTGGACACTTTGGAATTGTTCTTCCGCTTGACATGGGGATTAAGAAGGTGGATGATTTTTCCATATTATTGGTTAGTTTTTATATTTTACTTGGGAGACCTTAGTTACAATAATTAAATGTGATACCATCTCTGATACATCAATGTCTAAAATATGTTTGTGAATAAAAAATTAAGAAAGTGACAAGAGATACATATGTACCTATTTTCAAGTCAACTACTTCAAACTTGAAAATTATGTTGCCACTCTCAATTATATTTGTTATGGAGCCTACAAATGTTTAAGGAAAATCAAGTAGAAGCTCCTCATGAAACCAAAGATAGAATTAATTAATTATAACAAATGCATATGCAACAAAAGAATCAAGAAAAAATAAAAGAGGAAATACAAAGAAAATTAAATATGAAACCCTCATTGTTGCCTCCTAATACTCCTTTAGCACAAAAACCAACTTTTAACTCATGTCCTCTACCAATAAAGAAAGAATACCATAATTTCATTCCTTCATATGTACCAAAGCAAGGATGATTCCTGCTTATGCTCCAAATAAGAATAAGGAATCAACTTTTAATAATCCTATTGCCACCTCTTTTAAAGGTGCTACTTACATATGGATTCTAAAGAAAAATTAGAATATATTCAAAAAGAACAAGTGAGTCTAAATTCACAAGTACAATAACAATATTAAAAAGACCCTTCCTCCTATTCTACATATATCAAGTAGATTTAATGACATCATATTATGCTGAAATTCAAAACATTAATGGTGGTTGCAAACCATATAAATAAGATGAGAACACTAAATTAGATTATAATTCATCTAATATTATTGCTTGAGATTTGCAGCTTTTGTACTCTACATACATGTTTATATACTTTATATTATTTTGATGTTGTTCCCCATTTGGGAGGCATATCTTTTGGCATTTTTCATTATCCTGCTATATTGATAAAAAAAACTTCAATACTTTTCTATAGGATTACAATTATAATGATTATATTTGGCAATTTTATCACATTTTACTAACATAATATTTATCATGATGATTGCAATATTTCTAAGATATTCCACATGATTCAAATGATTATGATTACATTTTAGAGTCAAGTCACTTCACACTTGAAAATGATGTTGGACACTCTCAAGAACATTTGTCATGACTATAGGTGTAAGGAACATAAAATAGTTATTTCTTGTGAACTCAAAGACATAATTTATTAATTATACTGGAAATGAATCTATGGAAAATAAACAATAAAAAATTTAATAAAAAGGAAAAATAAGGAGCAAATGAAGCTTGCTTCATTGCCTCCTAATGCTCCTAAGCACAAAAACCAACTTATAAACCTTGTTCTCTACTAATAAAGCAAGAGAAATATAATTTCATTCTTCTATATATATTAAAACAAGGAATATTTTATCTTTATGCTTGAAGAAGAATAAGAAAGAAACTTTCAACAATCCTAATGCCACCTTATTTGAAGACACTACTTCAACATGGGTTCTAAAGAAAAATCAAAATATACAAAAAACTAATTAATCCTTCCACATTTCTAAACTCATTTAATTGAAGTAATCACATTGAATCCCATTTATCACTAAAATCCTATCCATCCATTTATTTTAAAAACTCCTAACCCTCCACCTTAAACATGTGATCTCTCACATGTGTGTGAGGACACTTGTTATGTCTCTCTTCCCCATGTGATCTCACACATTTGAGAGAAGCCACATGTTTCCATCCCTTATCCCTATGTGATCTCTCACATGTGCGAGAGGAGTCAAATGTTCCATTCTACTTCCCTATGTTCTCACACATGTGCAAGAGTACACATCAAAATCCTTCTTCCCTATCACATGTGTGAGAGCACACAAATCATAATCTCTCTTTCCCATTGTCTTTTTCACACATGTATGAGAGGATTCAATCTCATCCCTTAGATCTAATCAAACCAATCCTAACCATTCAAATATCTTTTATCCTCTTCCTCTCTAAGTGTACCAATAGCATGATTCCACTTGAAGGATTTTTGCTCACCCTAACCTCTCAAAAATTCATAGCCTTTGATCATCAAGTAAAATCCTAACCCTTGATCCTCCATCCTCAACACCCATAAATCATGGCATTCTATGCTTCCACATTTTAAATATCCTACAATCATGGTATTCTGTCAAACAATTCTTGGAGGCATTCTGTTAAACAGTTCGCATGCCTTGTCTATGCTTCCACATTTTGCTTACATGTCTACAAGGGCAATTGCAGCTACATCATCTAATACAATTCATCTTTCCTTTATTCCAAGATGGATGCCCACACCCCGTTCCAACACAGGCAGGGAGGATGTTGGCAGAGATTACGGAATGTGGCTTTACACTTGCCAATTACATTTGACTGAAGTTTCTAAATCCTTTTCAAAGAACACATTTTGTGCATATCCTGCAATCATAGCATTCCATGAGACCACATTTCTTTGAGGCATCCTGTCAAAGAATTCACGTGCCTTGTCTATGCTTCCACACTTTACATGCATATTTAGCAGAGCATTTCCAACTGTAATATTTGACTCTAATCCCCCTTCCACTATGTTTGATGGATGTTCATACCCAATTTCAAAGCTCCCATTGTCTCGTTGCAGCAACCATTTGCATAAACAGAAGCCAATGAATCGCCCTTCTATAGGAAAAATACCCACATCTCAGAATGATTGTGGTAGCATTATCAAACTTAAATCTCCAACGAAGCCCTCTTTCGAGTGGCAAGTTTGTTCTGTCATGGCCGTGGAGCAAGACATGTATGCAAAATAAAGACGAATTTAAATGAAGACGAAGATAAAATTAGCATCCATCGTAATTTCACACGGGAGCAGTTTGAATTCAAATAGTTAACGGCGAGTGTTATTTCTGTCAAAATATAATCTCTCTCACTGTGATCTATCAGTTAAGTAGGGTTACACATTGATGACACTAGTTAGCTATTAGTGGTGTCTAGTTTAGATGAGTATGTGTCCTGTTTTCAAGTAATTTCAGTTTCACAGTTAATACTGAACTATGCGTTGTAATCTATTTATGCTTTTGCTAATGCTGAGAAGGGAGATTGAGTTGCCCCTATTTTTCCCCAATTTTGTCTCTGTTCTTAATTTCTGCTCCACGAATTTTGTCATGGTATCAAAGCAGGTTTAAGCCTCTTCACAGAGTGGAGAGCACAGTGATCCAAAAGCAGCATTGAAGACTCTTCAGAGATTGGAGAGAAAGGAGAAAAATTCAATGTGAAGATCATCAACAACGGTTTAAATGGCATCCATTAACAATCTACGGCAAATGCAAGGGCCCATGTTAAATAGCAAAAACTATGAATTCTGGTCTATCAGAATGAAAACATTTCTGCAAGTTCAAGAATGTTGGGAAACAGTTGAGAGTGGCTTCGCGGAACCTGATGAAGCTACTCTAACAGCTATGAATAATACTCAAAAGAATGATCTTGAAGCACGAAGGAAGAAGGAGACTCAAGCAAAATTTTTGATCCAGAGTTCAGTGGAAGATGCAATTTTTCCAAAAATTACAGGCACATCCAGTGCAAAAGAGGCTTGGAATACTCTGGCTTTGGCATACCAGGGTAACGAAAAAGTCAAGACAGTTCGACTTCAAACTCTTAGGAGAGAGTTTGAAAACCTGAAGATGAAAGAAATTGAGACTATTGATCAGTTTATGACCAAGGTGCTTGGAATTGTGAATCAACTCAAGATTCATGCTGAGGATATTATAGATCAAAAAAATTGTTGAGAAAGTGTTGCGATGCTTAACCAAGAAATTCACCATGATGGTTATAGCCATAGAAGAGTCCAAAGATTTGTCCAAAATGTTTGTTGATGAACTAATGGGTTCTCTTCTATCTCATGAATCAAGGCTCATCATGGAGGAAGAGACTTTGGAAAATTCCTTCCAGACTCAGGCTTTCTTCAGTAGAGGCAAAGGTAGAAGAGGTAGAGGTAGAGGCCGAAGAGGATGAGTTTTTTATCACACTGAAGAGAGTTCAGCTTCTGAATAGTCAGGACAATCAGACCAACAAGGGCAGTCTCATAGCCAGAGAGGGAGAGGAAGAAAATGGACAGACAAGTCTAATGTTCAATGCTTCTATTGCAAGAAGTATGGACATTATGAAAGTGAATGTAGGAAGAAGCAATCATATCAGAACACAGGCAGAGCAAATGTCTCCAACATAGAAGAAGGGATGTCTGAGTTAATGTTCTTCTCATGCCAGATCAATGAAGAAGATCACAACAAGGATCTTTAGTTGCTGGACAGTGGCTGCAACAATCATATACAAACACTTATTTTCTAGCATAGACAACTCTGCCACGTCAAAAATTAAGCTAGGTGATGATTCTCAAGTTCAAGCTTAGGGTAAAGGTATTGTTCCTGTTCTAACTAGTCAAAATGAACTGAAATCAATTCATGATGTTTTCTATGTTCCTCATCTTAAGCATAATTTGATCAATGTAGGATAGTTATGTGAAAATGGCTATGATGTCAGATTCAAGGGCTCTACTTGCATCATTCTAGATAAGCCACCTAGTAGGAGACTCATAGCTAAGGTGGAAATGACCAAAAATAGAATGTTCCCTCTAAATATGAGAAGTTTCAATCAGTCACAATCATATTCACACCACATCTCAAGCATAGATGAAACTTGGTTGTGGCATTGTAGGTATGGTCATTTACCCTTTAAGAGTCTTAGTCTTTTACAAAAGCAGTCAATGGTTAAGGAATTGCCAATGGTGAATGAATAGTCCAATCCATGTGAAAATTGTATTCTAGGAAAGCATAACAGGGATAGCTTTCCGACTGCCTCCTTTAGAGCTAAAGAGAATCTAGAACTAGTCCATACAGACCTCTGTGGTCCCATGCAAACTCAGTCCATTGGGGGAAGTTTTTACTTTCTAACCTTTATTGATGATTTTAGCAAGAAAGTTTGGGTCTATTTTCTCAAGAACAAATCTGAAACTTTCTCAAAGTTTAGAGAGTTCAAAGCTTTGGTTGAAAAGAAAAGTGGTAAATACATCAAGGTGCTCAGGTCAGATGGAGGAGGTGAATATGATTCACATGAATTTATAGATTTTTGCAAGCAACAAGGAATCAAGAGGCAGTTCACAACAAGGTACACTCCACAGCAGAATGGAGTAGCCGAAAGGAAAAATAGGACTATCATGAATATGGCCAGAAGCATGCTCAAAGCAAAGAATTTGTGTAATGATTATTGGGCTGAAGCTGTTGCATGTTCAGTATATATACTGAATAGATCTCCCATAATGAGTGTGAAGGACAAGGTTCCTCAAGAAGCATGGAGTGGCACTAAATCAAGTGTCTCCCATTTCAAAGTTTTTGGGTGCATTGCATATGCCCATGTACCAAAGGAATTGAGAAGAAAGTTGGATGATAGGAGTGAGAGGTGTATCTTTATTGGATACAGTGAACAGTCCAAAGCTTATAGACTGTTCAATCCCATTTCTAAGAAATTTGTGGTGAGTAGGGATGTCAAGTTCGTAGAAAATAAATCTTGGATTGACAAAGAAGATGATCCAACAAACTATGAATAGGAGGAAAGCACAAGACAGCCAGCTCCTCCAGTTTGGCTGCCAAGATTACAAGTGCAGGGACAAGAAGAACAACCAGCAAATAGTAGTTCCTCTTCTAGCAGTCAGACATATTTTTTTCCAAGAAATCAGAGAACAAAGAGTTTAAGAGACATCTATAAGGAAAATAATGACATGGATCAGCAAGTTCACTTTGCCTTTTTGTCTTGTCAACCTACATATTTTGAAGAAGTGGTGAAAGAAGAGCATTGGGTGAAGGCCATGAATGAAGAAATTGATGCAATTCAGAGAAATAAGACATGGGATCTTATTGATCTTCCTGTAGACAAAACCAGCATTGGTGTCAAGAGGGTTTACAAGAAAAATTTGAATGAGAAAGGACAAGTAGAGAAGCATAAGGCAAGGCTTGTTGCCAAAGGTTTTTCTCAGCAGCCTGGTGTTGACTATGGTGAAACTTTTGCTCTAGTAGCAAGGTTAGATACCATTCGAGCTGTTTTAGCCATTGCAGCCCAAAACAAATGGCCAGTGTTTCAAATGGATGTGAAATCAGCCTTCCTCAATGGCATACTAAAGGAAGAGGTTTATGTGAATCAACCACCAGGGTTTGTAGTTAAAGGCCAAGAGTCTAAAGTCTACAAATTGAAGAAGGCCTTGTATGGTCTTAAGCAAGCTCCCAGAGCTTGGTATAGCATAATTGACTCTTACTTGATCAACAATGGGTTTAGCAGGAGCAGCAATGAGCCCACTCTCTACACAAAAATAGATCAGCAAGGTAACATACTTATTGTTTGTCTTTATGTTGATGACATGATCTATACTGGAAACCTACCATTAGATGAATTTAAAACAGTCATGAAAAAGGAGTTTGAGATGACTGATCTTGGTCTCATGAAGTATTTTTTGGGAATAGAAGTTGAACAATCTTCTCAAGGAATTTTTATATGTCAACATAAGTATGCTACAGACATCTTGAAAAGGTTCAGGATGGACAAATCTAAACCAGCAGAAACACCTATTGCTACAAGAACCAAATTGAGCAGACAAGATGATGGACCAAAAGTCGATTCAACATTGTATAAGAGACTTGTAGGTAGTCTCATGTACCTTACTGCAACAAGACCTAATTTAATGTATGTAGTCAGTTTTCTTTCTAGATTTATGGAGTCTCCCAAGGATTCTCACTGGAAAGTTGGAAAACGAATTTTAAGATATGTTGCAGGTACAACTGATTTTGGATTATGGTACACATATTCTGAAGAGAACACACTTGTAGGATACACTGATAGTAATTTTGCAGGCAGCCTTGATGACAGGAAAAGCACTTTTGGATATGCTTTTCATTTAGGGACAAATCTGATTTCATGGGCTTCCAAAAATCAGCCCATTGTCAGCATTTCATCTGCAAAAGCAGAGTATGTAGCAGCAACTACAGCAGCTTGCCATGTAGTTTGGCTATGAAGACTTTTGATGGATTTTGCACATGTTGAAAAAGAGCCAACTACTATCTACTATGACAATAGCTTAGCAATAGCATTGTCTAAAAACCAAGTATTTCATAGGAAGAGTAAACATATTGACACTCGCTATCATTTCATTCACGAGCTTGTCAATAATGGTGAAATCACACTTCAGTTTTGTGGATCTAAGGATCAATTAGTAGATATCTTCACCAAACCATTGGGAAGAATTGTTTTTGAGTTTCAGAGACAACACTTAGGTAGTATTAGTGCTGAAGAATGTAACAGTTGAGATTAAAAGGGAGTGTCAAAATATAATCTCTCCCATCTCTAAATATCTATGATCTGTCAGTTAAGTAGGGTTACACATTGATGACACCAGTTAGTTGTTAGTGGTGTCTAGTTTAGATGAGTACGTGTCCTGTTTTCAAGTAATTTTAGTTTCACAGTTAATACTGAACTGTGCGTTGTAATCTATTTATGCTTTTGTTAATGCTGAGAAGGGAGATTGAGTTGCCCCTATTTTCCCCCAATTTTGTCTCTGTTCTTAATTTTTATTCCATGAATTTTGTCAATTTCAACGGAAATAGACGGCGAAAAGGAGAAGAGCCTACATCAGCCACCTAAGCGATCAAAGCTTAGTGTGTGCTGGTTAAGCCCAGCCGTATGGGAAAAGCACACAATATGATCTCTTGTACCTATTGGTACAGAGTCCAGAAGGTGGTCCAGAAGATGGACAACTTTATTAACCATCATTATAAGTTGTTGGTCTTTGCTTTGCTCATACAATGGATTTGGCCTTCTGTTGAAACAGCATATGTGAACGGATTTTACAGCGGTAGATATGGAAGAAGAGGTCCATTTGGAAGTTGTTACATTATTGTGGATAGCGAGGGATGAGGCCATTTTGGGAGCGTCCAGGTAGCTGTCGATTCTGTTAGGCATGGCAACAAAGAGCGGGTTATAATAGAAATCAGACCTGGTTCCTACATGTCAGTATGTTTTTCTCTGCTCTGTTTGCTTCTTTAATCATCTAATTGAGATCAACTATGATGCAGAAATGGTTTGGAAGTTTTAGATTTGTTGTTAATGCAAAAAGAATGTTAATGTGCCTCCAACAAATCCATAAATCACGTTGCAAGGCTGGGGAAAGGAACGCACGGTTATTGAATGGCATAACAAAGCCAATGATGTTGGGCCAGATGGGCAGGAGCTTCACACTTACAATACAGCCCCTGTTACTGTTCTGGCTAACCATTTCTCTGCCAGGAACATTAATTTGAAGGTATTCAAGAAAACTCTTCAAGATCAAATGTTTTGAGTATATGGGCTATTTTGCATATTATGGGGTTGGATTTGTGTAAGTAGTTTTAGAATTTGGATAATTGAATTGAGAGTGTGGTTTAAAAATATTTTTTCAGGATGCTGCTCCAGCCCCATTACCAGGGATGGAAGGTAAGCATGCACTGAACATTGTCCTTGAAACCCTACATGTATTTTAATCGGTTAAGCTGGATGCTTCATTTTTCTTATATTGCAGTTGGAAAAACTGAGCCTCTGTGTGATGAAGATCCAAAGCGAGGTAAAGAACAACGCTAGTTGTGTTTGTAGGCCTGAGGAGTCGATCCATGTCCATGGTCATTTCATAGTCCTATTCCCGTATGTTGTTCTTCTTGTGTTTCGAATTTAAGACCTCTGCTTAGTTTATTTTTGTTTTTTCTTAATGCTTTTCGAATCCGTGGACTTGTTTGAAGATTAGCCTTGATTCCATCTTTATCAGGTACTGCAAATATGAAATGTCGTACGATCCGTCGATTTAATGGTGTTGTTAAATGTGGAGAGTCCAATATGAAATTTAAACCATTTATTGTTTTGTCATAAACCTTTATAACTAGCTATGGTACCTTGTGCAATGGGTATGCCGAAGAGGTGTGGAAGATCAATTAGGAAAAAATGGTTTATTTTTTGCACATTTGTACAGTAAATGAGATCAATGGATAAGTCATTTAAAAAATGATTTTAATATTATTATTATTTTTTTTATTTTTTTTAATTATAGAATAATATTATTATATTTATTTTTAAAATTTTATATATTAACTATTATATTATTATATAAATATGTATTATTTATGTCATTATTATATTAATCTATTATATTTATTATTTATGTACTAACTATTGCATTAACTATTATATTGTTATATAATATAGCATTATATATTATAAACCAAATTATTTATTATATAGATCTAATTAATTATGTGATAATACTAAAACCTAAGTGTGTTCATTATTAAGGTTGTAATTTATGCTAATTTATACTTAACTATGTAAAATAAAGAATGCCAAAAAATTTAAACCTAATATATATGTATTTGATAATTTTGTTAAAAAATAATATATTATTTATAATTTATAATTTATTTTTAATTATATAAAATATACATTATATATTGATTATGCTAATTTATGCTTAATTATGTAGGGTAAAGAATGCCATAATAATAAGTAACATAATTATGTTATTGTAATTTATTTTTTATTATAGAAAATATACATTATATATTAAATATGGTAATATATACTTAACTAAGTCCCTAAGGATGGGCCACTGTAATGTTAAAAGCTAAATATGCTCATTAATTAAGATATTGGCCATAATTTTCATTTTTATAAACATACTCTCTAACCCTCGTGGAAACCTTATTTTCAGGTTGCGTGAAAGGTCAATACTAGCAAGAGTTTGGAGGAGCGGAAACCAATACGTAAAAAGCAATGAAATTTATGATAAGAAAGCAATGAAATTTATGATAAAAAAAAAAACATAAAAAGTGGACGCAAGAAAAACAGTAAAAAGTGGCGGCCAGAATATGTGCAAACTTTTAATCATCCCCACACCTTCTTGTAAAATGTAAATCATGGAGATGGAGAAGCAATAGGGAAAACAGCGAAAATCGACAGTAAACAGTAAAAAAATGATGAAAAATGATGAACGGTTGAGTTTTTGTCGGAAAAATAGTAGCGACTGAGAAAAACAATCATAAAACAGTGAAAAACAATCGAAAAATAGAGAAAAATGATGGACGGTTGAGATTCGTTTCACTGTCAACCAGGACCTCTTGTTAGGTTTCAACTGTTGAAGGAGAAAATGAACTTGGAAAGTTCATATAGGGACACGCCTTCGGTGTAAATATTCTCTAATTTTACTGTATATTTTAAAAGAGTACTTCAGCCACGTTTAGCTATGTTTTCTTATCTTCGGTTTTCTTGTATGTAATGGAAAGAATTAAAAATAGAGAGCGTATTCTACCCAATGAAAAATATGACCCGAGGTACATAGAGCCCCTGTCGTATCTGCTAGTCTAAAATTGTAGGCATTTTTCAAATTTTCTAGAGGGTAAGATATGTACATTTCGAATTGTGGAGCACGAGTTAGGTGCCTCTCTTATATTGGGAGTATGAGGAGTCCCAATATTGTAAGCCATCTATATATCCAAAAAAAAATCGCCTGGTATCATGGACTATACAAAGACCTTTCCTTTCCTTTCCTTTTTCAATGAAGAATCTAACATGTCCTGTACCATCCACTCAACTTTTGGTATAGCATATGCATGTTCTGTGAAAACATCAGTTAAGGTCTTCCCATTCTTATTATAGATCTCCCATTCAAATTTAGCTAACGATATGCCAAGAGGATGTGACAAAACTATATTGAACACAATAACTGTTCACAAGCTTAGTAACTACTTCTGATCAAATTCCAAAATAGTGTAGAATGGGTCCAGATAGAAGGCCTTCAACTTTGAGAAGCCTGCAACGATACCCAAATGTATAAACTCCTCCTTTGTTTGTTCCTTACCTCCTGAACTGCACATTGCCATAACAAAAATATCCCCTTCAAGGAGAGTTTTTTCTCTCTGGCTGTTATCAGTGTGTTTGGGTAAAATTTGTTCACAAGCAACAACTTTGCCTCCTTTTTTTCTGGTAGAGCTTTAAAACAATTTTTTAGAACTTGGATGCACTTTTCATCTCTCCAAGTTGTTAAGATCCACAACAAAACATTGCATTCTAATATATAATCAGGGAATAAATTTACTTGTATTGGAAAAAAGACAGTTTATGATATGGAAAACCAACCAACCTGCATGAAAATGGTATCCCCTGAGGGAATGGACTCAAACATATCTCCACCCACATTTGTCACACCTGTTCGAAACAAAAACAAATCGAGAATAGTTTAGTATTGTAGGAGATTATCTTGATATGGTTTACTAATTGCATGGTAAATCATAGCTTAGAGGTGCTTATATTGGATTTATGATATAGGTTACATGGATGTATCAAATGATATATCCTTTTAATTTTTAAATAGATATACATAAAACATTTATCATCCACCTCATTTGATTACAATTTTTAGCCCTTCCTGTTGTAGTTACAATTCTATTGTAATTAGACCTCTCCAACATAACAAGAAAAATAAAAACTATAGCTATCTAAACATAATAAGCTACTCTTATGAGTAAAAATAGTACATTTAGCTTACCATCTAAACTTGATATTTGAAGCTTCTAACCTTCACTTTTCATGGTTGTCTCAAAAATGGATTTGAGAGTGTTTTTAGACTCAACATTGTGCACAAACCTCGAACTGAAATATGGTTCAGGTAAAGTACCCATCATACTAAAAATCATCGCCATGTGGACTACAATTTGGATTATGAGAAGAATAATCTAACTTGATATTGTATAGAAAACTCCTTTTAAGTCCATTCCCTTGAAGTGAAAATAAGCTGTAAAATTTTTGAACCATAGTAATGAAAATAGTTGCATGTTCCTTGTAAGTTCTGACTCTATATCATCATAGGCCAGTTGTTCTAATGAAATTCTTAGATTTTCTTGGATCTTTCTTCAAATTTGTAGTGTTTCACACCCATGTTGCATGGAACAATTTTCTGTTTTTCCTTTTCTAAAATTTTATTGACTCTTAATCATTTTAAACTAGCTGTAAACAAATACAACTCTTTCTTTTTCTCGTCGATTTAGACTTTGCAGGACCATTAAACCTCAAATAATTTGCACTATTATCTAATCCTTAAATAATTTAGTGTTTAGATAAAACAATTACTATACCTAAAAGTATTGTATATCTAAAAATTCACAATCCATAATGAACAGGTTGGATAGCCATTGCTCAGATCCATCCATCTTTCATCTCTCATGATTAACCTATCAGAGATTATTGCACAAATTGCATAGTTCATTCGATGATGACCATTGTTACATCTAGATGGCTAAAAACGGCTGTGATACTATGTTCGACAATTTGATTAAGTTGGAAATCAATTAAACACCTTCCTTCTAATTGTGGGTTGTCTACAACTAAGTTATTTTTTGTTACATTAGTGGGTTGTCACTAGGAGTGTGGCAAATTGGTTCTATAACATTAGTGGGTTGTCACTATGAGTGTGGAAAATTGGTTCTAGGAAGTCATAGAAATTTCAAGATGTCAAAGATCTCTTTATTATAGTTAATGAAAGAAACTGAATGACTTAAACCCTAGCCTTGCCAGGCCAACAACTCAAATCGGTAGTTCCATTATTGGATTTGCAGCTCGCAGTGAGAATGCACTATTTTCATGAAGTCAATAATGTTTCCTCTGTAAAGCGGAAAATTTTGAGTGCCAAAAGCCCTGCACATTTTTGTATATAAATTATTTATTCTTGAAGTACATTATGTCAACACTTTGAATGAAAATACAAGCTCTATAATTTGAAGATAAAACAGTAAAGAAGATGTATATCCAAGAAGTGTAAAGGCTGTGAATCACAAAGAAAACTTTTGGAAGGATCATTCAAGAAAAGTAAAAATTCCCGCACCTTAAATAAATAATCCAATCACAACAAATGAACACATAAATTCTTTATGATTTAATATATATTTATTATAATTAATAAAGCATAATTAATATATAATTATTCAAATATATTACAATTCAAATCATATTAAATATAGATTAATCTATAACACACAATCATTAAAGTCCATTAACTACTAATTCTAATATAACACATTAAATAAATCTACAATACAATCGTGCATTAATCACATTTTAATAATCTTATAATTATAAAAACAATTAATAATACTTAGTTCTTAATATATTATAATAATATAATTCTAATATCTATTATATCATTATAACTATATTATAATACTATATATAATACTATAATTATATTGAAAAATTAATTAAAAAAAAATCTTCAAAAGGATATTTCTTGGCTTCTTCTATATAAATTATTCTTAATATATATATGCTATTTTAAACACATTGGTTAGTCACGACAATCAAAAAAGTTGAATTCCATCCACACAAAAAATTTAATAAACAATACTACTTAGTCAAAGTGAGACACACTCACTAGTTAGGACAATAAAAAAAGCTAAATTCCATTAACATAAAAATACAATCAAATTATAAAGGGATTGACAAACAATGCCACTTAATCAACAATACCAACTCAATTAAAAACATGAAGTTTCCACATTCATGATAATAATATTGAAACTTTTGGATTTTAATTGTGATAATTTGCATTCACTCTAAGACACATTGACTTGTTAGGATAACCAAAAAAGCTAAATTCCATTCACATGGAAAGTATCATCAAATTATGAAGGGATTGATCAACATTCCATTCCCTTAGGAGCAAGACAAAGTATTGTATAGAAATAAGGATATACGACTTCTATTTGCTAGACATCTATACTACCATTTAAACTCACTTGAGGAACAAGGTGACCAACATGGTATCATGGAGGTGGTAGGGTATGATATGGGGTTTCTATTCAGAATTCTAGTTGTATAATTATTAACCTTCAAATGACTAGTGGGTGTTCTTAGTTACATGTTTATAAAAAATGAAATCCATCATTCTCGGCACTGACTATCTAGCCATCAAGATGCACCATATGCATATGATGGCCTTATGCCCATGTCATCTTTAGTGTTAATTTGCCACTATTAATGAATAGATCCTACAATGTTTTTTGTTTGATGTGTGCAACATGCACAAAATTTCTGAAGCCTTATCCAATCGCCTTGTTTTCTTGATGTTTTCATAATCGAAGACTCTTTTCCAAGGTGAACTCTTCTATCTAGATTTCCTCAATATACAAGAGATAATATGTCCTTTTTTGTATGTTATCTCTTTTGTTTCCTCAAAGATATTTGGATGCTCTCTTTCAAAGGACTCAATCTGCTCAAAGGTTAGAACAAGTTCTTTATTCAATTATAAGGATTTGGCATCCAAACCTTCAATCATCTTCTCCTTTTTCCTATTCTATACTTCAAGTGAGATTTAGATTTTTAATGTACAATCATGGTCTTTAATGACCTCATAATATCATATGTACTAACAAGAAGTTACTAAAACAACATGTCTAGTAGAAGGGGCAGATCACATACAAAGTGAAGAAGAGGTATATGCTTTTAGGTAAAATTGGTTGTGGGTATGGAGGGATATTACTACACTCCATTCTCTTAATCAATTGATTGAGATTCAATATTACGGGAGGACACTCTTCCTTGGCCTTCAAAGTTGGACTATTATGAAGATTTATATTGGAGAGTATGGAGATATGCAAGGAGTTAAAGCTCAACAAAGTAAGAACTACTATTCATTATTATATGACAATCAATATGGTTTCCTCAATGCTAGATGGGTATTATTTGACAAAAGTTAAAGAAGTTGAAGATAATTGAGACATTATTAGAAGTCAAGGATTCAAGAAGAATATGTATCTTTTAAATGGTTACATCAATAAAAATCTCTCATGTTTTTGTGATCATGGTGATTGTTTACCTATCTCATTTGACTATATTATTAAAAAACATTTACTCAATGTGATTAGGAGATACTAGTTAAGGAAAAAGAGAAAAATAAAATTGTAGGACTTTGGAAGAAAAAAGATTTAGGTAAACAAGTTGTTTTCAATTTAGATTCTTTTGTTATTTTTTATTATTATGCAATTTATATTATTTGATTTTTACATTTATATCAATTTATAGTTATTAGTTTCAGTTTGATATTACAACTTATTCTAAAATAAATAGTATTTATTAGTTTTAATTTGATATTGCAACTTGTTTTTGATTAAGGTAAAAGCAGGTTTTGAAGGGACTCGAAACCCTTTATACCCAGATTTTGAAAGAATCTAGATCCCTCAAACAAAAAGTTGTCTTAACAAAAGGAGCATGAAAGCACAGACAACCAAGGAAAAAACATCCACACCTAAAAACAAGGCTGCAAAAAGAAAAACTTGTAGCCAACCAAAAACCAGCCCCCAACCAAGAACCATCAAGGTTTACATTTAGAGCTACTCTTGTGGGAGCAGAGAGTCATATCAAAAGAAGGCTTAGAGAATTTAGCTTTCTTTCCCTTAATAGTAATCCAACCCTCTTCCACTTGCGTTGCCTTATCATGCCAATCCAGTGCACCACTATCTTGAGAATGAATGCCTGCAACCACTATCTTAGAAATTTCATTAGTATTCCTCCTTGCAGGCGTGGCTTTATCAGAAAATCCACCAGAACCTATAACCAAAATGCTATCACCAGAAGTGGTAGCTTGAGGCCCATTCTCTCTCTCTTTAGGGGTTTCAACATGATAATCTTGCTCATCAACCACACTATTTGTGATATCCAGGGAGGAAACCCCTAGACCCTGTGAATCCAACGCAACCACCTCAAAAAAAATCCTGTGTTGCTCATATTTTCTAACAACCATATAATTCTCTTGAGAAGCATCTTTCCACCATGTAGCCTTCATTTCTTTTTTCTCAAATCCAAATTGTGCAACTGCATGACCCATTTTAAAACATCTTCAACATCGGAAGGGAATCCCTTCATAGTCCAAAGATTGAACCCAAGAATCCATAGAGGATTTAAGTAAAATATCAGTAGGCAACCCCTTTGAAACATCCATTTCAACCAATATATGGGCAAAGGTGGAGTGAAAAATATAAGAGGATTCATTATCCACCAGCAGAAAATCTCCAAGGGCCTCACCCACTTCCTCCAAAAGAGGATCAACCCATAAATGGAGGGGAAGATTAGGAAGCCAAACCCAAATCGGGATCTTATTAAACATTTCAGAAGAAGGGTTGAAATCAAAATGCCAAGGCTTAATCATCAACAACAATCTATCCTCCCAGCTAAAGAAATGATCACATAATGTTTTGTTTCTATCTTGAGAATTCTCAAAATTTACAACAAAAAACCCTTTGGCCATGGGGAAATATGAACTTTACCAGTAATTAATGGTTCCCACTCAACATAGATCCAAGAGTGTAGCTGAGGGAGGGAAGGCCAGAAACCCCTAAACTGACAAATCACCCCATGTGAGGAAAAGATAGAAGAATTATGATCAATTTCCTCTACCGTCTCTACTTTCAAATTCATAGAGATAGCATTTGCAATAGGGATAAAACCCCCATATGACATTTTCCCTAGTTGAGACCTCGAAGCCGCCGTCCTCACTGTCGCAGCAGGGCCAGTGCTCTTAAGAGAGTTGCGTCTTTCGCCAGCCCCACCCTCATTGGATCCACCCAACACCTTCGCAACAATTTCCTTCGCAGCTGTCATAGGCTGCATCGACGATACCTCAGCACCATTGCAGCAAAGACCTCCGCCATCAACACCCTTGGTAGAAGTTTGAGCCGCTAGAAAACCCTCAATCACCATTTCTCTTATCCTGATATTGCAACTTGTTATTGTTTAAAGTTTTTATGTTTTTTGAGAAAATAACTCTATCATGATGAAATTTTACTTTCACAATAAGAGAAAAAATTGCACTTTCTCTTGCTTCTATTCATATAGATTCAAAAATATTATATTGTCCAGTTAAAGATAAAAGGGAATTTGGAGACTTCATTTCATTTATGTCAAAATTGGAGAGATATAATTTAGTATTATCAAGTTATAGCAACATTGTCAAAAGTTTGTTGAGCACGTTATTTGGACATGATAACCAAAATGTTAAGAAATAGTGCTTAATACCCAGAATGTCCAATCTATTTCCTACTTGACCACATGAGAGAAAAATATGCATGCAAGCATGCAAGCTTACAAGATAACCATATGCAAACATCAAATACACAAGCCACAAGATAACACAAGATATACCCTAGGAAAACCCTCAAGAGGGATAAACCTAGCCTCCAAAAGAACCCACACTCCATGTATTATTCAACAATAAAACATTACAAGCACTTGTAGAGTTTCCATGCACACTTTTGAAACATCAAGATCCTCTAATTCACTCTCCATGTGTCTAATCATGTAACCACACATCTCATGCGATGCTTCACATATGCACTCACAAGAGAAACAATGACAACCCACTCACCTAGCCAACCTTAACCACTAAACATGTGCTTGATTTTATAGATTCAAGCTCACACAAATACAACTAGGTGGTAAGATAAAACTATCTCAAAACCATGAGTACACTAAATCATTGACCCCTCATTTAATTTTTAATAAAAGTATTAAATACCTTTCCCTAAATAATAATTAATTATTTTATCTCTCGCACATAAAATAACTAACCAATGTTACATACAACTTTACTAGTGGCTTCAAATAAATATCCAATGTGGCTAAACACATATCCTAGATGCACCACAAATAAATATCTATTTAATTTATATAATTAAACTCTCCAATGTTATGTAAGGTGCACAACACCTATTCCTAACATTCTCCCACTTGTATACATTGCATGAGGTTCAATCAATGAAATATGTCATCATAGCCATAAATAAAACCACATGAATTTATAGCATGCTCTTGTGCTACATCAAGATATCTAAAATAAAGATGACCATCATCTCAAGAAATGACTCCTCTTATCCTCCAACACGCCACCTATGGAATAAAATGAGCAAGACAAGGTGAAGATGCACCAAACCAAAGAACACAAGCATCAAATCCAAGTGATAACAAAAGCTCCAAGTTGATGTCAAAGGTAAAAACCCACATGACTAGAAATAAAATCCATACCATATGCTAATATATCCAACCATCCATATCTCCTAGGTATTAATAACATTAGTACTCACACCAACAATATATCCAACCCATAAACCACAATCACAAGCTCCATGTATAAAACCTGTCAATGAAAAACATACACATCTAATAACTCCCACTACATGGGTAATGTCAAGTTTGAAAATAGATCATGGCATATCAATTCTACCTATCAACACTCTAACCAATATGGAAAATGATCAAAACCATGTAGTACCAAGAACAATCATGTTGATCCACACTTGCAACACACATAGTTGCATACTCTCTTACAACCTGTTACCATAACTCTCCCAAATCATATGAACATGAACTTCCACGAAGTAGCCATAAGACAAATAGAGAAAACCTATAAATCATATCATGTCCTTCTACCAACACCTCAAAGCACATTAAGATATGCCAAGTATGACCTCCTTACAACCCCCAATGAAAACCCTCAACAACACCCAGCTGTTCAATCTCATAGATCAAATGAAACATTTGTATTATGTAATATCAATATGGATGTAAGACTCTCTAACCAAGGAAGACAAAACTCAAAATATCTATGCCAAGTATGATCTCCTTACAACCCCCAATGAAAACCCTCAACAACACCCAACTGTTCAATCTCATAGATCAAATGAAATATTTGTATAATGTAATATCAACATGGAGGTAAGCCTCTCTAACCAAGGAAGATAAAACTCAAAATATCTATGCCAAGTATGACCTCCTTACAACCCCCAATGAAAACCCTCAACAACACCCAACCATTCAATCTCATAGATCAAATGAAACATTTGTATTATGTAATATCAACATGGATGTAAGCCTCTCTAACCAAGGAAGATAAAATTCAAAATATCTATTCCAAAAACTAGTAAATCAAACCCAATAAACATATCCTAAAACTCCTCATCAATATATGATAACATAAATAAACTCATAAACACAAGGATATAACAATGTTAAACATCCCTCAAATGAATCATTTAAAACTAACTATCCATAGCTCAAGATCCATATCCATGATAAGACTAAACATAAAACATAGTGCATTTGAAAAAAAATGGGAAACTACCTCTCAGATGATAAACCATCGAGTAGACCAAGAGTGGGGAATGGTAATGCTCCTCTAGGGTATCCAAGTCATCATGACTCACTCCAAGAACAAGATATCCTCTATAGGTCCATCACAAACTCACACCCATATCCAAGTGAAGGCTCCTTAGACTTCCTCTGGAAACTTCCAAAGAGTAATCATCTCAACAAATATCTCTAATCCCAAGAGAACCCCAATCTCACTCAAGTCTCAAAGTATCCATTAGCACTTGAAATCAAACAATGCAAGATAAGCTCCAAATGTAACACCATGTACTATCATGAATCTCCCAAACACATGGCTAATGTACTCAGTACCAAGAGAACCAACAAAACTAATGTCAAAGCTCCAACCACAAAATCAAGTACCCAATCATGACATCATAATCTAACATCTTCTCCTAGGAGATCACATGCAACAATGCACACATCTTGGTCTCAAGAGAACTTGTATCATGCCAATACTCAAAATAATATCCAAAGTAATACAAGATACAATTCCAAACATAATCTAAATCAATGATCATTATCTCCAATCACATAAAGATAACAATCTCCTAAAACTAAACCTATAAATGTGAAAGAACTCTCACTAGAATAACATGATCCAAGAGCTCCTCCAAGACATTAATGTACACTAAATAAAATCATCCATCACCAAATGATGCATAGATATCACTTCCAAAAAATCCCCATTGAGATGTGATACTAAGCTAGACACATGACGTCATGTCAACCATCTCCTAAATGATGATCACCTATGGGTCACACACACTCACTACAATCCCAAAAATTCTAGAGAAGATGTAGAACCAAGATCTCCAAGCCAAGAATATACAACTTCCATTAAAATATCAAGAATCAATCCCACACCACCAAACCATCACTATCAAAAGCTCCCACTAAAATGTCTAACCAAGCTATCATGATATTGTGATAATTTGCATGCTACAAGTCCCAACAAGTAACTATCCATGCACTCTAATAATTCATCTTCTTATCACAATGCAACACACCAATACATAAATGATTACAAACAAGGACAACTAACAAAGTTTGCATCGACACTAAATCAATCTTGTGGATATAGATAGTTCAAATCCACATCATATCATGGCAACCAAATGGCTAATCAACCTACACAACTACATAACTTTAGATCTCAAGTAATGAAACATGCAAACTCATCATCACATTAGTAATCTCCAAAAAAAGATAAAAAATAAGATAATCTTGTAGACCTCAAGACTCAAACACCAAATCAACTATAAATTTGACCTGTCAAACATGTCCACAAAAAGTAACTGTAATCAAGGAACCAAACAAACATCCAAAAGATAAGAACAACCTCCTAGCACTAAATCACACCACCACCAATCAATCACATACATGATCATGTTGTGCCAATGCTCAAATGTACTTGCATATCCATGACACCATAATCATCACCATTGTTATACCTGCACCCAACTCTCACCAAAACAAGACTCCAAGTCTCCATGCATGTTAACCCATGTCCTCAAACTAGAAGACAAACTATGTATCTATCACTATCAAAATATAAACTCTAAAATAACCTATAAAATTATATTAGAAAACACCAAAATTGATAATCAATTGTACCACCATAAATATCTCATAAAAATATGTACTTCCTCAAGTTTTCACGTCTTAACTCATCTGGATGCTCATAGAATCACAACCCAAATCTTAGGCATCTATAAGTGATCCAACAAGTATAATTGTATCTTTGCACCATAAAATAAAAAATATACATAATCTACTATGTAGTACATTGCAAATGATCTCCAACATCTATTCAAAATTGAAAATACAATTTTGCATGCAAAATTTATGTCCAAAACTATGTACCAAAGAAGCATCTAACTTAAAGGCCTAAAAAATTGATAAAAATGAAAATCATGGAACCAAACCTATACCACTATGTAGTGCTTGGAAAGACCAATTTGGTTATTACTAAAAGCTAAAAATTTGACATATTGGGTAAAATTTATGCGTGTTTGAAAAAGGTCCTCGAATTAGACTAGTTGGTGGCTTTGTGGTGGCCCTCGGGTGGGCCCATTGGTGATGCCTAAGTGACACATGGGTGGTGCTGACTCAAAATGGAAATTAACTACGATTTTTTTCAATTTAAAATTCCTCCCCCCTCCCCGTCCCCTCTCGTCCTCCCCACACCCACACATAAGGATCTGGGGACTAGTCCCCCATGGGACCAGGGCGCTTATGTCGAGGGGGTCAAGCCCCTCCCGACAATGAGACCTGCCAAACTAGGGCCAATCATCAAGTACGACAGCGTATTCTAATAGTCGATAACATATAGAGTGTCAATTAGAGGGGTACAAGGTGGTTTGCAGACACACTCCCCATCCCTCCCCAATTTTTTTTAAATTTAAATTTATAATAATTTTTTTTCAAATGTAAAATTCATTAAATACAAAAGCCAAAATATATACCCTAAGAAAATCCTCAAGAGGGATAAACCTAGCATCCAAAAACACCCACACTTTGTATTATTCAACAATAAAACATTACAAGCACTTACACAGTTTGCATGAACACTTTTGAAACATCAAGCTCCTCTAATGCAGTCTACATGTGTCTAAGAATGTAACCACACATCTCATGGCATTCTTCACATATGCACTCACAAGACAAACTCACAACAATAACAACCCACTCACCCAACCAACCTTGACCACTAAACATGTGCTTACTTTTATAGATTCAAGCTCACACAAATACGACCAAGTGATAAAATAAAACCATGTGCCTCAAAACCATGAGTACATAAAATCATTGACCCCTCATTTACTTTTTTATACAAACATCAAATACTTTTTCTTAAATAATAATTTAATTATTCTATATCTCCCACACATAAAATAACTAACCCAATGTTACATACAAATTTACAAGGACCCAAATAAATATCTAGTGTGGCTAAACACATCTTCTAGATGCACCACAACTAAATATTTATTTAATTTATGTAACTAAATTCTCAATTGTTATGCAAGGTGTACAACACCTATTCTTAACACAAAAATCAAGAGTGGTTGATGAAGCTATCAAATGTCTAAAACTTGGAGACCTAAATCATTGTGGTGTTATTATTGTTGAATCTATTGTTAACCATAAATCTATGAATGATGGTATGTGTTTTTTGGATGTAGCTATAGAAGATGCTAAAAATACAAAAATGCATTGATTCTCTTAATGATAGAGTTCTTCAAATGTCTATGATCTTTAAATTTTTAGACTTAAAAGAGTACATATCACTATGAATATATTTTTCTTCAAGTAATTGCAAGAGGGTATTGTGGATTGATGGAAGATTTGTTAAAAAATAAGATTTTATGTGAAGAAACAACCATATATATAGGTTAGAAGGTTGTAGTATAGGTTGTTCATAAAGTTTATCTGAAATGTGTGATTAATATGTTAGTTTTATTAAAGGATAAAGATGGAAATGAGCTCCAACAAGACAAACATGAAAATACACTCTTCCATTATATAGCTGAATCAAGAAAATAAAGAAGTATTCAAATTATTTTTTGGTGTAGGAGCACCAAAGCTATCATGTGCAAAATTGAACATTTTATGGTCAACAGGTTGAGTATAGGATGTTATGGGGTAATTCGGGTCTATTAATATTAAATAAGGTCTAATGAGACCATTTTCCCATTTAATTGGGTGGTGTTGAGTCATTTGAGTTGAAATGTAAAAAAAGTTGCAAAAAAAAGTGTAGAAGTTGTCATAGCAAAAAATTGAAAAAATGCAACTTTTGGGAATGTGAAGGGTCAGAGGATTTCAAAAGTCATTTATAGGAGTTGGGTAGTTAGAATTTGAATGGAAAAAGTATATAAATCCTCTAGAAGCCTTGGGCTTGGGTTGTTGAATGTTGTATTGAAGATTTCTAATCAAATACAACGTTATGTCTGCAATTTCTTTGTATTTCCGAACTTTCCAAGGAATGTACGGTCTCGTACTATTTTCAATTGCTTTGAAATTAATTGTATTTTGTAGTAGCATGAATTATCTCTCATTTGCTTCAGGTTTGAGAGTCTCATTGAGATTTGACGGAGTTCTCTTTAATTTCCTAATTTTGCTCGTGTAAGGCCAAATTGAGGGTTTGAAAGTAAATATGGATAACTAAGCCATTCCACCTATTGTGTTTTGTTGTGACTCAGTGGAATGGATCCCTTAATTTTTTTCATTTGTTCATATGTCTAGGGGAGTTGGTTTGGAGATTCTAAGGTAAGGTTATAGATGAAATTTGCCTTGTTTACATGCAAAGAAAGGAGGTTTGAGGCTAGGGTTTGGTGAAATACCATTGGAAAAGACTAGGAAAGAGTCTTTTGAGCATTAGAAGACCTAGATAGACATGTTTGAGCAAGGGGAAAAGTTTGGGAAGGTTGGATGTAGTGATTTTCAATAACCCACCTTAGGAAACCTAGTTTTGGAGGTTTAAAGTGAGGGTTTAATAGTTTGGCACCTTGGTGAGAATTCTGACTCATGAAACCTATGAAATCATAAGTTTGCAAACTGTATAGAAGATTTTCCATGGTATTTGAGTGGTTTACAAACATTTTGTGTGGTGTCTCTTTGTAAAAGAGGCCTAATTGGCCTAGTTGCCCCAGTGGTACAATGAGTTTTTGAGGTGTTTCATTCAAAGAAGTCTATGTTGAGTTTGAGATATGTTTTAGTTCATTGAAAAGGGTATCCAAAACTGTTGATATAGTCTAGAGAAGTCATATTGGTTTCTAGTTATGTTTGACAGTCCGTTGGGAAAAGGGCTACTAGATTGTGAGGACTTGGAGTGGGGTTGTTGCTAAGTATGGTTCCTTGTGAATTGAGTGTGGTTTAGTTGAGTTTCTATGGTGATTTTAATCTTGTTAGATGCCCCTTTAAGTTTATGTGAAGGTCTGAGACCCTTAGTGTGAGTTGGAGCCATTGGTGACCTACACCATTGAAGAGTTTTGTGAGTGCTTGGAGAACTAGTCAAGGAGTCAAGTTTGTGAATCTTGGTACTAATCTATTTGTTTGTGAAGGAGTCCCACCTAGCTCTACATCATTTTTTGAAAAATATAAAGATAAGTACAAAATGATAATCAAAGATACAAAGGGAAAAAAATTCTTCATTAGGAAACACTTAGTGGACAAGTTGATGTTTGCAAAGAGTGTTTTTTATTGGAATTTAGAAGTAGAAGAGACAATGGATTTAAGCCATTATTCTTTACATTCCTTTTTCAAAGGAAATAAGGGGCATGAAATTGTGGAGATTTTACTTTGATCAAATAAATTTAGTATGTCTAGGCCAGGTGAGGGAAGAACTCCCTTGCACCTTGCATGTGCAAAAAACAACTTAAAATGGGTTCAAAAATAATATCTTCTATTAAACACACCATCTTTAGTGGAAATTTCTTTGAGAAACCTCATGACTATAATAAGGTTGCACTATAAATGGCCATAGATGGAGGCCATACGTGCAAATTGTGGAGATAATTTTAAATAAATATTGTGATCCCTTATTATAGCGTGATATCAATGGATGCACAAAATTGTACTATGTTGCTCAAGTGAAGGATGCAAAGATTGCAATAACAATATCATGACACCTACTAAATAAATATGAGGATGAGAGTGATAAGAAATAACTTTTGTTGTGGGTCTCAACAGTTGGCATTGACATTGCAGATGACTTGAAGAGTGTGCATCCCTATGTTAAAAAAAAATTTACAAGAAAAGGTGAGATTTTTTTTAAGGGTGAAAATGTTGTATTACATGTTGCAACCAAGAATAATAATGTGGAAATGACATCGACACTTCTCCACAGAAGTGCAAATATCAAATATATCTTAGATAAATTATGGAAAGTAGTGGCGAATACAAATCTCATAACATCCCAACTAAAGGACAATGTGAATAATGATATATTTATTTATCTTATGATTTTTATTTTTTCTTTATGTGACATTTTTCAAAATGTCAATATTTTATGATAGTAATAAATTAAATTTAAATTGAAAAGACACAAGTACCAAATAAACAAAGTTTAGAGGATAATCTTGATAATATATTACATTAAATTAAAATTTATTTTTTTAGTATTTTGTTTATTGTGGATAATGCCATATCAAGTTGACATACACAACACCACATGATTCGATTTGCATAGGTATAAATAATTTTATTGAAGGTTAGTCTTTCCATTCTAAAATAAATTCATTGAATCTCCAATCATAGTGGGCATATCTAGTGAATGTGCAATGGGAAAATCCAATCTCATGATTTGGATATATTTTACTTTTTGTATTAAATCAAATTTTAAGTTTTAATTAATTTCTATGTAATCAAAAGAAGCATAAATCATTTTAATTTGTGTATATAAATGGAAACGATTTTTTTATTAGTAGCATCTCAATTGGCATTTCTTAATCTTATCTATTCTGATAAATTTTTTGGAGTAGAAAATATGACATTGAATTCAAAATATTATAACAAATATTGAAAAATTCAAAAGGGAGCAACCAAACTATTAACTCCTCCAAAGGATATATTTAAAAAGAAAAAATGGGTAAAGTCACATGTTTAATAAAAATCTTTGTATATATAGTAGGATAATGATTTTTTAAACTATTTTGAACACAATCCACTTGTGGAAGTGTTGGAGACATATCATCCACAATATCTTATTGTTTATAAGTCTCTAGCTTGCATGGATGTTGATAACCAAATGGCGAGTAGAATCATAACTATTGTGTTTTATAAGTTAAGGGTTTATTAGTCGATTCTCCTTTTCCAACTGACAAGACTTATTTGTTTACATTTATGTTCAACTAAGGTTAAACATTGATAAGAAGATTTCACTCCTTTTATTGATAAGAGTGCCTCAAATATTGGCAATTCAATACAATGCATGACACTATTGGGATGATATGAAAGCTTGGGTTAGGCTAGAAATCACACTAATAAAAGAGATCAAATAGGAAATAACTTGATAATAGAGGTTCATTACATGTTGGAAATATATTTGGGATAAAATAAGGTCAACATCTGATACATATATTTTTACCTTCTATGTTGACTATATTCCTATCTGTTTGGATTGCATGGGTAGCTTTGACGTTATTAAAGGACTCAAAACATGAAGATTTAAAATATGGATCCATACTTTTTATTGTAATATGGTGCAAGAGCACCTACACCTTGTGAAGTCTAAGTTGATAGCTAGGTGTGTCTTGTGTTCATTTATGCTTAATAAGGTCTAAAGGACCAGTCATAATGTAATTTGAAAAGGTTTTGAATCATTTAGTTGAATTTGTCAGTTTGATTCATAATGCCAAGGCCATGTGAAATCATGAGTTTTAAGGGATATGGGGAGTAGGGTCTTATTCCATGTTAAATAAGGTCTCAATGAGCATTTTAAATGTATTGGAGGGCTTAATAGGTCAGTTAGGTGGTATTTGCAAAATCAAGTTGATCAAGTTGTAATGGGGTAGTGATTAAGAGCAAAATTGGCAAAAATTGTCATCTTAGACTCTAACAAAAGGTGGTTATGGTAGTTGGTCGGTTCAAGGGGTGGTTTGGATGTTATTACATGATATATTTTTGTAAGATCTCGAATTGAGGCTGTTGGAGAAGTTTGGAATGAGTTTCTAATAAGAAGTTTGCTGTTTTTTTGTGTTTTCCATTAAGAAATTGCTGATCCCGTGCATTGTACGACCTGTACATATTGTTTTACACTACAAGCCTATTATGGTTGGATAGATAATTAAATAACCTTTCTTTTGGCGTTGGAATGGTGTGATTTCATTGAGAATTGAGTGAGATATCCCCGTTTTACTACCGGGTGGTCTCAAATCCCATGTTTTTCCTGTTTTCCTGAACTTTGCAAGCATTGTACGGATCTGTACCATCACCATATGATCTGAGACTTATATCATCTTGTAGGGGAATGAAATAGCTTTCATCTGAATCCAATTAGAGGTTCTAATATTGATTTTTGAGAGAGATCTCTTCATTTTTCTGGGACTGCCTGTTTCTAACTAATTTGAGGGTTTGATTGGTGTAAAAAAATGATGTTCTAGTCATTCCACTTGCTGTCCAGCCCTGTAACTCGGTGGAATGACTTATTTCATGGAATTTTAGATGTACCAATGGTTTGGGAGGCATAAAATACAAGTTGTATGGTTTTAGGGGGATGCCTTAGGGTGTTTTCATGAGTTTTCCAAGTGAAATTGAGGAACTAAAGTAAGGTTTTGGAAAAATATGATTGGAACTCTATATGTGATAGTGTTTTGAGTTTTTGCAGGTCATTTTATGAAGGTCTAATGTATTGGAATGTTATGATATGTCTTGGAACCCATATTTTCAATAAACCCTCATGAATTGTGCCTAAAACAAGGTTTTTCAAGTTTGGCATGTATTTGTCCGTACCAATGGAATATTTTTGTGATTTTGGAGGTTTGAAGGCATATGAATTGCTGCACCAAGGTTTCATGGTCCTATGATAGGTTTAAAGCCATGTTGCTTTGAAAAATAGGCCTAATCAGCATAATTGAGCCTCCTGGGTCTGCATCATAGTGGTATCAGAGCATCAGGAAGTAGATCTATTTTCATTTTGCAGGGTTGAAGAAGAGGCAAGGTTGACAAGATGCCTCCAAAGAAGAATGATATGGCTAAAGAGATGAAGGAGATGAAAGATAGGCATGCAAGAGAACTCAGAGAGTTGGAAGAGAGAGTCATAGCCTTGGAGACAAACAAAAGAAGGGAAGTGGAAGAGACTGAGACTGAAGAAGAGGAAGATGAGGAGTTTGAAGATGTGGAAGAAGAGCTTACTCCAGAGGATCAAAGAATTGCAAGGTTGCTGAAGGCAATAAAGAATGACAAACCTAAGGTAAAACTTGATGTTCCTAAGTATGGTGGTAGTTTAAATGATGAAGAACTATTGGATTGGATTGCTGCAATAGATAATCATTTTGAATGTGATGAGGTTCCTGAAGAACAAAGGGTCAAGATTGCAAAAACTAAGTTGCAGGGTCATGCTTTGGTATGGTGGGATTACCTTCAATCTGAGAGGAGGAAGCAAGGAAAGTCTAAGATCACATCATGGGATAAGATGATATCAAAGCTTAAAGGTAAATTCTTACCCAAGGATCACCAAGTTCAATTGTTTAAGAGACTACAAAACTTAAGACAAAGGGAAATGGATATTAAGTCTTATACTGAGGAGTTTTATAAATTGAGTTTAAGATCTGGTCATCATGAGAATGAAGATGAAAAGATTGCTAGATATGTTGGTGGTTTAAGGCTTAATATACAAGATGAATTGGTTTTGGCTAACCCTAGGAGTGTAGAGGATTGTTATCAAATGGCTATTAGGGTGGAGGAGAAAATGAAGAGAAGGCAAGACAAAGCAGCAAGAGGAAGAGGCAACACTTCTAGAGGAAGAGGGTTCAATCCTAGTTCAAAGACAAACAATGAGGGCCAAGGAGAAGACAAGAAGGATCAAGAGAAATCTGATTCAAGAGGTGGATGGAGAGGTTCAAGAGGCAGATTTGGTGGAGGAAGAGGTTCCTATCAATTCTTAGGAAGATGCTACAATTGTAACCAGCCTGGACACCCAGCCTTCAAGTGTCCTGAAAAGCAAGCCTCAAGCTCTTATGGTGGAGAAAGGAGGAATCAATTAGTGCATGAAGATGAAGAGAGTGGGAATTCACCTATAGTTAACCTTACATCAGAAGAAGGAGAGGCACTCATGATAAGGAGAACTGTGTTGCAAGCATCCAAGGAGGAAGAATTGAGTCAAAGGAGGAGTCTATTCAGAACTACATGCAAAAGCAAAGGTAAAGTGTGTCAAATTGTCATTGATTCTGGTTCTCAAGATAATCTAGTGTCTAGGGAGATGGTGGATAAGTTGAGTTTGGAAAAGTTACCTCATGAATCACCTTATAGAGTTTCTTGGGTCAATGATAATCAAACTTTGGTGGTAAAAGAGCAAGCATATGTTGATTTTCAGATTGGAGATTATAAGGATAGGGTTCTATGTGATATTTTGCCAATGGATTGTTGTCATGTGCTCTTAGGGAGGCCTTGGCAATTTGATAGGAGGTCTATATATGATGGCTGGGAGAACACATACACCATCAAGAAGGAGGACAAAACTTTTAAGTTGCTTCCCTTGAAAACAAGTGTAAGGGATAAGGGTAAGTCTAAGGTAGTGTTGTTTGGCAAGAAGGAGCCTTTAAGGCCTGAGGACAGTAAGTCTGATATGGTTGCAGGTTTAGAACAGATTAGTGGTGTTGTGACAGCAAGGAAGGCACCCACAAATGATGTTAAGATAGTATGGAGTTTGTTTTTGCAAGGGGCAACGAGAGAACTCAAGCCTAAGTCTGATTTGATCAAGGTAAGTGATAAGTGTGCAAAGGAGTATGAAGGACAGGGTGAAATTGTTGTTGGGACTATGGTGTGTCCCATTACTATGAAGGTTGCTGCAAGCCAAGTGAAATTTGGTAATGCAAAAGAGGATAGAGTTGTTAGTGCAGGGGCACAAGAGGATGGTGACATGGCAGGTCTAGGGGCATTACAAAAGGAACAAATTAAGCAAAGGCATGCAGGTCTGATCACAGAGCCAGTAAGGCAGAATGTGCAAGGAATGGTGAGGAGCTATCCATGTATGGGTGGAGCAAGGAAGAGAGCAAGTTTATATGATTCTAATGTTTGTTTATCTGCAGGTCTAAGGCATAGAACAACACCAAATTTTGATCCAGGACTAAAGAGATCAGTACCAGGTCTGAAGATGCTTGAAGCAGCAATGAGAAGGCCAAGAACAAGTTTCCACTCTTGGGGCAAGAGTCTTTTTTATGGGGGGGTGTATGGTGCAAGAGCACCTACACCTTGTGAAGTCTAAGTTGATAGCTAGGTGTGTCTTGTGTTCATTTATGCTTAATAAGGTCTAAAGGACCAGTCATAATGTAATTTGAAAAGGTTTTGAATCATTTAGTTGAATTTGTCAGTTTGATTCATAATGCCAAGGCCATGTGAAATCATGAGTTTTAAGGGATATGGGGAGTAGGGTCTTATTCCATGTTAAATAAGGTCTCAATGAGCATTTTAAATGTATTGGAGGGCTTAATAGGTCAGTTAGGTGGTATTTGCAAAATCAAGTTGATCAAGTTGTAATGGGGTAGTGATTAAGAGCAAAATTGGCAAAAATTGTCATCTTAGACTCTAACAAAAGGTGGTTATGGTAGTTGGTCGGTTCAAGGGGTGGTTTGGATGTTATTACATGATATATTTTTGTAAGATCTCGAATTGAGGCTGTTGGAGAAGTTTGGAATGAGTTTCTAATAAGAAGTTTGCTGTTTTTTTGTGTTTTCCATTAAGAAATTGCTGATCCCGTGCATTGTACGACCTGTACATATTGTTTTACACTACAAGCCTATTATGGTTGGATAGATAATTAAATAACCTTTCTTTTGGCGTTGGAATGGTGTGATTTCATTGAGAATTGAGTGAGATATCCCCGTTTTACTACCGGGTGGTCTCAAATCCCATGTTTTTCCTGTTTTCCTGAACTTTGCAAGCATTGTACGGATCTGTACCATCACCATATGATCTGAGACTTATATCATCTTGTAGGGGAATGAAATAGCTTTCATCTGAATCCAATTAGAGGTTCTAATATTGATTTTTGAGAGAGATCTCTTCATTTTTCTGGGACTGCCTGTTTCTAACTAATTTGAGGGTTTGATTGGTGTAAAAAATGATGTTCTAGTCATTCCACTTGCTGTCCAGCCCTGTAACTCGGTGGAATGACTTATTTCATGGAATTTTAGATGTACCAATGGTTTGGGAGGCATAAAATACAAGTTGTATGGTTTTAGGGGGATGCCTTAGGGTGTTTTCATGAGTTTTCCAAGTGAAATTGAGGAACTAAAGTAAGGTTTTGGAAAAATATGATTGGAACTCTATATGTGATAGTGTTTTGAGTTTTTGCAGGTCATTTTATGAAGGTCTAATGTATTGGAATGTTATGATATGTCTTGGAACCCATATTTTCAATAAACCCTCATGAATTGTGCCTAAAACAAGGTTTTTCAAGTTTGGCATGTATTTGTCCGTACCAATGGAATATTTTTGTGATTTTGGAGGTTTGAAGGCATATGAATTGCTGCACCAAGGTTTCATGGTCCTATGATAGGTTTAAAGGCATGTTGCTTTGAAAAATAGGCCTAATCAGCATAATTGAGCCTCCTGGGTCTGCATCATAATAGAAATTGTATGGTTAGTATTGGAATTGATGATATATGTTTTGAAAGTAGTAAGCACACAAATGATGGGTTATACCACTTCGCCAAATCACACATGTCACCTTGGCTATCAATAGTGAGTAATTTTTACATTAATTTTATGAAAGGGGAACTTGGACAAAATCCACACTAGTTTTTCTCTATGATTTATGGTGAATGGTATTAGAATTGGTTTGACAAGCTACGAGATAGTGTTGAAAATACATGCATTCCAAAATTTAGCTCAATATCCATGGATCAAATTCAAATGGTAAACTTTTTTTATGACTTTGAAAGATGTGATGAAAAAGTTATATTATAGGTATTTTGGAAGTCTAAATGTTTGATGATAAATATTGTTTCTCATTTCAAAATATTTGATTTTATAGGCTCAAATGATTTATTTGTACTTTTAAATTTATACACAAGTTCTATTTGCTATAAATTTGGTACTAGTTGAGTGCAAGATCAATGTGATTGTGGGGATAAATAAAAAAGTGATTGAAAGAGAAGTTAGAAAACATTTTGAAAATAATAAAGATAAAGATCTAGCAAATTTTTTTTTACAAAATAATTCAAATTCTTTTAAGATTACCAAATCCATTAAGACAAAATCAAAGAGATTTCTAGTGCACCTGTTAGGATGTCAACTTTCTAGAGTGGAAGATGTTGGTCAAGATGGTAAAGATACAAATTATAGTGTTTTGGATACAAATAATGGTATCTAAATGTTCATTATAAAAAGAAATATATATTTTTGAAACAATTTAGATCACACAATTTCACCTAATTATGATGTTTAACACTGAGTTGATGTCAATTGGTTATGTGAATGAATTTGGTTACATTTTCAACTTTGCCCAGATGTAGATGACAATGAAAATGCTAATTGAATGTTGGAAAATCAAGAAATTATAATAGACGTTAATTTTATTGATAGACTACCAACAAGTTGTGATGGTAGGTGACTTAAATCTTGAAGCATGCATTGAAATAGTTTTGATTTGCAATAAAATTATATTTAAACATGTTATCATAACTAAAATTATTTGATAAACATCATTGGAAATGTGTGTCATTGGTTGGATTCCAATCTTCCAAGTAAAGATGCGTTAAATGACAAGGAAATCTATCAATTGAAATTCTCAAGAGTGCACAATTAACAAGAGAAATGATGTTATCAAATTAAAACCTTGAAGAAATTGACACGTTATATAAGTAGAGGGATTTTTCCATTGAAAACCTAAAACTTCATTGTGAATGAAATCTTATATTAACTTACCATAAACTTGCATGCAAGATTTTCCATCATAAGTGAAGTACACAATCATCCAAATTGGAAGGTAGAATTGGTGGCTTGGGTATTTATTTTTTGATAATGGAAGCATGAAATGAATACTCTCATCAAGGTTGTTAAAATAATATTAAGTGTATTTCTTATTTCGTTGATGATACTGTTGTCAAACATATTGCACCCATATGCTTGAATAATTAAATTCAAAAATCTATTGAAACATTGGTACTAATTCTAGGCTATGGGTATCCTATAAGGAATTAGACCTCCAGATTCTAGGCTAGTTCCTATGAATTTTTCTGATTAATATTTGGGTAACTTGTTGGGAAAAGGATAAAAGATTAAATCTAAATTTGAACTATGAAACTTAACTATGGTGATGCACCGAAGAATTCAATATGCAGACTTAACTCACATAATGATTACTCACTATTTTCATTCACACAACCTGATCTAAAATCTTAAACACTTGAATTTTTTAAACAAAGGCTTTTAAAGAAACAATCATAGAAGGAAAATATGATTCCCACAACTAGATTGTTTGATTATTGATTAGCACAATGTTTAACCAATGGATTTAAACTTGGATGCATACAAAAATTCATTAAGGAGACATAAATATTTAAAGGTTTCGAAACTGCAAACACAATAATCACTTCGATCAATCCTACATGATAATGATGCTTGAAAACTTGAAGGCGAATTCTAAAAAGGTGGTAATGAAAGGAATCTTTCTGCAAAAACACACTAATTGACCTGTAAACCTGCTGATGTATTAATTTGAAAATAATGTTGAGTTACAAAATAATTCGCTTTGTAGAATGCAAAGGAGAAAAATAAGAACTGGGGAAAAAATAGTTAAGTTTTTTCAATATATACAAAAGCCTTCAAAAGGTATGGAAAATAGAACTAAAAGTCAAACTCAAAGAGAAGATGATAACTCCAAGGCAATTTACGAGCATAAGCAAATATCTCTGAAAAAAAGGAGTCAAAACCATGCAAAAATGAGTGCATGATGGTCCAAACTCACTGTCAAGTCATAACTGAAACATGCAACACTCCAACTGAACTGCAAATCCCTGAAAAGGTGGGCCCAAGCATGCAAAAACCACCTTGTTTGTGTCAATCCGCCCAAGTGAAAAAAGAACTCCATTTTGCTTAATAAGCCATGCATGACTTGGAATAAAATAATGTTACTTTGCTCTAAAAATAGTTAAAATTAATTAAATGATAGAATTTATCATTAACTAATTTAACTTTACATATATAAGCAAAGATCACATTATTATAAAATCTAAAGTATGGAGGCGCCACCACACCTAGAATTTCATAGCATATATTTAATTACATCGGCCTTCATACTTAACTTTTATTTAAATAAAAGTATCCATCTTTCGGGTTGTAAACACTTACACTTAGGTTTATTGATTTAATAAACAAATACCTAAGTTTAATTGATTGAACCCTAATCCTTATCACTTTTCTCTTTTGTGAAACACTTATTCTGGAAGACTCCATTGCCCCGCCATGCTGCTAAGGTTCATAGCTAGGTTTTTCAGTTTCTTCTTCAGCAGGTCAACTCCTTCATGAATGCAAGGTGAGCTATTATCCCAATATTCCATGGCTTTCCTCAATTAGAATCAATTTGAAAGCCAAAAAATGGCCATAAGGCCGTGACTGAGCATGAAATTTATGCATTTCTCTTGGTTTTATTGTCGACCTTAGCTTTAGAAGCTCTGTCAGCTGCTTGGCCAAGACATGGGATTTTCTACAAACTTATAATGGTAATTTTACCTACTCCATATTTCATCAAACAAAAGATCATGAGAGATTCTTTCCTGGTAAAAGAATGATTGTCAATCTTTAAAAAGAAACAAAAGACCTTTGTACAGGCTGCGACATGTGATATCCTTTATTTCTTTTTCTTGTATTTAGGAATAATCATTCATAACTTCTCCTTGATTCATGGTCGTGGCTCTCTGCTCCAATTATATTCTCATTTTTTCCCTTTTTTGGAAAAACCCCATATGGGTATCAGCCACAGGCCTTGTATTGCTTTTGTAGACTTTGCTTCTAAGCTTTGAAACTGGAAGCCATCATGAATATAAGCTTCTATCACATTTCTGAGAGTTCTGTGAGAGCAAGCCACCATTACTGGTGATGTATTTGAACTTTTTCATTTTCCTAGACAGAGGGTTTATGGTCATAGCCTCCTCGTGCATGTCTAATATTTTCTTTGAAACCCTCTGTGATCTTTGAGAATGATTTTTTATGTAACCCGCACCTTGGTCGCTATTTTCTTAATCTTTCAAGCATTCTAGTTGATGTTCCCTTTTTGTATTATTCTCACTTTGCTGATACTACTGTTGATTAACCTGCTTTGAAAACTCAAAAGGGTCCTTAATTTTGTGAGCTAAAAGCTTGCTCCACTAGCTGCAGGCTTTGTATTTTTCTTTCAAGCATTCTTTGATGTCTCTATCTCTCCTTTTTTTTTTTGATGCTTTGTTCACATTGTATTACCATTTACAACACTGTACATTATGCTCAATTTGAGCCTTTTAACTTTTGAAAGAAAAGGATTTTCCACATTTTTGAGTTATTGTTTTCATTAAGCTCTAGTTACTATCAAGATTTGGGTTTCTTGCTATTTCTAAAGGCTTCCTGGGTCCTTTTCCTGCATATACAAATTTTCCTTAATGGATACTTTCTTGACTTTGAAATACTGGGTTCACAGTCACTTGCCATGATGGTTCTAAATATTTTCTGCATTTCTTTGTAAGAAACTCTCACATGAGCATTCTGAAAAATAGTATGAAATCATCATCGTAAAAGATATAAAAATATCATTGTTATTCATGAACTACCATGAAACACCAAACTGCCTCTGATTTGCTCAAGCGGTGCCACCGGTTCTATCTCTAAATGTTTCCTTTTGATGATGATATTGCCTGTTGCAAATGATCATGGTATTACAATGATAGTGACTGTCCTTTATCATAGCACAATAATCTCTGGATGGATCCCTGTAACCACAGTCACTAGAAGGTTCTTTGCTCTTATTGTAGTATGATGTGTATTGTCTACATGCTTTCCCTGCTTATCTTGCTGCTACTGAATCCTGTTCATCTTTGTTGCTGCATTACTGAGTGGGCTTCAACTATGCATTTCTATAGTGGCTTTCTTTGAAGTTCTTGGCTTTTCTGTACTTATTCACCATACTGTAATGTAAGTTTCCTCCCTAAAATCTTATGATGATTATGAATATTTTGAAGCTGAAAACATACTTTTGTAAGCTTCTTCTAATGTATGACTATTCCTTTTTGTAGACTGTTATATACTTCTTGAAGCTATGAAAATACTCCAATGCAAGAGTACTTTGTTTCTCTTCAATGTAAAGAGGCTCTATACTTGTAGACATGGAAAATGTACAAGTTCGTTTCGACATACCTGATCCCGATTACTAACAACATTTCCTCCTAAATCACGTTCTCAACATTTCATCACATTTTATCTCTTTATTTAATAAATCATTATTTATTTGGTTAAGTCTTCCTCTTTCAAGTGATTAAATTAATCAATTTAATTTAATTAACCTTGCATCTCTATTTAATTAAATAGATATTTTTATTTGATTAAATTCCCTAAAGTCCTCTTATTAAATAAAATCAATTAAACCTTATTTGATTTAATCTAACATATTCCCCCTTGATTAAATAAATTAAATCATTTATTTAATAAATCATTTCCTCTCAATTCTTGACTTAAAATCAATTCATAAATCTAAGTCTAAATTGTCACATCACTTAATTCTTCATTAATTTAGTCAAAACCATGATTAAGTTAACCTCTTTCACTAAAATTCTCTAGAGAATGCAACTTGCACAATAAATCAAATACTTTGATTTATTAATTCATCTATTTTTCCTCACAAAGCATCGAAAGGGAATATTCCCTCATTTGAATTGAAAAGGGCCAAGTGGGCTTGGTCCTTCCAACAAGGCATTCAATGCCTCTTACATGTCCTTGTGCATTGAGGCAAGTGACATTAATTCCATTTCTCTTTCCCTCTCACATGTCACATTCAAATTTCAAATTTGAATCTCATGGCATTTATCATGCACATTGACCAAAATGTGCTCATTCCTCCTCCAATCACATGTGGACAAGTGGCACAATTCCATTGGATTATCTTTTATCCCACATTGCTTATTTTCACTCATTCTTCCAAGATTGAAATTTATAAATGAGAGATTCTTCCTCTCATTCAAACATCCACAATTTGAGTAAACTTATTATATTCAAATCCACAATCTTCATGCAAAGTTACTCTCTCCAATTCAGAACTAATTTTGCTCATTTCATCCAAGCATTCACCATTTGTCACATTTATACTAAGGTTATGCTCAAATCTCTTTGGAGATTTGACCATTTTTAGATCATCTTCATTGCAACCTAGGAATTGGGAAAGGGCCAATTGCAGCACTCCATTGGCACCAATTCCCCCATGGGATCATCAATCTATTGGCTAAATTAGGATTTACTTTCATACTTTTATATTGTTTAAGTTTTGTTCTTCATTTTTCTAATTTTAGTTTAAATAGGTGGATTTCATGAGGAATCTCTCACTCTTGTATGTATTTTGATCTAACATCTAACTATGTTTGTTGTCTTTGTACATTTGCAGGTTTAGGGGTTCACAATATTATATTTAGATGTAATGTGAAAGGTAAAGTAGAGATGAACAAAATATCAATGAAAATGATGAGTTCTTCACACTATTTTTTTTTCAATCTCTTTGAAACAAGGCTGCTTATATAATTATAATCTTAGTTTCAACAACTCTCTTAATGACTGTTATCCATGTTAATTAACTCTCGTATGTAACTTGAGAGTGTGTCCTCTTTGATATGTTGGGTTCAAACCTTGTGGGAGCCCGTTTTACTCCACATATCTGATAAAATGATCATGAACATAATGAACATGTTCCTGCACAGTGAACAAACATGTTAGCAAAAACAAAAGAAACTGAAAGATTCCTTTTTTCCTTATGCTCTTTGAATTTTTGTAATCATTTGATGAATGCCTGATCGATTGTACTCTATATTTTTGTTGGTAGCATAGGCATATGATAGGATTTGATTCTCATTGCTCTAACCACACTTCCATCACACTTGCAGGTACGCTGGAGCTGGAGCTGAAACTGGAATCACAATTGAAGACCCAACCTATCAACGATTCGTCATTCTAGGCAATGATGAATCACTTTCTACCCTATGCTATCTCTATTTTCAATTGTATAGTTTTCTTTTGCTCATGAACCCTTTATTTGATTTTAAAAATCAAAATGAGTTACTCCCACGACTTGTGTGGGATTCTGGTTTATACATTATGAATAAAACAACAAACATTATGCAAACTTATGATATCATTTTGGAATGTTTTTTGCATAAAATTGCTAAAATTTACACTGGTTAAAACAATGCACAATATGAGTACTTTAGTAGAAATTTTTAAGCAACTTATGTACCTTGGCTTGAATTTACAATTCAGCTCTACCTGTTTGAGCTGGTAGTGAAAAATAGGTAACAAATACGATTTAATATATTTGACATTAAAAATTAAAATTTGATGGCTTTAATTTTTTAAATGTAGAGTTGGAAGAAGAATGTATATATGAATACAAGGATTAAGGGAAAGTCTAAGGTAGTGAAAGATGAAGTTGAGACATCATGCAAGAGTAAGAACAAATCTATGGTAGGTGAAGATAAATTTGGACTTTCACTTAAACTTAAACAAATTATGTTTAATTATATACATGTGTTAGTTAAATTACAAACAAATCAAGATAATGAAGTTGATTTAGTATAAAAAAAAAATGAACTTGTGAAGCTTAAGGGTTGTCTAAGATAAGATCCTTTCTAAAAGAAATTTTATCTATGTATAGCCATGGTTTTAGAATAAATGATGAAGTCCAAACTAAAAATAACTGGATGAACTTATTAGAGGCATTGAAGGTGAAAGATATTACAACAAAAGGAATTTAATTGCTTCAACAATTTCACCTTTGTGAAAGTGACTACCTTCCATGGCCTTTGCAAGATTTTATTACCTTTAAATATTAAAGGTTGAATTCATCAACGATCAATGGTATATAAAAAATTAAGCATTTACAAGGTATGATTTAAAACATTCCTTATGATGTATCTAGCGTAGCTTATTATCTTTATTAAATTACCACATGATTTCAATAAAACAAGTTAGATTATACAAATGATCACTATGGGAAATACAAACATAATGGTAGAACATAAGATATACATGTAAAAAGGAAACACCACCACTTAAAGAAGAAAAACACATTAACCTTCATAGCTCCCACCAGAGCTTTTCACATCAATAGCAATAAATTATAAGGGAAGAATGTCAGATTCGTTATATTTCTTGGAAAAATGGTTTATTAAAAATGTAGGGAATTAAACAATTTTCTTGCTTGATAATATATTTTGTCTCCAATGTTGAATTTAAGCAATTTAGTTCTAGAACAAAAAAAGAAAAATCGAGGAGAGTTTGTTAGCAAACTCGATCTTAGGAGACAAAAAATGAAGTGACAAAATTTTTTGTAATAGTTCCCCTTGGAAAAATTCCTCTATTATCTAACATAATCCACATTCACATTACAGGCCCACAAAACATCTTTCATTGACTAGGTTGAGCAGATAACTGATTCTATATAGTTAACAATAATATCTTATAATTTTCAAGATATAAATAGCATTCATAACATTATAAAGAAAGAGGAAACATATGATAAAATGAGAGATGTGTAGGATTCATATAGAAAGACCCTACTAGTAACAACCCAAAATACATCCTCAATCGACACATGAAATTACGAAAGCTCTCCCTATTTTTTCTTCTTTAAAGGGGTGAAGGTTGACATTCTCTTAATAGCAATTCAAAAGTTAAACTCTTTTATTGGAGATTAATTATGCCATCTTGAGAACATGCTTGAAAGTATGAGAAATTTGTAAATAAATAGACAAAAAATGGCTTTCTCTTAATAGTCTTATCAAATCTTGTGAATGCATGTGATGACATTTTGCATTCAGTGAAGAACAAAATCACATGAGATAAAGCCTTCAACTCAAACAAAATTCTAAAATGGAAGTTGCCACCAGTTACATAAACCTACATTTAAGACCAATAAACATATGGTAAATAAAACAGATGGAGGCGACATGTCAAGACAAGCGGAGCCTAAAGACGCCCCACCCTAAGAAATTGATTCTTCCATCATGGTCATAGTACTTTCCATCAAATTTAATTTTTTATGTCAAACATATTCAATCACATCATCAATTAAATAAGAAATCTACAATATTATTTTACCAACCTTTATGGTAGTATTTATTTCATGCTTCCATAGCCAACAAAGAAATATTCAAACCACTAGTTCTACCTTTCAATTTGGATGTTTGTGTACTTCATCTATGTTAGAGAAAATATTGCATGCAAGTTTATGGTAAGCTAATATAAGATTACATCCATGGGGAAGTTTTTGGTTTCCAGTGGAAAAATAAGTCAACTTATGTAAGGTATCAATTTATTCAAGACTATAATTTGACAACATTATTTCTCTTATCAATCATGCACATTTTGAGAATGTTAGTGGATAGATTTCCTTGTCATTTAACTCATATTTAATTGAAAGATTAGAAGCCAACCAATAACACATCTTTTCAATGATTCCTATCAAATAATTATATTTATTATAACATGTTTAAATAGAATTTTATTGCAAATAAAAACTATATCAATGCATACTTCAAAGTTTTGGTCACTTACCATCAAACTTGTTGGTAGTCCATCAAGAAAATGTTAACATCCACTATACTTTGTTGCTTTTCCAACTTTCAATTAGCATATTTTATTGCCATCTACATTTGGGAAAAGGTGAAAATATAATCAAATTCATTCACATAACTAATTCACATCAACATAGTGCTAAACATCATAATTAGGTAGAATTGTGTGATCTAAATTGTTTCAAAACATAGGTTTTTGTTTTTATAAAGAACATTTCTGGGTAGTACCATTATCTATATCCAAATCACCATAATTTGTATCTTCACCATATTGATCAACATCTTCCACTCTAGGATTGACATGCTAACAAGTGTGCTAGAAATATTTCTAATTTTATCTTAGAGGGATCTAGTAAGCTTTGAAAAATTTAGATTATTTGGCAAATTTGTTTTTTTCTAGATCTCTATCTTCATTATCTTCAAAAAAATTTCTAACTATTATATCAATCACTTTTTAATCTATCCCCACTCTCACATTGATCTTTCACTCAACTAGTACCATATTTATATCAGATAAAACCTGTGTATAAATTTAAAAGCATAAAAAAATTGTTTAAGTCTCTAAAATCAAATATTATAAAATCATAAAAAAAATATATCATCAAACATTTAGACTTTCAAAATGCCTGTAATATAATTTTGTCATCACATCTACCAAGGTTACCAAAAAATTTATTATTCAAAGTTGATCCATGTATGCTAAACTATAATTTGGAATGCATGCACTTTCAACATTATCGTGTAGCTTACTAAACCTATTCCAACACCATTCACCACAAATCATAGGGAAACACTATTGAGTATTTTGTTCAAGTTCTCCTTTCATAAAATTGATGTTAGAAATAACTTGTCGTTGATAGCTAAGACAACTTGTGTGATATGGCGAGGTGATATACCCCCTTCATTTGTGTGCTTATTGGTTTCACAACAAAAACCATCAATTTCAATACTAGCCATACAATTGCTATTATAATGCAAGGTATGTATCTATATTTATAAAAAAAAATAATAATCAATGCTTTAAAAATATCAAAGCTACCCATGTGATCCAACCAGATAGAAATATGGTCAACAAAAAAGTAAAAATATTTGCATGCAAGTGTTGCCCTTATTTTTATCCCAATTTTATTTCCAACAGGTACTAAACCTTTGCGCTTTGTTCATTACTTGCTCAATCTCTTTTATGGTTGTGATTGCTAGCCCATCCCAAGCTTTGAGATCATCCTTCTAGTGTTGTGCATTGTACTTAATTTTCAAACTTTGAGGTACTCTTCTCATTGGAAGGAACGGAATCTTCTTATCAATGTCTAAACATAAATGCAAACAATGAAGTGTTGTCGATTGGAAAAAGTGAATTGATTAACTATAGATCTTTAAATTATAAAGTGTAATAGTTATGATTCTACTCACCATTTGGCTATAACATTCATGCAATATATAGACTTATAAGTAACAAGATATTATGGATGATATTTCTCCAACACTTTCACAAGTGGATTCTATTCAAAATACTTGAAAACAATAATTATTTTTACTAATATATACAAATATTTTCTAATCATGTGACCTTGTCAAATTTTCTTTTCAGATACATTCTTTGGAGGAGTTAATAGTCCAACTGCTCCCTTTTTTATCTTCCAATATATGTTCCGATCTTTCAAATTTAATGTTATCTTTTCTACTCTAAGAAATTTCTCAAAACAGATAAGATTTGTAAATGGCAATTGAGAGGCTACTAAGAGAAATATGTTTTTCATCTATATACACAATTTGAAATGATTTATGCTTCTGTTGATTGCATAGAAGTAATTAATTAAAACTTAAAAGTTCATTTAATATAAATAGTAAAATATATCTGTCATGAGACTGATTTTTTCTATTCACCATTCACCATATATGCTCACTATGATTGGAGATTCAATGAATTGATTTCAAAATAGAAAGGATAAACCTTCAAAAAAATAATTTCTACCTATGTAAATTGAATCATGAGATTACATGTATGTGAGGCTAATATGATATTATCTACAATAAAAAAAATACTAAAAAAACAAATTTTAATTAAAGTAATATATTATCAAGACTATCCTCTAAGATTTGTCTATTTGGTTTTTGCATTTTTTTTGAAATTATATTTATTACCGCCATGAGATATCGACATTTGAAAAGAATTACATAAAAGAAAAATTATATTAGCAATTAAAAAATCATTAAATAAATAAACATACCATTATTCACATGGTCTCTTATTTGGGATGTTATGGGATATGCATTCACCACTTGGACTTTACATGCTTTATCCAAGATATCTTTGATATTTACACCTCTATGGACAAGTTCCCATACCATTTCGATATTATTATTCTTGGGTGCAACATGTAATAAAGTATTCTTGTCGTTGAATTTTGTCTTTCATCTCTTACCTTTTCTTGTTAAAGGAAATGCTTAACATAGGGACTCACACCCTTTGGGTCATCTGTAGTTCCAATGCCAATTGTTGAGGCCCACAACAAAAGTGATTTTTTATCAGTTCCATCCTCATATTTATTTAGTAGGCGTCACAATATTGTTATTGAAATCTCTACATCCTTTGCTTGAGTGACATGGTGCAATGTTGTGCATCCATTGATATCATGCTATAATAAGGGGTCACAATTTTCATTTAAAGTTATCTCTATAATTCATTTATGGCCTTTAGGTATGGCCATTTCTAGTGCAATACTATTATAGCCTCAAGTTGCTCAATGCATTTTTTTTAGTATAAATGGTGTCTGTTGAAAATAAAACATTATTTTTTGAGTCTATTCTATGTTTCCTTTTGCAAATGCAAGGTGTACATGTGTTTATTCTTCACCATCCTAGACATAGTTTATTTGATCAAAGTAAAATATCCACAACTTCACTCCCTTTATTTTCTTTGGTAGAGAAATATAACGAATTTTGTCCTAAATCATCCTTGGCTTCTATTTCTAATTTTTATTGAAAAATACACTCTTTTCCAATGTTGAGTGTTGCCCAATGAATAACTTTTCTTCCCTTTGTATCTCTGGTTATCTTTTTTTTACTTATCTTTATATGTTTTAAAAATGAATTTGAAGAATTATCTATTTCCTAATTCAATTGCATAATGGAAGAGCATCTTTTCATGTTTGTCTTGTTGGAGTTCATTTCCATCTTTCTCCTTTAATAAAGCTAACACATTGTTCATACATTTTAGACAAACTTTACAAATAACAACCTTCTGATGTGTATTTGTGGTTGTTTCTTCACATAAATTCTTATTTTTCAACAAATATTCCATCAATCCATAATACTCTCTTTGTATTGGTTGAAACAAAACATCTTCATAGTGATCCATATTCTTTAAATTTTGAAAATTTAAAGATTGTGGAAGTCTGAAAAAGAACTATATCATTACAATAATCAATATATTTTTTCCATTTTTAGAATCCTCTATAGCCACATCTAAAAGAGACTTATCATCATTTATAGATTTTTGGTTAACAATAGATTTAGCAAAATATATCTTTATGAGCAATTCAACAATAAGAATGCCACTATAATTTGGGTATCGAAGTTTTAAATATTTGATGGCTTCATCAGCTACTATTGATCTTTCTTAGTCATCATATCCAAATGAAGTTCTTAATAAAATTTTGACCATGTTGTTATAAGTTGGTAATGCAAAGTTATCTCTTTAATTTTGACATGAATGAAATGAAGTCTTCAAACTCCCTTTTACCTTTAACTAGCCAATATAATACTTTTGAATCTGCATGAATAGAAGCAACAACCAATGCAATTTTTTTCTCTTGTTGTGAAAGTGAAATTTTATCATGGAATGTTAGGGGCATCAATGCCCAAAACAAAAAAGGTGCTTTATTAGATTTCAGTAGTGCATATATCATTCTATTACAATAAAAAAAAATTTCAGAGTCACAAAATATAAAGATCTTCCCTAAATGGTCAAAATGGTGTAACATATACTCTTCAACTAAGAAGGAATCAAGAGGTTTATCAATTCTTTGGAAAATATCTTCAATCAAATTGGAATTGGTATCTAATTACAACTGGATCCTAGGAAAGGTTACATGCTTTGATTCCTCCTTTTGGTTATTCAATATTTATGTTCCATCTTCAGCAATGGAGAAATAATCTCTTTAAGATTCTTTATTTGGCCTCATGGTCATGTTAAAGGAAGAGATTAATTTTGGGAGGAGATTTTAATTCTATCATAAATAATCAAGAGAAAAAAGGGGGAATTATCCCCCCTAAAGGTGATTGAGGACTTCAATTTTTTTATTAACAACAACCTACTAGATTACCCAATGGTCAATGACATACATAATTGGTTGAATAGAAGGAAAGACTTATATATGATAGCATAGAGGTTAGATATATTCTTGGTCTCATCACTTTAGCTGCCCTCCCCCCTTTTTTTCAAAGCAACAATTCTGCTCTTTACAAGCATTCATTAAACCCTTAATCTATTATAATGTTTAAAAATGAAAAGTAGATAACAAAAACAAAAATAACCAGCACCATACACAAGAAAACTAGATTTGCGTGGAAAACCCAATGAGTAAAAAAACATGGTAAGGATTAACCCATAATATAAGTAATTGCAAAACCGGTACAAGGGCTCATTGCCAGAATAGGATGCACTATCCAAAAAGGCTCACAGCCAAGGCTCATTGCCACAAAAATAAAAATAAGATAGAAGAGAAATATTGCACAAAGAACAAATTCTCAATGCAATAGATAATCCACCACAATAGCTCCAACACCTTTGCAGTCTTGCTTGACTGATTTTGGACACCTTCAACTCACTGAATTCAAAAGTCCAACACTTTGAAGTTCACATTGCTCTGCTCAAACTCACACTCTACTTTTCAGAAATTTACATTACTTGCATCACACACATCTATCATCTCTATCTTTTCAACCTTAAAAATCTCAACTCATACTTATACCATCCTCAACCTTGAAAACTTTCTTCAAGGTCGAAAAGAAATGCTTCACACTTTGCAATTTCAAATTAGGTCGGCACTAAACATTCCTGTGGTGGATAGGAATGAAAGTGGACCCAAACAACACTTAATTGGGACCCAAATTAAATATCACATGCCACACTATGCCTTCATTAACACTTGAACATCTTTCAATGTAGTGTAAACACCAGGTCAGTCATTACCCATGAAAACACATTAAATTTTGAATTGCACGCTTCCTTTGATCAATCCAAAAATTCCAGACAACAAACATCACTTGAATGTGATCCAAGAACATCCTAGAAACCAACAAAATCCTTCACAAAAAATATCACTTGAATATTATAAACATATTTTTTATCTAGACAACACTGTAAGGAAAACTAAGAGCGGAAACACCTTCCTAAATGCCAATTTTACAGGAGAGAGATACAAAAATTTCACAAAAACTTTGCAACTATAGACCATAAAGACACACATGTCATGAAGTTAATAGAACAAATAATTAAAAACATCACACAATTGACCACTAGTTTTATCATGGGAAAACCCTTACAAGATAAAATCCCACACACCAAAGTAATGCTCACTTGTATTACAGTACAAAGGTCATTTACATCAAAGATACAAAACTTTCTCTTCTAGGTATTAGGTTACAGGGTCAATTCCAAATTTGGCAGCATAACATTTCCTTGATCAACCTCTCGATCAATCTCAAATCATCTCTTTGTTACAATTTCATATAATGCACTATGACATTTGCATATAGTTTCCAATTGTTTTAGGAAACATCATTACAACTTCCACAATGAATGGTCACAGAGCAGTTTAATCGTCAATATTCACTACCCCACCAAAAACATGTCCCTCCGAACTTTTCCAATCAACTCGATATGCATATAGCTCGCCAATACATTCAGTCACCGAAGTTTTGAAGAGACACAAGAAAATGTCTCTCCAAACACTAAATGTCATTTTGATATAAGCCCTTAGCTTTCTACTCCATCCCACCAAGATGTCAAGGAGACAACTTTGTATCTTCCTCTGATACGAGAGATTCGCATTGATGATGCTTATAGCATTAATCGTGGTCCCTATCACCCACATGGCATCCATTTCACCACTGTCAAACCATTCCCCACACCCCCACTAAGGTAGAAACTGGGTCCCACCAAGACACTGTGGGGTAGCAGGCACCATAAACCAACACCATCATCCCATCGAGGAGACTTCACTACAAGTCTCATCGAAGAAACAATATTTCACCAATGAAGATACACAACATTGGGTTATCGAGGGGACACCATCCAAAGTCTCGATGATAGAGCATCATCCCTCTGACACTACCAAGGTAACACCCTCCATAGGGATGTCGAGGAGACATGGAATTCTATCCCATCGACATGATCATCTTCCTTTGACAGAACACACAAACTTCAAACTCATGAAGAGCTCTAAGACCATCGATGGGACTGTGAATTGTGTCCCACCGAAATGGGATTGTCATACTGATAAGGAGTTAAACATCAACTTGTGGGAATATTGTATGTCAGAAGACTTTCTTTTGATATGCCTAACCATGAATCCTCTTGACACAGATAAGAGAACAACACCATCAACTCTCCTTCAGAACCAAATGTCCTAAAAAACAACTGCAGGGTATGTGCAGGATCATGATGGGCCAAAAAGTGGCGATATGTAAGCCATATGATGACCCATGTGGCTAACGACTTTTTTTTTACCAAAAATTGATGAAACGAAAAGGGTTTTTAGAGGAGATTCTCAGCTTTCCACCAATATAAATTATGCTTTACTTTGAATATAATAAATAATTATTATTCATTTTCTATTAGAATTACGAATAAAGTCCTAATTGATGGGCTGATTGAAAAACATCTATAACTTTCGAACGGTATCATATTTTTTGAATCTAAAACATGTGTCACATTCTATGCTTTGCATACTATAGGATTAAAAAAAAATGAATTTCATGAATTTTTGACCAAGTTAAGGTGGTTAGACAGAAGAGCTTTTATATTTTTTTAAAGTTGTAATAAAAAATTCATTATTAATTATTTACTTGGAAAAAAATTATAACAAAATATGCATCACATCGAGACATGAGTCCTCTACTTATATCTAAAATTTTATAAAAAAATATTATCATTTTATTGTGGTTAGGGTGGTCAGATAGACACCTACTTATTTTTACCCTGAAATTTAAATACTACTACATTGAAATTTCAAATTTTCACCAAATACATTTAAAAAAATAAATAAAGGTCTAGTAGTTTAGAAACTAAATTCAATTTTCTACAAATTCTTTTTTTACATTTTTTTTTGAAATAATATAGATAACTTATTCATTTTTTAACGTCAAGTTGTCTAGCTCAGATTTTCTGTCTTTTTATTGCCACTTAAGGGCCTATTTTTTCCATGATGATCCTACACATACCCTGTAGAGAAATGAAGAGAAAATACATTTCTCCCAAACACCTTTGTACACAACAGTGCAAAACTAGTTCACACATCGGTGAAAATAACTTCCTCTGACCAACAATTCAGAAGCCAAAATTTTGTATATAGAAACTCTAAACATCTCTAACTAACATATCCAAACAAAAAAAGAAAATCTTTAACCTAGAAGAAATGTGAAGCAAAACTAGAACACCTTTGCAACACCCTATTTCCTTATTTTATCATTTTTCTCTTTATCCTCAACATCTGAATCATAAATAGAAGCTTATCAAAGAAAAAATCTCTTCTCAACCACTATACTACTATCATTAATGAAAACACAAGCTTGTTAAAATCAATCATAACATGGTCCCTCTTTTTCATTGATGGCAACACAAGATGCGAAAAACTATCAAAGACACAACAACTCTGAACATACTTATTTCCTTTTCTCTTTTCTCCCCCTTTCATGACTATCTCATTACAGTTTTTGACTTTCATGATTTTCTTTCACTTTCTCTCCACCTTTGACAATAATGCAAAAGATAAGGCATTTTGCATTGTTATGTCCTTTTTACATAGAACCAATATACTTATAACTGCTCTGAATACTCCCCCTTAGGAGTACACACCAATCAACTCAAAAACCTTTGCATTATGACAACATAAAATTCATACTACAACAATGTTACTACCTACTCCCCCTAAGAGGTAGCCACCAACATCAGTCCAAACAAGGAATGAATCCATAGATACATTGGACTGATGAATCTCCATATTCATCTAGTTTAAAGGAGGGGCAATAAACCCTAACTTTTCTCGAAGATACTCAAAAGTATCTTTAAAAAGAGCCTTAGTGAATATGTTAGCAATTTGATCCTTTGTAGGTAAATATTCAAGATTTGCCTCATTATCCACAACTTTCTCTCTCAAAACTTGATACCTGATTGATATATGCTTTGTCCTTGAATGTATCATTGGATTATTTGAAATGTTAATTACACTTGTGTTATCATAAAATATAGAAATAGGCTCATCATACACTACTCTGATATCCTTCAATGTTTGTCTCATCCACAATACTTGGAAACAAGATGTTCCTGCAATATTCTCGGTCTTAGCAGTAGATAAAGAAACAAATATTATTTCTTGCCTAGCCATGCCACAAATTTAGATCTATGAAATAATGCACTGCCACTTGTACTTTTCCTGTCATCAACACATCCAACTCAATCTGCATCTATGTATGCACTTAATGTGAAATCGATATCCTTATGATAACATAAGGCATAATCTAAAGTTCCTTTTAAATATCTAAATATCCTCTTTACTATGGAAACATGTGACTCTTTAGGGTGTTCTTGAAATCTAGCCACAAGAAAAACTACATGCATGATATCCAGTCTAGTAGCAATAAGATATAGTAGTCCATCAACCATAGATCTATACTTTCTCTAACCAGACTTAGGTGATTCATCATCCTTGCTCAATTTGCAACCAATAATCATAGGAGTACATATCGATTTGGAGTCATCCATTCCAAACTTCTTCAACATCTCTTTGACATATTTTGAGTATGAAATGAATATACCTTTATCTATTTGACTAATTTGTAGCCCAAGGAAGAAATTCATCTTCCCAAACATGGACATCTCAAACTCTTTTTGCATCTCTTTTGCAAATTTCTTACATATATCTTCGTTGTCTCCAAAGATAATGCCATCCACATACAAAACCACTATTAAGATTTTATCTTCTTCAACTTTAAAGTAGAAATTACTATCCGCGGTAACTTTGTTGAATCCTTGTTGTATCAAATATCTATCCAATCTTGCATACCAAGCTCTAGGAGCTTGCTTTAATCCTTACAATGCCTTCTTCAATCTACAAACCATGTCTGGTTGATCTGACAACTGAAATCCTTCTGGTTGTTCCATGTAAACTTCTTCCTCTAATTTTTCGTTCAAGAAAGTAGAATTCACATCCATCTCATAAACTTTAAAGTCTTTATGTATTGTAAATGCCAAAAACATTTTGATTGCTTCCATTCTAGCCATGGGGTTAAAATTTTTATTCAAAGTCTATTCCTTATACTTGTGAGTAACCCTTACACACAAACCTTGCTTTATTTGTAACCACTTCTCCATTCTCATTAAGCTTGTTTCTGAATACCCACTTAGTTCCGATTATGTTCTTATTTTCAAGTCTAGGAACCAATTGTCAAGTCTATTTTTTCTCAATTTGTTCCAACTCTTCTTCTATTGCATTCATCCAATATTCATCTCTACATACCTCACTTACTATTTTTAGTTCAGTTTTAGAGAGTAAACATAGATTTACCTCAGGTTCAACAACTCTACTTCTTGTCAATACTCCTTTTCTTTTGTCTCCAGTAATCTCTCCTTCATAATATTTTATTTGCACATACTTGGGGGTCCTTATTCTTCCTCTTCCTCTTCCTCTCCCTCTTCCTCTTCATCTTCCTCCTCCTCCTCATCCTCCTCCTCCTCCTCTTCCTCCTCCTCCTCTTCAAATCCATCTCATTTTCAACCACAACTTTAAATGCTTTAAATTTATCTAGAGCTTTAAATTTTTCTCTAAGTAAAGTAACCCATGTCATTCTAGAATAATCATCAATCAAAAGCATTAAATACCTATCACCTTGAATACTTCTCACCCTTTTAGGATCACAAATATTTGTATGTATCAATTCTAGTAGTCCGATAACTGATTGCTATTTTCCTTTGAAACTACTCCTTGTTTATTTTTTGAACTGACAATCTTTGTAAAAAACATTGATAGGCTTTGTGATTCTTGGTAGGTATCTTACTACTTGAACTAAATTGATTCTAACCATATTATCAAAATTCATGTCACATCCTTCATTGCCATAACCAACTATCATTAATCTAAGTCATAAAGAAATGACCATCAACACCCTTGAGCTGATAAATATTTACATCTATATTCTTACCAGCAACAATCACAATTCTAAGTCCTTTTCTAATCTCACAACTTTCATCTTAAACACAAGATTATATCCTTTTCTACACATTTTTCCAACACTCAAAATATTATGCCTTTAGTCTTTAACATAGTAAAAAAATCAATATTATGCTTTCCATAAAAACTAATTGAACATATTCTACGAATCTTAGCTCCTGAATCATCTCTAAATTTAACTAATCCTCCATCATAATTTTCAAGTTTAACAAACTTACTTTTGTTTTTGTTCATGTGATTAGAGCAACCACTATCAACAAACCAATAGTTCTTATCCTATCTAGCATGAAAAGTAGATACCAAAGTACCTTCAATCTTATCCTTCTTTTTTAGAACAATTTCCTTCACACAACTTTTAAAGTTAGAAGAAGTAGATTCATCTTTTATAGCCAAGAAAAATCATTCATCATCATCTGAAATACCAACATATTTTCTAACATAGTAACTTCTTTTAATCATCTTTCCTTTGTTCTCCTTAATTTTATTTTTCATAGCTATGCTTGGACATCTTGAAGCATAATGACCTATATTTCCATAGCTAAGACATTTGAAAGGCAGTTTATCTTTGTATTTACCGGTTCCCTTTTCCATCCTTCTTACAAAGTTAGCTTCCACATCATCAAGATCTTCTCCATCTAAATGTTCAAACTTTTTTAATTTTCTAGCTTTGAAAGAAGTCTCCACTTTTGTACCATTTTTCAAACCATGTTTTCTCATTTCAAATGAAGTGTACCGAAAAAATGATCTCTAGAGTAAGTATTAAATTTTTTAACTTCCTTAATAGAAGATACCTTTTCACTATAAGAATCAGGAAGAGATCTAAGAGCTTTCTTTACCACTCTTGGTTCTTTGACTTGGGCACCAAGACCTCTCATTGCACTTACCAACTCATCAACCCTTTGCATGTAGATTGTAAATGTTTCATCTTCAGACATTCACAAGGTCTCAAATTGTGCCTTTAGATTTTGTAACTTCGATTGTTTAACCTTGTCATCTCCTTCATAAATACTTTCTAGCTTATCCCAAACTTATTTAGTACTCTTAAGATTCACAACTTTTACTAATTTAGAATTTGAAAGACTGTTTGTAATACTCCTTCGTTTTGCCTTCTAGTTGGACAGTGTGTCCTTGTGTGGGTATGTTGCTTTGATGTGTTTCTGGTTATTCAGATGCCTTGTTTGTGTGCTTTTTGTTAGTACCTTGACTATGGTACTCGGTTACTGTTTGATCTCTATCTTTATCGTGTTTTGGTGATGTATTTTCATGTGATGATACTGTATTCAGATGTTATCTGTGTTCCACATTTTGGATTAGCATCATGGATATTCAAATTAATGATGTTATGCTTTGGATTATAATAGTATGTTAGATTTTCTAGTTAGTTGTAGTGTATTGGTGAAGGGGATGGTATCGCATCACTCGCTTGTGAGTGCCCTACGATCCCGTGATTTCCTCTTCATGGTGTGTATTTTATGTTGTTTATACTATATGTTGTTGTTTACTTGATTTGCAGGTTGAGATGTACAAGACATCGACTCCACCTGGCTTCACAGGTGAGAGTGTGTTCAATACCCAACTATATTCGATTGGGAGATAATAGCTAGGTTTTCGTGCCAGGTCATCACCCTAGTCCTAGTATGTCGTTAGTTGTTTGTCGGGTTGTGTTGCTTTGAATATTGTGCCCTCTCTTCATTATTTAATTTCAAGTAAGAAATGGGTAATTAAATGGCTTAATGTATTTAAGTTGTGGATTAATTTGTTCTGGGATTATGTTGAAATATAGTCTATTTTATTATTAATTTAATTTAATTAATAAATAATTTAATCGTTGATTAAATCTATTTATTAATTAATTAAATTTATGATGTTGAAAGAAGTTAATTTATTTATGTTGAAGTTATTGTGTTATTTGTTGAAATTGAAAAATAAGAAAAATGAATTAAAAGTCAAATTTGAAAGTTTGAATTCAAAAATTGAAGAAATTGAGATATTTTGCATTTTCTATTTTCTGAAATTTATGAGGGTGGTTGTTGAAATTTTAGGGTTTTATCCTTATGGTTGAATTTTTTTTCTCAATTTTTGGATTATGAAGTTTTTGGAAAATTAAAAATGGAGGAGAGGAAGAATTGTTGCATTTTTGTGGGTTTTGGACTGAGGCTGTGAAAATCTGTGGAGATGAGGTTGGGAGTTGAGCACCATTTCTAGATCCCCTCAAACTCAAGAAATCAGGTTCATTCAAATTAATAGTTTCATTTTGAAAAGTTTTATAGTTTGAATATGTGGTTGGAAATCATTTAAATTTTGGTTGTGGATTGCAAATAGAAAACCCATGTTGAAATTTGAGTTGTTGCCAAAAAAAATCCCTTCTTTGGAAAAATATTTCTTCAAGAAAATCAATGGTGTTTTGGACTGAAAATGGTCTTTTAAAATTTATTTTCTCAATTAGTTACATGGATTCTTTGTGGATATATATATATATATACTTTGTTATGATATAATATTTGGGTTGGGGGAATAAAAAACCTTGTTTTATTAAAAATTTCGGATTAAAAAATCTGCAGGTGGAAGCTGTTTTAAAAAAAAATTTAAATTTAAAAAAAAAAAAAAATTTAGTGGGGGGGCTGGGGGCTCAACCCCCACCACACCTCCCATGGAGGCGGGTGGAGGGAGTCGTGTCCAGCGCGCTCCCCACACACCCCATGGTTGGTGTAACACAGTCGCCACCGCTCGCCGGTGGTCGACTGTGCTAAGCACAACCATGCCACCACCGGGGTCGGCACTGTCGCCGCTTGGCCCGGCCTCCACCTCCGCCCACCCTAAAACCCTTGCCTTGTAAATCACCTCCCACCTGCAAAATGCGCTGCCAGCTAAAGAAAAAACCGCGGCCTGAGAGAAAGTCGTGGCTGCCCCTGCCCTAAAACGTGGGCGCACGGCCCAAGGAAACCCACGCCATTGTTTTGAATTTTTTTATTTATTTAAATTATAATATATAATATTTTAATATTATATTTTATAATATTAAATATTATTAAATAATATTTGATATTATATTTTATAATGTTAAAATATTAATATATTTTGTCATTATGGAGTAAAACAAAAGCATAATTTTATTATGTAATTAGTAAGGTATCAAATTTTGAGCCAATGATTTGATGATTATCCTGATTTAAATTTAATGGAGGGATTTAAAATATTGGGTTCTTAAGCAAATTATTATTCTTTATTTTAAAATAATATATTTGAAAAGGCAAATTAATGGAGATGAAAGTAATATGTTTTAAATAACGAAATTAATTGATTTATTCTATAATGATTTAGTTTGCAAGGGCAATCGATTATTTATTTTAAAGCGAAATGTTCTGAGTTATAGTTGAAAATGCTTATTTTATTAAGAGCAATTAGGGAGTTTAATAATTGTGTTAATTTCTCCCTTATCTGAAAAGATGAATTCTTAATTCAGTTTTATCAAGGTAATGAATTACGTAATGTAATGAGGAATAGATTTAGAATATCCAAAGGTACTTTATTTCATGTGCCTTTAGTGAATATTCCCTTAGTACTCTTGTTTGGGGAAATGGGTTAAAGGAGTGTTTTCTTCGTAAGTCCTCCAGATGGAATTTTTAGTTCTGTGGTTGTTGTGTGATGTTTGTCAACCTGTTGTGAATTCTCTTGGGTAGTGCATGAGGTTATGTATTTGTTTGTACCCAGTTTTCACGAATGGGGACATCTTGTGTCTCTTGAGAAAGGAGTGGATTATGGGATCCGTGTCTCCTTGTAAGGAGTGACCTTGTTATGTGTTTGGTTACCTCCAGTGTTGGAGTGAGTCTCTTTTGAGTTTCCTCCTAGAGTTGGAGTGATTGTAATACCTGGGTTGTTTCACTTTGTTACCTTGTTACCTCCAAGTGTTTGGAGAGGGTTTGAACTTATGTTGCCTCCTGAAAAGGAGAGGTCGTGGTATCTTGTTTATTGCACCTTTGTACCCTTGGTGATTGGGTTTGTTTGGTATGTGTGTTTTCAAGTAGAAGAGTGACTTCCATAGGGGCCAGAGCCTGGAAGAGGTAAGATTGGGTAACCTTCGAAAGTGGTTTACTCAAGTGATAACTAAAACAATACTTAGAAGATTAGGACTAACTTCTCACTAATCAAGATAATTATGCCTCACTCATAGACACAAGGGCTTGTTTACACTTGGGATGAGTGGGAAGTCCTGGAATGGCAAGGTCATCTATCTTGTTTGTACGAAAGGTATTTGATTCTGCATGAGTGAGTATGGGGGCCGAGATTCGGTAGAGGCCACCAAGATAACCCTTAGTGGGGGCCGGAGCCTAGGAAGAACCCCAGAGGATAACTCATGACAAGCTGTGTGATGACACTCTGTCTAGGACAACAGTTGGTATTTGATTTTGCATTAGTATGTATGAGGGCCGAGGATCAGTTGAGGCCACCATCTTGATGATCCGCAGTGGGTAACTCATGATGTGCCAAGTGATGGCACTTTGTGTGACCATAGTCGGTACTTGTTTATTGTGGGTATGGTTTCTGTAACATACCTGATGTGACCATGGTTGGTGTTTAATTCTGTGTGTATGGTTCTTATAACATACTTGATCTGCTTTATTTCTGGAAGCAATGTGACCATGTAGTTTTGTACTTGTGTTGTACTTAAATGGTATTTGAGTTGTATTTGAGTTGTACTTGAGTTGTACCTTGGGATGTACTTGTGTGGCATGTGTTTGGTTGTGTTAGTTGGATCAATTATGTTTTAGCTTGTGTCTAGAGGTAGATGCCCTTGGCTAGGATTCCTTGTTACTATCTCCTAGCACGAGGGGTGGGCCTTTTGGTTCCACTTGGTTGGGTGGCGTGCACCTAAATCCGTTGGGTTCTTTCTTCATGTTCATTTGTATGAGACTTCCAGTTGGAGAGCTCGTGGGTTTCAGTTTCAGTTCTCGCTTTATTCTTTTTAATTGATCTTGTATTATTTTACCCCTCAGTTGTTATCGAGGTGGAAGTTGTAATTGTAATCTCATTATGTTATTGGACTTACCTCATTTGGGGAATGAGAGTTGTAATCTTATTGTTAATTATAGATTAATGAAATGGAAAGTTATCTCTATGCTTTGATGTAAATTATCTTAATTGGAATGTATGGGTTTAATTTATGTAGTAATTAAATGACATGATTTAATTCATGTTTTTTGTTGAGGTTCTATATAACCTCTATCTCATAACCTTAGAGGTTGTTGGCATGAGTTAATGAACTTGCTTAATAATTGTACTTAAACAAAAAAAAATTAGCCTGTTTAAGTAGTTGTTTGCGACTTCCTCTAGGGTTGTGTGGCGGAGTGTTACACTATTTACAAGAATAAATCTTTCCTTATCATTTATTTCATGTGCCTTGATCTCATCACCTGTGCTCAAACTATTCATAGGTGCAACATATTGATTATTTATTTCCTTTTCAATCTCATATATAAAGGATGCTAGATATCCTTCCATTTTTATCTTCTAGAGTGTGTAATCTATTCCATCAAACTTAGGGCAATCTATCTTGTTTTCCATCATAGATCTACCTCAAGTGGTTAATATTTTCTCCAAGGAACCTTTCTCTGATACCAATTTTTAATTGAACAAGACAACTAAGAGGGTGGGTGAATCAATTGTACCAAATTAAAACATCAAAACCTTCAATAGTAATCAAATCCAAATACATTCATTAAACCCTTAATCTATTATAATGTTTAAACATGAAAAGAAGATAACATAAACTAAAATAACCAACACCATACACAAGACAACACCAAATTTACGTGGAAAACCCAATGAGGGAAAACCATAGTGAGTATTAGCTCACAATATGAGTAATTGCAAAACTAGTACAAGGGCTCACTGCCAAAATAGGAAACACTATTTAAAAAGGCTCATAGCTAGGGCTCACTACCACATAAAGAAAAAAGATAAATTTTACAAAGAGAACAACTTCTCAATGCAATAGAGAATCCACCACAATAGCTCCAACACCTTCACAGTATTTCTTGAATGATTGTGGACACCTTTAGCTCACTACATTTAGAAGTCCAACACTTTGAAGTTTGCACTACTTTTCTGAAACTTGCACTATACTCTTCATTACTTTGCATCACTTGCATCACACACATCTATCCTTTCTATCTTTTCAACCTTCAACATCTCAACTCATACTTATACCATCCTCAACCTTGAAAACTTTCTTCATTGTCAAAAATACACACTTCAAACTTTACAATTTCAAATTAGGTTGGTACTAAACATTCCCGTGGTGGATAGGAATGAAAGTGAACCAAAACAAAACTTAAATTGGACCCAAATTAAATCTCACATGCCACGCTATGCCTTCATTAACACTTGAACATCTTTGAATGTAGTGTAAACACCAAGTCGACTGTTACCCATGAAAAACATTAAATTTTGAATTACACGATTACTTTGATCAATCCAAAACTTTCAAACAACAAAATTCACCTGAATGTGATCCAAGAACATCGTAGAAACCGACAAAATCCTTCACAATAAATCTCACCTAAAGATTATAAACATACTGTTTATCTAGACAACACTGCCAAACACTGCAATACTTTATAACTCAGAAGACCTTCTTCTAATACACCTAACCATGAATCCTCTTGACATATACAATAGAACAACATCATCGACTCTTTCAAAACCATAAGTCGTGAAAATAAACTACAAAGAAATGTCAAAAAAATACATTTCTCCCAGACATCTCTATTACACAACAGTGCAAAACTAGTTCACACACTAGTGAGCATAACTTCCTCTGACCAACAATCCAAAAGCCAAAATTATGGATATAGAAACTCTAAACATCTCTAACTAACATATCCAAACGAAAAAAGTAGATCTTTAACCTAGAAGAAATGTGAAGCAAAACTAGAACACCTCTACAAACTAGAACACCTCTACAACACCATGTTTCCTTATTTTATCAATTTTCTCAGTATCCTCAACATTTCAATCATAAATAGAATCTTAGAAAAGAAACAATCTATTCTCAACCATTGTACTACTATCATCAATGATGTCATAACCCAATTTTACTATATATTATTTAAATACATAAATTTTAAATTATTGATAAAATTCAATTAAACATTAAATGGAAATTTTGGAATATTCGAATGTTGAATATGAAGAGTTGAATACTGTTGACTCTGTGAAAATTCTGAAAAGAAAACTATTTTTATTTTTTATTTATTATGTCATCAAGAATTGAACGTTACTGATCAATTTGAAAGTGCAAGTATGTGCAGTTGCAGGGTGACATGATGAAGGAAGAGAACACGGTTGAAGTAGGATTTTTTAGCTAGATGGAATGGTAAGCCAATTGGAATCTGGATGCACACACCACAAGTAGAGTGATAACTTTCATTTGATTGAATTTCATATATAAGAAAACCAATTTTTCTTCAATATGAATTGTTTCAATGCTTACAAATGAATGATTAGTAGATTTAAATGTCTATTCAAAGCTTGTATTTTGAAGGAACTAAAGCAGGCATGATAGGAATTTTTTTTTCCTTTAAGTATGGAACCTTGATCCATTCTTTATAAAATAGCTTGTATATGAGTGATTTTATTTAAAACACACAAACATATACATATATATATATATATATATACATATATATTGTATATATACATATATATTGTATATATATACGTACATATGTGTGTGTGTGTGTATTGATAATCAAATTTGAATTTGAAATGTAAGTGACAACTGATATACAATGAAATCAAACAATGGAAGATCAAGAAATATATTCCAAGGTAGACCCACGATGATTGTGGCCTGCAAAATCATCAAGTCAATGTTCAAATTTAGAGGGCAGTGATGATCATGACAGAAAGGCCATAATGATAGTATCTGGCTGCATGCAAAGGAGCTTTCTAGAAATAGGGATTTTTGTTTGTTTAAATTTAGAATAGTAAACAGAGTAAATGATAGTTCCTTATCTTTTTAATGTAATTGATTAAGTCTAAGATTGAAAAGGTTAATGCAAAATGTGGATATGCTTGCAAAAGACTCTATTTTGCTGAAAGTTATCTTTGTACATGTTGAATGATCATATGTAAATAATTTATTTGTTGACTATTTAGAATGTAAATAGCTTACTTGCTTAGTCTGTTTAGTGAGAAATAGTACATGCTTGGTTAAAACAATGGATGATCATGTGCAAACAACTCATTTGATGACTTTGTCTAATGTAAACAGTTTACTTGTTTAGTCTATTTAGTAGGAAACAAAAATTGGTTGACTAAAATAATGAATGATCATGTGGAAACAACAAATGTTAAGATTTAATAGTAAGTGAGAAACTGTTATCATAAATTTGCTTAGAATATTTAATTTGACTATGAAATTTCAAATAGAATACAATTAGTAGATTGCAAATCTGAATATGTTTATTCTAGAATTTATGCATACATTTTAACATTAGTGGGCACATATATATGTATGCACATAGACTTCATCTATGTACATATATATATATACTTGTGACATACCTTCTTTTGTTTTTATAGTAATTTTTACAAGGAAAATTCTTAAGATGATTAAGTAGACATAGTCATAAGAATGATATGACAAATCATTGAAATACTCTATGAAACTTGAAATATGAATCTCGTTTAGAGTGTGTATATAAATACACAGATCTGTATTATGTTTCTTTTTGAAGACTTGTGTGGAATAATAGTTATATACTAGAAAAAAAAAAAGTGATACCTTAGTTGACTAGAGAACCTATGGGTAGTTGCTGCTAGGAGGTAGATAGTTGTTATATTAGAAAGTTGCCTTCTAAGATGGGTGCTGAAATGGAATTCAAAGAGTATAGGTTTTTTTTACCAGAACCTATCATTTTTTGTTATTGCAACACACTTTTATGCAATATGGCTCATTATGTATGTATGAATGAACTCTATGATTTCAATCTCGTCCATTCATAACATAGATCGTGCACTTTCTTTTCTAATGAGTAGATAGAAATTGCATGTTGATGTTAAGGTACACACCAAATTCCACCTTGCAGGTTGTTCTCTTTCTAAAAATTTTGTGCAAGGTTAGGCATTCTTCAAGTCAGATGAATATAGAGGAAGTTTAAGCTTCGTGGTTTGGCGGTAAAGCGCTTCAACCATGTTCTCATCTACTAGTGGAGGTGAGTGTTGAAGAGTAACCTTAGTTGTTCACCAGATTGCTATAGTCTATGATGTAACTTGATGTAAAATATCTTATGTACTTGATATAAAATGAATCATGTAGTGACATTGTGGCCTTAGGAGCCAAGCAAAAACCAATATTGTAATTTGACTTTTAAAGTGAATATATAAGAATCTTTGACTCATCTTAAATAGACATGTGGAGCTATGATGGATTTTAGCCACTAGATATGTCTTTTTAATTTGGAGTATATTCATGTCATTTACAATAATGTTAGTTTAGTAATAATTAGGAATGGGTTATTACATTTGGTATCAAAGCTTAAGGTTGATCTCTAGGCCTTTTTGAGACTACCATAGTTGACTAGGGTAGTTGACCATTGACCCAAAACTAGAATTCTTGAGAATTGACTGACCTTGAATAGGATGTAGGAATGGGAAGGTTAAAGACAGGAAAAAGAAAAGGGAAAGTTGTTAGAACCCCATGCAAGAATGACATAAAGGAAGGAAGCACCAAGGTAGGGGTTCCATCAAAAATTATTGATGACGATGAAACTCTAGCACAAGCTCTTATGTGACTCAAGCTAGAGAGAGGCTTGAAGATTGAAGAGAAGTGAACATCTAAAATAAAAAAATCTTTTCATAATCCGAGACTAGCCTCTAGGGTGTGGACCCAACGCACCCCTATTGACTAAAGAGGAAAAGGAGGGCCTACATGCTGAATGATCCTCATTTCTAAAGTCTGATGTAAACTCAAATGATGATCTAGAGGAATGTCCTCTAACTGACTGGGAAATCAAAATAATGTAGCCTAAAGCATATTATAAATAAGGGTCTATTGAATCACCCTAAATATAAGTAAAATTTAATGATATTTTGGTGTGTTCAATGGAAGACTCTAGAATGTGTGTATCTTGCATGAATGTGTATGTCTGCTAAGTTGAAGGATGTATGCATATAAAAAAATTAAGATGTAACATAATAACGTTTACTCTCAGAACTGTGTGTTGAGATGTGATGAACATGACTGTGTTGTAGGGTAAGTGTGGAACATCATGGTGACCACTAGGCAAGATAGGGGTGGTAGTGGTTCTAATAATGGACCAGACAAGAGGTTTAAACAAATTCTAAAAGTTCTAAACTTGCAAGAGTCCCGCATGGATCTTATTGAGAAAGAAGTCCAAGTGGCATGAGAGAACCGAGACCGTAGGAATGTAAAAGGCAATCAAGGAAATGGTGGTCCAAGGGTAGGTCCACAAGGACAAATTGAGGAGGAGCTTGGAAAAGACCTCAAAAGAGTAGCATCGCCTAAGTTTGATGGTAAGGCCATCAGAACCATAGTTGAATCTTGGATTATAGAGATGGAAAAATACTTTGGGCTCCGTAATATTTTTAAATAGACCAAGGCGACATGGGCTACGTATCAACTCTCAAGTGAAGCGGCAACATGGTGGGATAATAAGAAGTTGGAACAAAACCTACAACTTGTTGAGATCACTTGGGGACTCTTCCTTCAATCTTTCAGGAAGAGATGACTACCATAGCTTTTCTTTGACAAGAAAGTGATGAAATTTCAGAACTTTACCCAAGGAAATATGACTGTGATTTAGTATTGGGAAAATTTCACAAACTTGTTGAAGTATGTACCTCAATATCAGGGGGATGAATAGTTCCATATCTAGAAACTCATAATGGGACTCAAACCCCATATAGGAGATGAGTTGGACATGCATGAGCCTTAGACCGTGAATGAATTCTTTCAGAAAGCCACCAAATAGGAACATAAGCTGCAACAATTGTCAAATATTCATAGCGATTTGAGTTCTAAGTCTCATTATGAGAAGAAGAAATTTCATAAGGGAGATAAGATCCATCAGATCTGTAACCTAAAGAGGGGAAGTGAATCATAGGAAAAGGGTGAAGATGGTAATGGTGGAAGGAACAAGAAATAAAATAAAGGTAAAGGTAAGGATGACCAAAAGCAGAAGGGCTTAAAAGAGGGAAATCTTGAACGGCATAAAGGACCTCGAGATGGATGATATACTTGTGGAGGAAATCATTATGCCTTGAATTATCCTCAGCGTTCATAGACCCAAAGGGAAGGAATCTACCAATAGACTCACTAGATCCACACCGCAGTGGACAATAGGCAGGAAAAATATCAGTGTTTTCCAATTCAGTTAAAATGTAAGCTCTATGGCCAATCTGTCTTTATCTTAATTGATACTAGAGCTATTGAATGTTCTATAGATCCTAGAATAATATCTAAGATACCTATTAGATCGAGGTACATGGATAACTCATGGAAAATCTAGTATGTAAATCGAGCAGAGAGGAGTGTAGATACCCGTCTCTTTGGAAGTGAGTTAGAACTTCTAACCTTCCGAACCCAAGTCAACTTCTATGTGGCATCCTTAGGCTCATATGATGTGATTTTGGGGAAAAATTGGTTATCTAAGCATAAATATTTCATAAACTATGAGGATAAGGTAGTCAACAATTTGGATGATTATGGAAACCCAACCGAGGTTTGTGGAATGTAGAGACCCTTAGAGCTTAGACAAATTTTTGTAATGCAACTTAAGAAGGGTTGTCGAAAAGGGTGTGCGATTTACACAGTGCATGTTAGTAATCCGGACTGCAAGGAGCCATATTTAGATGACTATCCTATGTTCAAGGAGTTCCAAGATGTATTCCTTGAAGAACTTACAAAATTTCCTTTCAAGTAGGAATTCGGTTTTTCTATCAACTTGGTCCCAAAAGCCGAGCCTCAATCCAAGGCACCTTATCGGATGGCCACTATAGAACTTTATGAGTTGAAGGCCCAACTAATGGAATTTCTAGATAAGGAACTCATAAGAACTTGTGTGTCTCCTTGGGGAGCACCGGTTATTTTTGTGAAAAAGAAAGATGGAACCTTGCATATGTGTATAGATTATCGGATGTTGAACAAGGTTACCATCAAGAACCGGTACCCACTTTTGAGGATTGATGAATTGTTTGACTAGATGAAGGGAGAAACCGTGTTATCCAAAATTGATCTTAGGTTAAGGTACCATCAGTTGTGGACTAAGGAAGAAAATATTCCAAAGATTGCATTCAAAACTCGGTATGGACATTATGAGTTCACAGTGGTACCTTTCAGCTTAACTAATGCACCAATAACCTTCATGAACCTTATGAACAGTGTGTTTAGGGACTGATTGGATGAATTTGTCTTGATATTCATTGATGACACCTTACTACTAAAATACTGTTGAAGAGCATGATAGACATTTGAGAATAGTTTTTCTACAACTAAGAGAAAGGAAAATATTTGATATGTTGTCCAAGTGTTCCTTCTATCAGTACTGAGTGCACTATTTGGGCCCTATAATTTCAGCTGAAGGAGTTTTCATGGACCCCAAAAATATCAAGGCAATTTTGGAATGGCCAGTGCCACATAATGTGTCATAATTTTGTAGCTTTATGGGCCTCGCAGGGTATTATAGGAGGTTTGTGCAAGGGTTCTCCCAAATTGCATCTCCTATCACCTTACTCCAAAGGAAGGGAACACAGTTTGAATGGACCAAAAAATGCGAGTAGGAATTCTAACTCATCAAGGAGAGGCTCACAACAATACTAGTGCTAACTATTCTTAACCCTAATGGGAGATTCACAATGATCACAGATGACTCCAGAGAGGGATTGGAAGCATTGTTAATGCAAGATGGACAAGTGGTGGCATATGAATCAAGGAAGCTCAATGAACACGAAGTGAACTATGCACCTCATGATTTGGAATTGGTAGCCATACTTCATGCCTTACAAATTTGGAGGCATTACCTTATGGGAAAACCATTTGAACTCAAGATAGACCACTTGGGGTTGAGATATATATTTACCTAGCCAAACCTTAATGCATGAAAAAGAAGGTGGCTAGAATTCCTTATCGAGTATGACTTTGGAATTGAATAAATAAAAGGGAAGGAAAACATAGTGGTTGATGCTCTTAGTAGGTTAAGACATATGCCAGCCATGATCTCAACAAGGTCTAATTTGAGGTAGCAGGTAATTCAATAACCTCCTGGGGACGAGCACTATGAAAGAGAGAAGAACACCCTAGTAGAAAATCCTGGATCATTGATTCAATGGGTATGAAATTAAACCAGATGGTTTTTTGAGGTACTAGAGGAGAATGTATATTCAAGACTCTTGAGAGCTGAGAAAGCTGGTTTTGGAAGAAGTTCACAATGCACCTTATTCAGGACACCCCGATGTATCTAAGATGATCACAGAGTTGAAGACTATGTTTTTGGCCTAAACTCAAGACAGATGTAGTGGAGTACGTAGCTAGATGCTTAGAGTTTCAGTGAGTCAAGACTGAGCATGCACACCCAATTCAGTTATTGTATCCCCATGAAATACCTGAGTATAAATGGAAGGTGATCAATATGGACTTTGTATAGGGGTTTCCTTTGAGAAAGAATAAGCATGATGTCATCTTGGTTGTGATTTATAAGTTGACCAAGGTTGTGCATTTCATTCTGGGAAACCTTAAGGATGGATCATTGACCCTGGCAAAGAAATTTGTTCAGGAGATCTTCCATTTGCATGGAGTTCCAAAGACTATCAATTCTAATAGAGACACACATATGACCTCAAGGCTTTGGACAACCTTGAATGCGGCATTGGAGACTAAATTGAATTTCATCTTGACTTATCATCCTCAGACTAACGGGTAGATAGAGAGGGAAGAATATTTGCCTTTGGTAGAGTTTTCTTACAATAACTCTTATCATACCTCTTTAGGCATGACACTATTTGAGGCCTTGTATGGGAAAAAGTGTCATACCCCCATCAGTTGGGATAAACTGGAGGATAGGATCATAGTAGGACCAAAAATTCTTAAGGAAATGGAAGAGAAAATGCAGGTCATTAAGAGCAGATTGAAAGAGGCGGCAAACCAAAAAAGAGTTATGTCGGCTAGAACCAAACTTAGAGGCAGTTCGCAACAAGCGACAAGGTTTTCTTGAGATTTAAACCTCATACAAGCTCAATTTCTTTTGGAAAGTCTTCCAAGTTGGCCCCAAGATATGTGGGGTCGTTTGAAGTCCTGGAAGAGATTAACCCAATTTCTTATAGACTAGCTCTACCACTTTCTTTGGCTCAACTTCATAATGTGTTTCATGTTTCTTTTCTTAAGCCATATTATCCTGATGTGACTCATGTACTTGATTGGAAATCCTTGTAGGTACAAGATCTAGGAGTGATGCTAGTGGAGCCCATTAGAATCCTAGATAGATGTAATTTTAAGTTGCAGAGCAAAGATATCGCTCAATTTATGGTCCAATGGGACCAATATTCTGAGGATAGTGCTACTTAGGAGGATGCAGAAGAAATAGTATGCTCCTTTCCACATTTTCTTTCTTGAAAGAAAACTCAATAATCTTGTTTGATATTTATTTTTGGTTTGGGATACTATGATATTTCATGCTTTAAAATTTTGATGTTGAAATAGACATATATTTCATGAGATGTTGAAATAGATATATATTTTGGAATAATGTTGAAATAGACATATATTTTGGAATGATGTTGAAATAGACATATATTTCATGAGATGTTGAAATAGACATATTTTGGAATGATGTTGAAATAGACGTATATTTCATGAGATGTTGAAAGAGACATATTTTGGAATGATGTTGAAATAGACATATATTTTGGAATGATGTTGAAATAGACATATAATTCATGAGATGTTGAAATAGACATATATTTCATGAGATGTTGAAATAGACATATATTTTGAAATGATGTTGAAATATACATATATTACATGTGATGTAGAAATAGAAATAAATGATCAAAAGTGTTATGATGTCATTCATTTTGACTTACTAGACATCGAGGTGATGTCTCTTCCAAGAGGGGAAGGATGTCATAACCCGATTTTATTACATTTTTATTTAAATACGAAAAAATTGAATTATTGATGAAATTTAGTTCAATATTAAATGGAGATTCTAGAATATTCGAATGTTGAATATGAAGAGTTGACTACTATTGACTTTGTGAAAATTCTGAAAATAAAAGTATTTCTTTTCTTATTTTTTATGTCATCAAGAATTGAATGTTACTGATCAATTTTCAAGTGCAAGTGTGTGTAGTTGTAGGGTGATAGGATGAAGGACAAGGACATGGTTGAAGTAGGATTGTTTAGCTGGATTGAATGGTAAGATAGTTAGAATCTGGATGCACACACCCCAAGTAGCGTGATAAATTGCATTTGACTGACTTGCCTATATAAGTAAACAATTTTTTGTTCAATACGAATTGTTTCAATTCTTAAAAATGAATGATTAGTAGATTTAAATGTCTATTCGAAGCTTGTATTTTGAAGGAACTAAAGCGGACATAATAGGAAAAATTTTATTTCCTTTAAGTATGGAACCCTGAGCTATTCTTTATAAAATAGCTTGTATATGAGTGATTTTATTTAAAACACACAAACATATATAAATAAATATATCTATGCATACATCTATATATATATATATAAATGTATGTTATTTGAATATATGAAAGATGTGAATGAAGCCATTTAAAATGCATAAAGAAACATATATGTAAGTATATCTATATATATACATAATACTTGTATATATATATGTATGTATTCATAATCGAATTTGAATTTCAAATGTAAGTGATAACCGATATGCAATGAAATCGGAGAGTGGAAGATCAAGAAATTTATTCCAAGGTAGACCCACGACAGTCATGGCCTGCAAAATCATCAAGTCAATGTTAAAATTTAGAGGGCAACAATGGCTGTGACAAAAAGGTCATAATGATAGTAATCGAACGCATGCAAAGGAGCAATTTCCATTTCTATGTAGAGTGTGGGAAAAAGAAGAGGATGAATTGGGGAAGAAAATTGACAAGAAGTGGGAAAAAGTTGAGGAAAAGTCTCATCGAAAGCTCGACCAAGGAGGTAAGCTCAAATTTTCTAGAAATTAATATTGAAATGCATTGTTTTGGTTATCATATCGATATCACAATATTATATAAACTTTTCTATCTGAAGGTGTATGTGACTCGGCTTAAGTTGATGGCACAAAGTAGTGACACCCACATACAGATCACCAGGCTTCAACATGCTATCTTGGTTTAACTTTGAAGCTTGTCGGCTAGCCTCTATGCTAGACCGATGTTTTGAGTCTCTTTTACCAGTCACTGTGTGTTAGTTGCATACCATTTTGAGCCACATCGTGACTATCAAAATAATGTATTTCAATAGAATGTGTAACTTGGATAAATGGAAAAATGTAGGGGATCAAAGATCAACCCTACCAAAAGATATCAACCTCTATATCTCTTGTTTATTTGACTGTATTTTCATTTATAATTACAATGTTTTCCATTATTGACAAAGCCAATAATGAAATAAAGGGAAGTCTTGAATACTGTAAATGTGGAGTTGTGTTTGCATGAAGAGGATTACCCTCAACCCCTTTGTAATTTTCAAGTCCAGCCCCTGATAAGCCACGCAGGGGAATCGATTGTCATGATCGATAGGGGCAAGTTTCTTGAATGTCTTAACAAATTTTGTGTGATATATATTTGTGTTCTATTGCTTATGATATGGGTAAAGCTATGATGCCTGTAAGGGAAAACTTCATTAGTATTTTTCTTTGAAATCTATTAAGGACCACCCGACCCTTGATATGGGTCAAATCTAGAGCCATCATAGTCAATAAGGGAGCCTGGAAGAATGCACGATTATGGATTGATCATTGAGTTTATTAAGTTTTCTGAGTAAAGTAGATGCTTGAGTATGATATCGACAAGCATGTTGATTATGTTTTTCTCTTAATATTGCCTTATAGTTTTAAATTTTCAAAAAGGAAACTGTATAGCATTTGAAGAACAAACATTTTCCTCTATGTATGAAACATGGCTTTTTTATTGTTTAAATTTAGAATAGTAAATAGAGTAAATGAATGTGCCTTATCTTTTTAATGTAATTGATTAAGTCTGAGACTGAAAAGGTCAATGCAAATTGTGGATATGCTCGCAAATGACTCTATTTTTTTGAGATTTATCTTTGTGCATTGAATGATCATATGTAAATAATTTATTTGTTGACTATTTAGAAGGTAAATAGATTACTTTCTTAGTCTCTTTAGTGAGAATCAATACATTCTTGGTTAAAAAAATGGATGATCATGTGCAAACATCTCATTTGATGATTATGTATAATGTAAATAGTTTACTTGTTTAGTCTTTTTAGTAAGAAACATAACTTTCTTGACTAAAACAATGAATGATCATGTGGAAACAACAAATGTTAAGATTTAATAGTAAGCGAGAAACTGTTTTCATAAATTTTCTTAGAATATTTATTTTGACTATGGAATGTCAATTAGAATACAATTAGTAGATTGCAAATTTGATTGTGTTTATTTTAGAATGTATGCATAAACTTTAACATTAGTTGGCACATATATATGTATGCACATAGACTCTGTCTATGTACATACATATACTCGTGACATACCTTATTTTGTTTTTATAGTACTTTTTACAAGGGAAATTCTTAAGATGATTAAGTAGAAATAGTCATAAGAATGATATGATAGATCATTAAAATACTCTTTGAAAGTTGAAATTTTAATTTTGTTTAGAGTGTGTATATAAATACACAAATCTTTATTTTGTTTCTTCTTGAAGACTTGTGTGGAATAATAGTTATATACCAAAAATAAGTTATGTGATACCTTAGTTTCAACTAGAGGACCTATGGGTAGTTTTTGCTAGGAGGTAGATAACTATTATATTATAAATTTACCTTCTAGGATGGGTGCCGAAATGGAATTTAGAGAGTATAGGTTTGTTTTTCCAGAACCTATCATTTTTTGTTGTTGCAACACACTTTTTATGCTTGGCCAAGCAGTATGGTTCATTATGTACGTATGAATGAACTCTATGATTTCACTCTCTTCCATTCCTAGCATAGATCTTGCACTTTCTTTACTAATGAGTAGATAGAAATTGTGTGTTGATGTTAAGGCACACACTAGATTCCACCTTTCAGGTTGTTCTCTTGCTAAAATTTCCATGCAGGGTTAGGAATTCTTCAAGTCAAAAGAATACCAGGGGAGTGTAAGCTTCGTGGTTGGGTGGTAAAGTGCTTCAACCATGTTCTCATCCACTAGTGGAGGTGGGAATTGAAGAATAACCTTACTTGTTCACCAAACTGCTATAGTCTATAATGTAGCTTGATGTAAAATCTCTTATGTACTTGATAGAAAATGTATCATGTAATGACATTGTGGCATTAGGAGCCAAGCAAAAACCAATATTATAATTTGACTTTTGAAGTGAGTATAAGAATATTTGACTCATCTTAAATGAACATGTGGAGCTATGATGGATTTTAGCCACTACATATGTCTTTTTAATTTGGAGTATATTCACGTTTCATTTACAATAATGTTAATTTAGTAATAATTAGGAATGGGTTATTACACTTTCACCTTTCCAAATACTAATGGAACCTCATTAGAGTCTTCCTCCTCACTTTCTTGAGCCTCAACTTCTTTCTTTTGTTCTCCTTGAGAAGATTGAGATTCTAAATCTCCCATCAAATCATACATGAACTTTACCCCATCAAATTTTAGTTCCATTATTTTATGATAAGCTCATAATTTTGAATACCTTTTTACTGGAGAGGTGACCTCATCCAACTCTGTAACTTCTTCTACCTAGTTAATTGGAGGGATAGGCTTGTTTTCTATCTCCATGTAATCATGATACTGGATAACATCTTCATCATCATCCAACTGATCTAGGACATTCTCAATTATGTACAATTTGTAATTTTGAAGGATAACCTGAAGAACTTTCTCTTGAATACCTCAAACTCATCTCTGCAATTAGCTTAATAGTCTTTAATATGGGGTTGATTTCTATAATACCTCTTGGTAGCCTTTCTTGCAACCCCATATGGATCAAAGTTCCTCAATTTATGTGCTTGGAGATATAATATTTCTATTTCACCTTTTAGTTGTTTGCACTAATGAAGGTGGTACAAGCTTCCCATCCATCTATTGCCAATGGTAATTCACTTCCCATGCCTATCTTATGCACCCCTTTTAATACTTTATGAATGACAACCAACTACCTAGACACCTCTATAATTACAAACTTATTGGTTGGGTACCTTGGCAACCTATAGGACTTGAGGGGACACCTATGTACTCTTATATATGAAAACCTTTGGAATTAAACTAACCAAGAGCCATATTTTCTCACTAACTCCATAGAGTTAGATGACAATCTTATGTGCATAGCTTCTTGTAGGGTCCGTGTGATATCATAGAAAATGCACCATTCACTCTCCTATAATGAGAGGTGCTAGAAAAGTGTATCCCTTGTATTTGAAGTTTCTCATCCGCATGTACATAATAAGCCAATTTGAATATTATTGTCTTTTCCACTTCTTTTAATTGTTTGTCTATATTGTTGCTTATCAACCTTGACCAATGGAAGTTGATTCATTTTAAATTTCTCCAATGACAAAAAACATCCAATCTTCAAATTTATTGTCCTTTTCTAACCCCATAATTGTTCCCAAGAGTGTTATCATATCATGGTACTCATCATATGAGTGATTTCTATGTAAGACCTTGGGCAACTTTAAGAAGTGTTGTCTTGGCTTGTTTACCCATATAGTGTTGATGATCTCTAAGGCCTTATCTAGGTTGTCTATATAATTTTTTTTGGTAGACTCCAAAGTAAACACTGTCCACTGTGAGTGTGAAGGAATCTCAAAGGCTTCAACTATGGCTTCCTCAGTGAAATTGGAAATAATTCTTCCTTGTGGGCCAATAATTTTCCTTTCATTGAATCTATAGTGCTTTGCACACTCAATAATTATTTAAAGACATTGGATTAATGGTGGAAATTATGTATCTTGTACTAATCCATTTTTTACCATCTTCCTTGCTAGCTTGAGGGATCTAAGCTTGTCATTCTCTTCTTAATTTCCTCTACATCAATATGATTTAAGATGGTATCTCCCACGTTGCCCTAGTATGAATCAATATTAGACTTTATAAACACACCTTAGAATTCGTACTTCATTTTCTTTGCTCTGGATAGCTTCTCCTCTCCTTGATCTAACTTCTTTCCTTCACCCATCTTTCTTGCTTGCTTGCTTGTTTTGGCCTTGTTGGCCTCATTCTGCATCTATTAGAAAGACACCATAATTAATTGAAAGGGGAGGAAAAGTGTGGAAATGATGAACAAATATCCCATAAGATCCTAATCATATTGAAATCATTGCAAATTTGTGAGAAAAATAGTTACATCCCTTTATAATTACATAAGATATACATTAAAAATTACATGCTTAAAATCTAATAATGAAATCATTAAATATAGTCTTTGGAAAATAATTCAAGGATTTTGAACGATTAAAAAATCACAAAGACATGCATTTACCTCTTTTTGCATAGAATTCGAGTGTTTTTACTTATTCTAGATTATCTCAAACATTTCAGGTCATCACATAATTCTCAAAAGACACATTGCTAATTCAATGATTGCAAGGAGTTTGGACTTTGGTTGATTAGTAGATTAAAATGATCTTTGAAAATTTTCATAGTGAAGGTAAATCCACGAGACAACGATTCCAACAAAATTCACATGACTCAAGAAAACCTCAACAAACATAACATCATGTTTTTCAAACCATCATAAAATTCATGAAACATGCATTCTAATACATTTTCAACTTAACTCGCCTTTTAACTACTTCAGTTATTTAAAAACTTTATAGATTTCAAGTTTCTCTGATATATTTCATAATAAGTAGAAATTCATGAAGGAATTAATTTAGCGAAAGTGACTTGTGACTTTGAAATATTTTATTGAAACTTGATGCATCTCAGAGATTTCACGAGGTTGTGAAATCTACGAGATTCACTCTCTTAATTCAAAAGAGACTAAGTGTTGATTGCTACTTCCAAATTTCAAGAATATCAGGGAATTTGAAAGACAATGAAACATTTCATGAAGGAAGGATTCCTTGAAATGCAAAATTAACATCAACTTAAATAGGGGAGAGGACCCAATACTTGAGCATGTTTCAATAGTTGTGATAGTAGTTGTTTAAATAATGCTCAATATTTTTATCAATATTAGACCAGTAGTTGTGACTTTAAAGTTGTTAGTGTTGATGATGACTACCCATAATTAAACAAAATGTATTCCTTTGATCTAAAATGCAACCAATCATGTGATTCCACATCAATGCTCAATAAAACATGTTGTGAATGCACAAGTATTGGTCTCACTTTTTTTTTGGGCCTTTTTGGACACCTTAACAAAAAGCATGTTGATGTGGCATCATATTTGATGTCGTGGCCCCGAAACCTTAGTTATAAGTAGGGGACTTGCCAAGTGAGCTGTTGTAAAAAAATGGGAGTGATTTTAAATTTCCAAGTAGGATAATTAGAAGCATGAAGTTAGGGTGCACAACTATCGGGTCCTCTCCCCTAATTGTTCTATTAATGCGTTATACTAAAAAATTTAAGTTTCACAAATACCAAAATTTTATGAAATACTAAAAATGATATAAGGTTTCATGAATGCACATTCATCTAGTTTGAAACCCAACATGATTTGATAATTCCAATACAAATTTTAGGATTTTGGCTGTGAATTCTTGGATGATCATAAATTCTAAATGTCTTGTTATGAATTCTTATAGATTTTTGACGAATTTTCCCTAGTATGAAGAAAGCTTAAATCTTTTGTTTCATACGACAAATACAAAAGTAGGTTCTCAAAGATTTTTAAATAATTCATGCCAATAGATATGCAATTACATCACTTCCATTTAAACTACATATGCATAATGTTTTAAACCTAATTTGTGATTTTCTAATTAATGCAAAGGGTTTAATCTTGTAGAATCAAGGTGATATCCAAAAAATACTCAAACAAGCATTCAATACCATTTAATATGAAAATAATGCTTAACCCTAGTTTACAAATCTGAGGGTGTATGCAATGCTAACCCTAGCATAAAAATATTGCTTAAATGAGCATATAAATTCAAAGATGAGAAAATTAAACTAAAAACTAGAAATGTTAGTGTAAATAAAAATGTAAATTGTTCCAAAAATCATAGACATGTCATACGAAACCAACCATGAGATGTATGAATCATAAAAACCCAGAAAGTGGATACTCCTAACCATGAAATGTCTTACTTAAAATAGCATGATTTTTAAATGCACAATGTAGGGGGTTTAAAACGTACTTAGGACCCTATGAAATATACACCTTGCATGCTATGAGGCTCAAAATCCACATAATATACAAGGTTCAAGTTCAAATGGAATTCAAATGGAAAAATCATCAACCTTAAGGCTAGGAAATAGATAAGTAAACTTGAAATATGCTCTATATCATGTTTAAGCCTCTCAAGCCACATCCAAACACAATAATGTGTTGTACCTGCTCATCCAAGGATGCCCTAAATTGTTTGTTCTCTCAAGTCCAGTTTGAAAAATTGAGAATGGTGAAATGAGTGAGGAATAGGGGAGCTTTAATATTTATCTTACTCCCATTAATTCCTATAGACAAGTTGAGCCATCACATCAATCAATCACTTACTTTAAATTTTCACCCGATTGAAATGCCTTTTGGAGAACTTGATGAACAATGAAGTTTGGAGATTTCAAAGAGTTGATAATTCCATTACATTCAATAGGCCTCACTAGTTTTAGACTTCTACAAAATCCATGAAAAATTCATCCTCACAAAATTCAAAGGCACACAAAATCCGTGAACTTTGCCAAAATCCTGAAACTCAACTATGTGAAGCATGAAATTTTCTAAGTGAAGGCTTTGTACACAATGATCAACCCATTGAATTATTTTAAAAAATCACTTCATCTCCCAATTGAGTACACCTTATGAAGTCAAAGAGATGAAAAAATCAGAATTTAAAGAGATCACCTCTTAAGGAGGAAAGGCGAAAGCAACCTAGAGTAAGACGAAAAAGAGGGGGTCCCCATTTCCGATGGGGCATGTGTGTATGGAATAAACATGGTGACTCTGTTGGGGAAATATTATTGAGCATTTCAAGGATAAAGACTCCCCCAGAATCTTTGGTTAATCCTCTAAATTAAATTTCACAAAAAGAAAACTCACTCTAAAGAGAAATGAAATCATTAGTTGAATCAATTAACACCCATATGGACCATCAATTGTGTGTGCATTGTGAGTTCATTCTAGTTATTAAAAAGTGGGGAGAAACCATCATTCTTCTATGATAGGATACATAATTATTCTAACTCCAAAGGTAACATGGAAATTTCCTCACTACCAGTTAGGTATCCATAGCCCCAACAAGGTTATCACTGCAATTCCCATAAAAATTTCTCTATTTCTAGCTGGGCAACTATAGCTCTGATAGAGTTATTCACACACCCAATAAGTCATGACTTGAATATTCTTTTAATGCTCATTTTTTTCACTAATCTTTTTTTCTTTTCTTTTCTCTCTATCCTTTTGACTCATAAGCATAAAACCTCATCATGGGTTTGGGAATTACAATGGTCATTGAAACAAATTTTAGATTTCTCACTTATCACAACTTGTTGATGGAACAACAAAGACCTCAAGAGATTACTTAAATATTTAAAGTGGGTGATGATCAAATAAGACTTGTGAAAAGACTCAAATAGTGATTTCTTTCTAAGCGAAGTGATACTTCTTTTTGCAAAACTTATCCATAGAAGATGACTTAGACTCCAAGATGACTTATGAATATTTATGAAAGAAATAGACATGAACATCCAGGAAAGATACCTTTTGATTATACCACAAACAACCACTTAGTCACAAAACATAAACCAACTCTTTCTTGAAGAAAAAAAACAAACCAAAAGAAAATTAAAGGAAACTAACCTACAACAAACCACCTAAACCTACTATGTATATAGGTATAAGCTAAAACATCTCAAGCCTAGAAATAATTCTTAAGGTACTGCCCATTGACGAGTAGTAGGACATATTCACTCATGAGAATCTTTAAGCAATATGCATTGTCCCCTAAGATCTCAAAAATTTGAAAAGGGCCAAGGTAGACCTTGTCAATATTTTCATGTTCCCCTTTCTTCTAATTGGCCTTATCCCAATATAGGACTAAATAAAAAATCCTAAACTCTTTAACTCTATCTTGATGGTTGTGTTGAACACTTGGAATATTGAGAAGGGGGGTGAATCAATATTCCATAAAACCATTCAAATAAAATCCATCTAAATAATATTATAGTTTTAACTGAAACAACAAGAGAAAACATGGAATGAAGACAATGCATCAACACACATGAACACCAATATTTTTACGTGGAAAATCCAAAATGGGAAAAACCATGGTAAGGATTAGCTCAAAATATAATATATCTAGATATAGAATATTGTAATGGATCACTACCAGGACACACTATCCTTAAAGTCTCACATCTTGAATTAATTTATAAAATAGAGAATGGTTCGCTACCAAGTGATTAACTGAGAAATAATGCACCTTCCTTGTGTTTGGGTTCAGTTTTGATGAAGCACAATACATAATTAACACACCAATCTGCTCATCTATATAATTTCACACATACACTCTCTCTCTCTCTTCTTTATCTTCATTTATCTCTTGCACTTGCACCCTCTTCTTCTCAAAAGTGTCTTACATATATACATATATATTCATCCATGTTCACTAATTAGGTTGGACTAATTAGAGAAACCTTATTTTCAAATAAAAAACCAATTATGTCAGCATTTTCCTCAAAACACATTCATCTTCACATATAAATTGTCGACATGGACCTATGATAGATCCCTTTATCATTTGTAGCACATATTAGAACTTCTCAACATTAGTGCATAATTAGGTTGGCCAGAGCTATATAAACACTCCAATATATATATGCAATCCATCAAGTGTGAAACACAAAAGATTGTTAACACAATGAATTCTCCTTTAGACAACATCAAACTACTTATCTTCAACACCGTATAGTATGATAATCAAATATGAGAATACAGAATCTTCCACATTAGTGTGTTTTATAGAAACTCACTATAGTCTTTAGATCAAAATACTATCATTCATATCTTCCAAATTCCTTAATATATCATTATGAAACTCCAATATAGAATGCATCTTGTAGTCTCAAATCTATGTACAAAGTTCTATAGTGATGTCTTTTTCTAAGATAGAGTCCGAACCAAATTACTGATGTATAGAGCTAGTGTATAAGCATGACACTGCTACCTAACCTACTAGTAATTTTACCTTTCCAACCATACAACCTATTCAAATGAAACCTTGTTAGTGAATGCAAATAATGTGAAGATAGAAAATATTATCATCTTTTGAGTAATTCTTAAAAAATAAGATAATCCAAATGAAAATACCGGATCAACAGACTTCCATTTCTAGAGAATTTGAATACTGACACACATCAAAATTCCATTATTTTTTGAAATCAATGACACACATCAATATTTTCATTGATTGCAACACACAATGTGAAAACCATCAAAAACCATCAAAATACCTATTCCCAATTTTTTGATTTTCTCCCCCAAATACTATTCACAAAACTTTTCAATTTTCACATACCTTCTCTATATTTCCACATGATACCTCTATTTTCACATGATACCTCTCTCTCAAGCCCCCTTTTACATCAATGGAAAAGGAAAAAAAAATAATTCTTTAATAGTTCCCTTTGCATACCTGAATACTCCCCTTGAGGAGTGCAACCAAAACATCATTTGTGAGTAATCAACCGGAGGTTTTTGTTCCTTGAAGTTTGCTAACAATACCTATCCATCAGGATCTGCATTCATCCCAAATCCTTTTTTCCTCTAATAAATCTCTACATAGATAGTTGAGGTCAATCAAGATGTCTTTTCCTTCAACCACAATTTTGGGAATAATATTAGATTTCAAATTTCTGTCAGCCAAAGAAAGAACATAGTATATAGGTGTACACTTAATCTTGATTAGGTATCTGAGCAACCCAAACTGTTCAATCATCTCTCCTTTCTCTTTATGTGATGCAAGGTATTCTTCATGCAGTTTTTTCAATCTATACAAGGTCTGATCATCAAAATCAAGTGAACAATCAAAGGTGCTAGATGCAAACTTGATTTGGGATTCAATTGTGTTCTTAATATCCTTGAGTATTTGAGTTGGATTAGGTCAAGTCCAATAGAATGTGAATTAAATCTTGACCTCCTCCTCACACTCTTGAACTTCCTTGAGACTTTCAAGTACCATGCTATGAGTAGACTTGCATTTCTCTAAAATTTCCAACAATATTTTATCTTCAACCCAAGAGACCATTTCACTTACTACTTTACTCTTTAATTCATTGAATCCATTAGTTAATGAACTTGTGCTTTATAGGATCATGAAGAACTAGTGACTATACTAGGAGCTACCTAAAAATTTGTCCTTCTAGATAGTTTCTTAAGTCTTCTTGGAGTTGGTTCAACCTAAGCAACTAATGCATGAACCTTAGTGAATTTTCTCTTTTCTCCAATGGTAGACATTGATTTACCAAAGACAAACTTAGACTCTTCAAGAGGTTTAGATACTTCAGTGTAGGTTCCATACCTAGGTCTGCTAGGATCCTAGGGGATGTTAATCAACATTTCAATGCAACCAACAATATAGTCCTTCTCAATATCATATCTAAACTTAGGAATCCATGAGTTTCTTGGTTCAACTACCTTGATAATGGAGCTATCAATAGTTACCAAATTTTTTATATCAATCTTATATTTTGTAACCAATTCTCTTGGAACTCCCCTCCTTCTATTCATTTTCCTCTAAAATTTTATAAAGAATGCAGCAAGGGAATCTCCTTGTGCATCCAAATCCCCAATGTTTCTCATAAGTTCTTTGATTTGGTGAGTGAAAATTATGGTTTTTTCCCAACTAAATTCACCTATTCTAGGAATCTCCTTCATAAAATAGAAGATTAGACATAAAACAAATGTACCACACCTGAATGTATATTTCTTATTCTTGATATCTCTCAGATTCTCCAATAGCTATTGTTGGAGTAGCTCACAAAAGTTATATTTTACAATATTATCTACCATATCCAATGCAAGATCAATTGTAGTAGTGGATACATTGTTGTCACCAAAGATCAACTGTGAAATAACTAGACTTGCATAATAAACTGTCAGGTTAGTGATTCCAGCACATGTTTTCCTTATTAAACCATTTCCTCTATCAAAATTGTATTTAGGATTCGATCTAGAGGATGATAAGCCAATAATTTCTCTGATTACTTCTCTGGATATTGTATGTGTTGTCAAGCCACACACATTCACCATGAAATCTGCTAAGAGCCATTTTGATACACCTTTCTTCATTACTAAAGTCCATAAATAATTTTGTATGTCCAATTTCATCTCTATGAGTATGTTGTATTCTGGTTTCAAGTTAAGATCATTTCCAGTTAATTCTTCAAGCCACAACATGCGAGATTTTCTGTAAGTAGATTCTTCCAATTTTCCACAAATGTATGCACCCCGACATATTCAATTGGTATAACACCAAGAGGGATATCCAAAAAAGAACCCAAAGGGTCGAGTTCTAATGTTTTAACAGGGTATATTTTAAGTTGTGGTTCTGGTCTCACTAAATTGTCTATGATTCGAGGTATATCCATCGCATTCAAAAAACTTCAACAAGTAATTCAGATGAAATAGTGTATAGCAATAGTGACTTACCTCTTTGTGGCAAACCGAGAAAAACACATTCTGAATTTTTGTTGTATGGAATTGCTTTGGTTTCTTCAAGCTTCCTCTACACACTTTTCTTTTTTCACAAATTCCATTCATCAAATAATTTTTTTCTAATGTGTCTAAATTTATTTCCACAAATTCTTCAGCAATAAATGCTTTGATGACCTCTAGTTTAGTGTACAATTCCATCCTTTCAACATTTTTGGAATTAATTCTTCACACATGCATGTTTGTAACCTTAATAAATGCACTTATGTCATGATATGACATCATATATCAAAAGAGGGGTTATTAATTTTTTTTATTATTGACCCCCCTTAGCCACTACCTGTATTAATTTTTGACCAGAGTATCTGCAGTAGATGATGACACAGATGAGATCAATACTTCTAATTCTACTTGTTTTTTAGATTCTACTTCCTTTCTCTAGATCCTTTCCATTTCCTTCCTAAATTTCATCAAATTATCTTAATAACTGGTTCATATCTCTTTATCGGATTGTTACTTCTCATGTTTTTGCTTCTACAATCTCTAGAAAAATGTCTCGGATTGCTGCAATTATAACAAACAACATCCTTCCATCTAGTTTTTCCTTTATTCCATCTATATTTTCACTATTTATCTTTATATCCAAATGAATTACAGTGATAATAATACCATTAAATGAATAAATCATCTTATTCAACTTTTTTTTTATGCATTCTTTAGTTTTTTGTTCCATCCTCTTGCATTTATAACATTGTCTAGAGAATGATAAAGTATTTTCATTCATTCCATCATTCTGTTTTTCTTTCTTTTCACAATATTTTTTCCTATGTCCAAAATTATTGCAAAAATAACAAACACCATTAAAAGATAAATACCTTTGAGCATTAGGTCATTTGATAGGAATCCTTTCAATATTTCTCCTTAGATTCTTGAATTTTCCACCATTGCTTTGAGTCTTCATGTCAGGAGATTGATTTTTCCTTTAACTTATTCCTTCTTAAAATCCCAAACCACTTTTATCCATAGAGGAGTTATGTCCTTCAATCAATTTGTCCAACATTGTAGAACTTATCACAAATTTATCCTCATATCTTTTTTCCTTTTCCAGATCTAATTTTAGAATTACCACTTCTTGCTCAAACTTTGCACATTCATCCATTTTCCTTTGAATTTCAGTTTTCTAATAGTCTTCAATTTTTCTCTTTTCTTCCACTTGTTCTTTTAGTCTGGTGATGTCCTCATTTTCTTTCTTTAATTGATCACTGACCTCCATATTTTTCTTTCAACTTCTTAATGCACTCATTATTTTCCTTGAGCCTATCCTTCAAATCTTCATTTTCTTTTGTATGTTTAGTAGAGATCTCTTATGGAGGAATAATAATTTTTTTTATCTTCCATATATTCAAATTTTAGGACCTTCCCCAAGCTATTAGAAATTTTCAGAGGAAACAAGCTCTAATACCAATTGTTGAACATTGAAAATAATGAGAGAGGGGGTGATTTAGTATTCCATAAAACCATTCACATAAAATCCATCTAAAAATTATCGCAGTTCTGATTGAAACAACAAGAGAAAACATAGAATCAAGACAATGCATCAGCACACATGAACACTAGTATTTTTACATGGAAAACCCAAAATGGGAAAAACCACGATGAGGATTAGCTCACAATATAATATACCTGGAGATAAAATATTACAATGGTTCATTGAAAGGATAAACTATCCTTAAAGGATCACAACTTGAAGTAATTTACAAAATAGATAATGGCTCACTACCAAGTGATGAACTTAGAAAGAATGCACCTTCCTTGTGCTAGGGTTCAATTCCGGTGAAGCACAATACAAAAATAACACACCAATCTTCTCATCTATAAAATTTTGCACATATACACACACTCTCTCTTCTCTATCTTCATGTATCTCTCGCACTTGTATCCTCTTCTTCTCAAAAGTGTCTTACATATATACATATATATTCATCCATGTTTACTAATTAGGTTGGCCTAATTAGAGAAACCTTATTTTCAAATCAAAAGCCAATTTTTTTGGCATTGTCCTGAAAACATATTCATCTTCGCATATAAATAGTCAGCGTAGACCTAAGATAGATCCCTTTATCATTCACAACACATATTAAAACTTCTCAATATTAGTACATTATTAGATCGACCAAAGATGGATCGACACTACAAAATATATATGAAATCCATCACATGTGTAACACAAAAAATTCTCCCTTAGACGATATCGATCTACATATCTTCAACACCGCAAGATATCATAATTGAATATGAGAGAATGCAGAATCTTCCACATTAGTGTACTATATAGAAACTCACTATAGTTTTCGTATCATAATACTATCATTCATATCTTCCAAATTTCTTCATATATCTTTATGAAACTCCAATGTAGAATACATCTTGTAGTATCAAATCTATGTAAAAATTCCTGTAGTGATATCTTTTTCTGAGATAGATTCCGAAACAAAAAAATGTTGTACAAGGCCAATGTATAAGCATGACACTGTTACCCAAGCTACTGGTAGCTTTACCTTTCCAACCATACAACCTAGTCAATTTAAACCTTTTCAGTGAATGCAAATGATGTCAAGATAGAACATATTATTAGCTTTTGTGTAAATCTTACAAAACAAGACAATCCAGATGAAAATACCGGATCAACAAAATTCCATTTTCGAAGTACCTGAATATTGACACACATAAAAATTCCATTGTCTCTTGACATCAATGACAACCTCTCAATTTCCAATAGGCTGAACCAATGCTTAACAACTCCCTGATTCTTGGAAAAATTCTCAATAGCCTCATCACACTTTTCTTCCAAATGGGGGAGTTGGGCCAGACGAGACTCTAACCTTTTCCCTTCATCATAATACTCATTAATAAATTGCAAGGTGGGTATTTTTAGATGGAAAATAAAAATAGGTTCTTTTCCATAGACCACATGATATGGAGAGGTACCAAGGGAAACCTTCTTATGAGTTTTATCTACCCAAAGGACAAACTTAAGCTGAGTATTCTAGTCCTTAAGATTTTTGTCTATCAGTTTATGAATGACAATCAAAATATTTTTATTTGTAGGCTCAGCTAAAGTGTTCCCCTAAGGATAATAATTAGATACAAATTTAAATACAATAATGTAATTAAATACACAACCAAAAAGTTTTAATAAAGAAAATGGAGGGCCATTATCACAAACTAATGCAAAAGGACATCCAAAATGAGTGACAATATTTTCCTAAAGAATTTTAATCACCATTACAACTCTACATTGCTTAAAAGCTATTACTTTCATCCATCGAGTGCAATAATCACTTAGGGTTAGAATATATCTATGCACCATAGAAGGTGGATTTATCATACCAATGAAGTCAATTCCCACTCACACGAACAAATTTACCTCAAATACTAGTAGTAACAGAACAATAGTTTACTTCTCTTTATTTTCAATAGTCTGACATGTGTGACAAATACAAACATGTGTGTGTGCATTTCAAAATAACATGAGCCAATAATAACCAACCCTCAAAATTTGATGTGTCATTGAAGGACTCAAACCATGACCAGTTCCAAATTTCTCATGAAAATTATTTAACACCATCGATGTTTCTTGTTTGCCTAGGCATTTTACGTAAATATTGTTGATGGTGTTTTTATGCATTTCTCAACATAGGTGATGCATAGGTGCACCACCTCTCTTGAAAGACAATCTTCCACAAAAAAGTTGCAGAACACAATCCCAAGGTCTCTCAGATGTCAGGTATTGACAGTGCTTGGAATATTTTGGTTGTTTGATGTGATTTTCTAGAATCACAAGGCAATCTTACGCAGTTTAAAGTTGCAGGAGAATTGGGTCAATGAATGGAGTTCTTCGAATATGAAATTACTGCACTTTTGTTGTAGGTTCAAACAATAGTCTTGGACTCCATTGTTTCGTTAGATTTGGCTTTACAATGTCCAATGAACCTTCACACAGGTTTCTTCTTAAAAAAAAGGAGAAAGCACAGGGAAGAAGGATGGTTCCTGGACCAGCAACTACCATTGAACAGTGATCATGGAGGTTCCTGCTATGGACAATTTCATTAAATAAGATTTCACTTAATCAGAAATTCTCACAATCTCATGAAATCTATGCTATCTTCTAAGGACTGCAGATATTCATCATTCATTCACCATGTAAATGTGAACAAAGATAAAGCTTAAGGAGAAGCTATGAAATTAAAGTCTAGGCTATTTTTACACAGTCACCTATGAGCAGAAAATGACCAAAAGTATGGACAAGGAAAGCATACACACAACATAAAACTTCATAACCAAAGACAACATACTAAATCCACTACAACTAACTAGAGGAAACTAGAACAACAAAGTAATTTGAAGTAAATTCTTAACTAAGGGGAAAAGAATCATGAAACATGTAGAGAAACCCAAAAATACACTAGGAAGTGATTGTATTTTCTATTATAATTTTTGCAGCATGCCTTTACAACAACTCAACTCTCTTAAAATGAGAAGAGGAGAGTGCTATTTATAGTTTTCAAAAAGAAAAATGAGTGGCCAAGATTCAATTCTATTGTGTGTCCAGGATTTACTTTACACTAGGGTTTCACCTAGCCCCAAATATATTACATTTATAAAAAAATTCTTGTCTCTTCCCTATTTTGTCATCTAGTGACAACACTGTAGCAATTTCATCCTTTTGCTGTTTACTCTTTGCTATAACTACTCTTTGAGGAATTCTTCATCGATGATAGGGTTGCCTTCACGCTTATTCAAAGTTGCATACTCCATGAAGCTCAAGATCAATGGCTTGAATTTTTCCAACTCCATGATATTAGACCGCAAAATCTAGTAGCTCTATTCTTGGGAGTTTTTAACGAGATTTTTCCAGTCATCATCGTATTTGGCAACATTATCTCTGAAAATTTTTGACTGGGTGAAGGCTCGAGCCGCAAAACTCATGAAGTCTATGGTGATTTTTTTCGACATCCCACCTTCCATATTCTTTAAGAAGTGCGACTTTACGCTCTCTCGATTAATTTCGATTGTGGGTAGCTCGTACCCCACCATTAGCTTGAGGTACTAAGCGAACTCTTCTCTGGTCTCCCTGGCCCACTCGATATCCAGAACTACCCATTCTAGAATCTACTCCAGCTTTCCTTTTTGATTGTCAAAGTCTCGCTTCCATACATCCACTAACCAGTGGTCATCATCCCTAAGGGAAAGGTCTTTCTCCCAAACCTCACTTGGCAATGCGAGTATGGCCTCAATTTTCAAGTAGGCTGCTCTGTAATTCCTTGGGAACAACTCGCAGACCTACCTCACACGCTCAAGAGTTATATGTACTCCTAAGAACTTATTTTTTCTTTGGACAGCCAAGTTGATACCTATGTTTCCCATGTCCAAGACCTGCCGGAACCATTTTTTCGCAGTCTTGTCCAAATTCCTTCTCTTTTCTAATTTGTTGATCTACTCTTGAGATAACAACTGAGGTGGGGCTGATGACGTAGCGGGTTGCTCATCTAGGGATGACCATTGCTGAATATAGGTTGTTAGATCGACCACTTATGCCTTGAACTCCTCCTTCGAAACCTTATCCTATTGGATAAGGTGTACCACTGTGGTGAACGATTCTTGGAGGTGGTCGAACTTTTGCTCCCTCATGGCCATTCCCAAGTCGATGGTGGAGACGTTATAAGTTATTCCTTGTTCTCCAACCACCGGTGTTTCTATTTGTACCACCCTAGATCTGAAGGCATCCATGGTTACCTTCGATCTGATCTTTGGACTTTTCTCTTTCTTGGTGCTTATTTTTGCTCTAGCCAGAATGGCTTCTAGCCTTGCCTTAGGATCTTTTAAGGTGGGAGTCTTTTTCTTCAGCTATTTCTCCAGCCAATCGGGCATTTGAGGCTTTCCCTTAGGTGATTCACCTTGATTCTTTTTGTCCTCTATCCCAAGTTCAGTGGCTCTGATGACAAGAGCCCCTTTCTCATCTCCTGCATCCTCCTTCTCCTCATCGAAGTCCTGTTTGAGTGTTACACACTTGGTGGGAGACTGGGTGCACAATTGCTCATTGGACAGATCCTCCCTTTCAACAACCTTTTCTTCTTCATTTTGGTTGTGTTCATGTTCCTCGAGCTTATCTTCTTGCTCCTCTTCATGGAGGGATGCTTTCTTATCATGTTCTAGGGTTTGACCCTGCCTTTCAGTTGGAGACCTATTGCCTTCAGTCTCTGGAGCAGTAACTTCTTCATCCATCGCAAGCCGGTCTTCAACTTCCTTATCCTCGATTTCCTTAAGCTGTTTACTCCACTCATCTTCGAACTCGGGGTCATGTGTTTCCTGAACCAACTCAGTGTCAAACTCCTCGCTGCCTTCATCAGAAGATTCGTAAACTACCTCATCGATCTCCCTGCGTTCAAACAAAGGGTACTCATGGTATTCAAATTCATCATCCTTTGGTCTCTTTGTATCCTCCAACTAGTGTTGCTCGAGCTCAACTGATATCTGCTTTGTCACCACCATTCTTGGTGGTTTGCTAGGGGGGGGCAGAGCTGGAGTATTTTCCATAACCTGGGCTATAGCAGCTTGTACTAGTGGGCTTGTAAGCATCCCCGAAAGCTTGAATGACACGTTTTGCATATACTTTACAAAGGATTCTGGAAGGTTGAGGACAGGTACTGTGGCAGTGGAAACACAGGGAAGGGAAGGAGACATAGAGGAAGAAGTGATCAATGAGGTAGTGGCGGAGGATGAATCCACCGATATGACCCGCATGATCAGAGAGGTGGAAGCAAGGTGAACAGAGATGTCCACCCTAGGTGGGGAGGAACCAGAAACTACAAGCGAAGGATGTGGGATGGTGGAAATAGTAGCAACAATTGCAGCAGACGGAGACCTTGGAAGGTCAGACTCTTCCTCCCCGCCTTCGAGGAATGGGATTTTCAGGTATGACTGGCATCTTTGTAACTCCGTCTATTTTCCTTTTCTTCTTGGAAGGCTCACCCTCTGAAGCCTTTCAAGCGTAAACCTTAGGGTTGGGCTCCTCCTTACTAGCTTCCATTGTCTTTTTCATTTTGACAGATGGAGGGATTTAGAAGTCTGCCCAGTCGTTGCGGTAGACACCCCACCACCAGAGCCACTTGGTTCACTTTCAAGTCCCTTGAACGTTAAGGAGACTCCCTGTTGTTTTAGCCATGCCATTTTCTGGCTGATCCATGCATCTGTTCGGATTTCCATGATCTTGGTGAGCATAGTGAGGTCATCAACCTCTTCCTCATCCCAATCAATCATAGGCAGCGGTAGGCTAGCGATGACACTATATCCTAGATCAATTACCATGCTCTTGTCCTCCTCAATTTGGTTAGGGACCGGGCACAAGTTTATTCTCTGCACATAGTGGGTAGTCATGTGCATATATTGTCACAACCGCACCTCAAGATCATCTTTACAATTGGCCCAAAAATATTCAATGTTGTGGAGGTGGGCATACTCATGTCTCAATGCCTTCCTGATATGACCATATGGGTCCATTCGTGGCCAAGCTGTGTACTACCGAAAGTGGTACTCAGCCAACTCCTTTTCTAAATTTTCCACACATTGGGAGGTGTGAATCTTGTACATCCCCTGACCAAGGCCTATAAGGTAAGGCATCCCTACCAGATGCTTGGTGCTCAGGATATTATGAATGTGTCACAATTTCCAAGTCAACTCTAATAGAATGATCCGGTCATTGGGGTACCGGGGCAGCTTGTTTGGTCTTTCCATGAATCCCTGGGCATGGATGTAAGTGAACTTTATAAATTGTATATACAGGAAGGCGTATTTCCTGAGGAGGGCCCTGGCACTGTGGGAAACTCTTCTCTGAAAGTCACCTCCCAAAGATTGAATGATATAGGCAATGAAGGCGTCATTGACTCTGTAGTAGTCCCTCTTCAAGTTTCTATACTGCAACTAAGGGTATCTCTCATAAGGCTTGAGTTTTCTCCCCAACGTTACATTGGGCATAGTGTTGAGTCCATGGTAATGTCGCTAGTTGGAAAGTGAATAAACTAGATAGGACGTCATATAGAACTGAGAAGTCTTCTTCACTTGGACAAATTGCTCATGGGAGAAATTGTTGATTATTTCTCCCCAATCAAAGGTGGATTTTCCACGGAGGATTTTCTCCATAAAATAAAACATCCACTCCTAGAAGAAGGACACAATAAGAAGACCCATTACTCTACTTAGCAAGGTGACGAGGTCGTGGTAATCCTTGAAAAAATCACTGTGGAAGAGCTCCTACGGGACCTTGCTAGCACTGGCCCGCTTATCCTTCAACCAGTATTGATTGATCAACCTCTTGCAACTTATAAGATCTTGTTCCCATAATGCCTTGCATTCTTCAATTTTTGGTGTCTTCACATTCTCAAAGGCGGGGATGTGGAAGGTTATAGCTATCTCATGAGGGGACATGTCCGCAAGGATGTTTCCATCTCTGTGCACTATGGTTCTGGTCAGGGGCTGATATGCTGCCTGGCACACCACTACTAACTTGGGGGCCACCAAAGTCGGCAAGAAACTTGCAGCCTTAGCAAGTACGCTACTTCTAATTAGTCTTTCATTTTCTATTTTAGGGTCCACCCTAACCCTCCATGTGAACTCGTCAATAACAACATGCCCGATATTGGTATCAGTGATGTCTCTCCAAAGAGTGGTGATTCTGGAGTGTAGTGGCACTCCCTAGAACTTGACATTCATTCGATCCTTTTCCTCCTTGCCCCGGGGTGCCTTGGTTGTCGCCTTTCCCTTTTCCTTGGCAGCACCAGAGGTTTCTATGCCAAATTCCATAAATCTTGCACAAAGGGACATGAATCAATAACTTTAAATATAGAAAAACATCCTCGGACAACTCCCTGCATATCAAAGTTAGCTCTGCAAATGTCATTCATACTTGATAAATTCTTATTACCTGAAAAAACATTATAAGGAGGCAAAATAGGCAATCCTGGCTCTCAGGGCTGGAATTCCCTTGGCAGAATGTCATTTGGAAGGGTAAACGAACCATGGAACTCCTAAAGGTGTTTCCCGATGTTGGATTTTCTCAATTGAGGGTTCGCATGAAGGAAGACCTAATTTTAGCAAGTGGGTCGAAGTCCATTTTGGATTTGGAGGTCATTTGAGCCTTCATTTAGGAGTCCAGGTATCAGCTACAGGAAGGCCGCTAGAAACAACGCAGGGAAGATGAAATTCTGGGAGCTAGGTTCCAGAGTTCGGATTTCCACAGCCAAAAAGTAGCTATAGGATAGGCATTTGAGACGGCGAAAAGCAGACGGAAATCCGAGAGTGGAATTCTGGATGGCAATCCCCAGAGATGAATTTTAGGAGTTTTGGAGTCATGGTAGCAAACAGAGGACCAGGCCCCGGGGGCCGAAAAGATGGATGGATTCAGCCGTTTGGAAGGGTAGCAGTGGAATAGAATTATAGAGGTGGAATTCCAGGATCCAGAGTCTGAAAGAAGCTCAGTCTTCAGTTCCCAACTTGGATTTTGTGCACGGAAAAAAGTGGGCCGAGGTCCGGGAGTCGGAAAGTCATCCCGGGACAACTGTTTGGAATGACGAAAGTAACACGAAACTTCGGAGGAGGAATTCCAGAGTTCTGGGTCCAGATTTAGCTTAGACTTCAGATTTCGGTTCCTTTTTATAAATTCCAATGGACCTTGTGAGCCCGGGGGCCGAGGTCCGGAAGGACATTCAAGCCTGGCCATTCACAATGGCGTAGTTTGCAGGGAATTTTGAGAACAAAATTATGAGGGTCGTATCCCGAGGACAATTTGTTCATTGGTCAATTTTTCAATTTTGCAAGTTTGAAATGGGTCTTGCGAGCTCAAGATCTGAGGGTCAGAAAGACGCTCAAGGGAGGCCATTTTAAACATCTGGGGCACAACGGAAACCCGCAAAGGGAAATCTAGAGGTCAGGATCTGAGGCGAGCTTGGCTGCTGTCAATTTTGAAGTTTAATTTTAGCATTTTATGTGGATGGCCGCGGGAAAGTTCGAGCTCGGGAGATGCCAACGACTGCTTGGAAGAACAGCAGTGACAGGGTTAAGCTCCGACGTTGAATTTCGATGATTTTATGTGGCTTTTTGGGATCTTAAAATGTGGGTTTTTCAGTGGGAGTACTAATCTACTAGATTTTTACCCATTTTTACTTCATTTTAACTTGGAATTTGATGAAAAGGAAGATGAGGCGTGCGAACGACAGACGTACCTCAAAATCCCAAAGAAGGTGGTGTTGAACATGCGAGAAAAAATGGTCGGACGAGAGCTCGGGTGCGGGGGTGAAGAATTTTGGATGCAGGGAGCTCTGCAAATTTCTCAATCACTTCGGTTGGGTGAAAATGATAGCCAAAAATCCCCTTTAAATAGCAAAAAATGCCATTATTATAGCAAATTAATGCTTCGTATGGCGGTCTAAAAGGTTGGTGAGTTCAAATCTCTCAGGCGGTGGCAGGTGACCTGGAGTATGGTGGTCGAAAAGATGTCCAGCCATGGCCGCGAAGAACGGTGAAGTTTAGGTGGAATCCTAGATGAGGAAATCCGAGATCAGGGGTTCGGGGTTTGGAAAGACGCTGGGAGTTGGATGTCGGTAGGAGCAAACTCAGAATGGGACTCCTGAGGGGGAAACCCGATGGTCCGAACCCAGATGGGGCCACAGACGTTCGAAGGGCATTCTGACAAGGGAAACCCGAACTGACTTTAGATTTAGCATTTTTAAAGGGGGTCAAGTTTGGTCAAACTTAAGATGTGTCTTTGGGAATATTTTGACCCTTCAGGGCACAAAATGGGCACGTAGAATGAGGTGAAGCCCAAAAAGGACCTAACAATGAAAAAGAGGCAAGAGAGGGTCCCCGTTCAGAATGGGGCGTGTGTGCAATAGGCACAACAAATGGCAGCTCTGTTGGGAGAACGCTTGTGGCGTTCTAGAGATATATAGTCATTCTGAACCCATGATCTCTGGTTTCGCACACCTAAACTAATTTTCAAAGCTGAACTAAGAACAGGATGAGGAGGGTGAGGTTGAATCAAACTGCAACATTATCATGGAGGTGTGTGCATGGTGAGTTTTTTTCCTTTCCTAAGAGATAGCACGATAAACTACTGGTTGGAAGAAATAAGCTACGTAGTTCACCTAACCCCAAAAGTAACCTAGACATTGCTCTACTGCCAGTCAAGCATCCATAGCCCCGATGGAGTTGTCATTGTGACCCCACAAATATAGCTCTATTGCCAGCCAGGTGTCCATAGCCCCATAGAAATATTCGCACACCCATATGGTTGTTATTTTCACTTTCACTTTATTTATTCTTTTTATTTGATATTCTTTTTCAACACTTTTCTCTTTTCTTTCTATTCAACCACATAAGAAATGAAGCTCACAATGGGCTTGCGAATCACAGTGGTCACTCGAGTAGACTTTATATTTTTCACTTATCCCTTCCTCCCAGTAATCACTATACCATTCTTCGGAAATGTTAAAGTGTGTTTTTGTGTGTTCCATGATAAATGTAGGGGATTCAAGTGGATAGCCATCCTAGGTTAGTTGAGAGTTTGAAAGTTGAAAACCGAAGCTTAGGGGTTTTTAGAGGTCAGCAGTAGGGAATGAAGGTTTATCTCGAGAACAACGCAAGAGTGGGTTGTAGGGAAAACCACTTACCGAGTCAAGTACGACCACCACAGTAGAATGAGAAGACTCTTCCAAGATCAAGACCAAAATAGTCGGGACAGCGAGCAAAACCGAAGGACAGAGTGGGAAACCTATTCTAACATATGTATAGGTATTTACACAAATAACTCTGAAAGAGCTCATGCCTAGAAGTAATGCTTAAGGTGCTTCCCATTGATAGGTAATGGGATGTCTTCACCAGTCAAAGTTTTTAAGTGGAAAGCATTGTCTCCCAAGATTTCAGCAATCTGAAAGGGGCCAAGCCAAAGCTTGTCGAATTTGTTATGTCCCCCTTTTTTTTCATGGGCCTTGTCCTAGTAAAGGACTAGATCAGAAATGCAGAAGGCCTTAACTTTGGCTCAGTGGTCGAACCATCTTTTGACTATGCCCTGATGTTTGGTGAAATTTTCTATTGCACGGTCTCATACTTCTTCAAGGTGCAACAACTCAGCGAGGCGAGCTTCTTTGTGGTCTCCTCCATAAAAATCATTGAAAAATTGGAGGGTAGGTATTTTCAGATGTGTGGGAAAGACAAGCTCTAAGCCATAGATGAGATGGTACAGGGAATCTTCAAGGGCAGCCTTGTGATGGGTGTGGTCCATCCACAGGGTGAAATGAAGTTGGGTATACCAATCCTTAAGATTCCTATCTAGCAGCTTCTTGATCATCGTGATCAAGTTCTTGTTGGTGGACTCAGTAAGGTCGTTGCCTTGAGGGTAATAATTAGATTAAAATTTGAGGGTGATACCATAGTCAAAGGCCCAACTCGTGAATTTTAGTGAAACAAATATAGGGCCATTATCACATACCAGAGCATATGGATAGCCAAAGCGATTTAAAATAAAGCTTTCTAAGAAATTATTTACTACTTCAGTTTTACATTGCCTACAATTTATTGCTTTTGTCCATCTAGTGCAGTAATCAGAAGTGGTTAGAATGTACCTATGTCCAGTAGATTATGGAGGGCTTACCAGACCAATGAAGTTGAGACCCCATTGCATGAAAGGTCTTACCTCTAGAATAGGTTGAAATAGGACAACAAAATTCTTTTCTCGGGCGGTGGCAGTCTAGCACACATGGCAGGTGTAGACATAACCATGAGCATCTTTGAAAATGGTGGGCCAATAATACCCAGCTCTCAATATTTGGTGTGCAGTTGATAAACCAGAACCATGACCAATCTCGAATTTTTCATGGAATTCCTTAAGAACACGATCAACTTCCTCCTTACCTAGGCATCTCAAATAGATACCATCATGATTCTTTTTGTACAATATGGTGCGCTGTAACATATAGTTGTTGCTTTTCAGCCAAAGGGCTCACCTTTGGAATCCCTACAAATGAGGTGGGCATTTATGATTCAGAAAGTAGTACACTATGTTGTCATACCACTCCCCTGGGGAGACATCCTCCAGCTGGTATTGTTGTACCGTGAGTTCAGGTCCAACATCAATAACTACCTTTGCCATTGTTCGGGCGAGTGCCTATCCTCTTACCAACTTTATTGGTTGGATTTCCATGTCATACTCCTGAAGCAATGTGATCCACTTTTCTCTTCATTCCCCTAACTCATTCTGCATAAGCAACATTTTCACTGCGGGGTCGGGAACTATAGCAAACACCTTGTTGTGTAAGATGTAATGCCTAAATTTCTTAACTCCCTTCACAAGGGCATAAGCCTGTTTTTCAACGTTATGGTAGCGTAGTTCAGCATCCTTCAGGGGGTCGCTCATGAAGGAGATCAAATGTTCACTCCTCTCGTCATCCTTTTGTGTCAAGATGCTGGTGCAGGAATGATCTGAAGCAAATGAGTATATGTAGAAGGGCTTCAGGTAATTGGGGCTGACCAGCACAAAGGCGTCAGCAATTGCCTTCTTTATTTCCCCAAAATCCTGCTTTGCTTCTGGGGTCCACTCAACCTTGGTATCGTGTTTTAGCATGGCATTGAGCGGTTTGACTATTTCCGTGAAGCCTGTGATGAACTTGCAGACAAAGTTAATCTTTCCAAAAAAAGATTTTTATTCCTTTTTGCTACCCGACAGCTGGATTTTCATGATGGATTGGATGCATTCGGGGTCAATAGAAATTCCCTGCTCTGACAAGACATGTCCAAGAAGCTTCCCCTCAATGACCCTAAAGATCATCTACACTGTTAAATCATCCATGTAGATGAGTATGCACTTGCCTATCAGGTCCTTGAATGCAATATCCATGTCACATTGGAAAGTGATGCCAATGTTGATTAGCCTGAGTGACATTCTTCTATACGCGAAAGTTCCCCACATGGTGGTGAGTGTTGTCTTGTGTTGATCTTCGTACTACACCATAACCTAGTTATATCTCAAATATCCATCCAGGAAGGACATCATCTGGGAGCTGTTTACTACATATAACACCTCATCCAATGAGGGTACATTATAGTTGTCTTTCTCTAAGGCCCGATTCAGATTGTGGAAGTCCACGCACAATCTGATTTCCCCATTTTTCTTTCTGACAGGAACCAAATTTGCTACCCATGTGGAATGTCTAACTGAAAAGATGATCCTGACTAACAGCAACTTTTGTACTTCCTTATATATTATTGGTTCCAATAAAGTATTGAAAGGGCATTGTCATTGTCGGAACGAACTTGCATTTGGTCTGAGAGGGATAGTGTGTGTGATAATCGACGTGTCATATGTCTTGAGATCATCATAGCTCCAAGCGATGATATCATGATACTTTTGCAGCACTTCAATAATCCCCTTTCTTTCTTCATGGGTGCACACCTTACCTATGAACACGTCCTTAGTGTTTCCAACTGCCCCTAGATTGTAAGTGTCACATTGGCCACTTATAGTATCCTTCTTAGCTTGCTGATCCTAATCTCTGATCTAATCAAGGAGAAAGATTCACTCTAATTGAACCATTCCCCTAGGGATGGTGTTGGTCTTTAGGTTGATAATCCCCTCAATATCTAGGTTCACCTCTTGGGGTTTGACCTCATTGATTATCTGTGTAGCAAACACATCCGAACTGGTGATGAAATCTAGGATATGTTTGTCATCATTAAATACTTGAAATTAGCCACATTATCCGGCACTGACAGGACAAAGGTGAGTTCCACCGTGAATCTTCTGAGGCTAGATAGGGATAATGGTTGTAACGTGCTCGCTGCCTGCGCTAGGGCATTGGCAGTATGATTCTGAGTGTGAGGGATCAATTGTGTATCCGACACCAATTAGCGAGAAAGAGTTCCTAGAAATTCATTCGAGTTCCCAGGCTAAGTTGGTCCTGAACACATTTTTCCATAAAATCTTGGAAACCATTGAGCAGTCCTTGGGTGTCATTCTCTCCTAGTTCTTCATCATCAAATTCGATGAGCACTTCAGTGCTCTGAGAAACATTGGCCAAATTAGTAGGCAGGCTACATAGTACGAGGAAAACCTCGCTCGTCCCTTAGTCTTTAGGGTATTCCTGCCCACTTCGATATAACACTAGGGAATAAGTTCCCAAACCTATTTTGGCATACAAAACCTCATTCGTGTTGTTGTACTCAATAATCATAAATCTCATTTGTGGCTCCCAATCGATCCTGATCTAATTTGGAATCCCTTTCCATGGAAGCCACATATGCAAGTAATCAGTGGTAGTGTATCCATTCAATGCCCTCATGAAATCCCTTCCTAGGATTATACCATACATATCTGGGATATCAGCCACCTGAATGTCTATAGTCTATTGGATTTGGAGATCGATAGCAACCTGCATAGGTATTCTATTGATTTCCCCTATTATGCTGATTTCGATCTTGTCAAGTTGTGTCACCTTCCGCCGGGAAGGGGTTGGTATTATTCTGAGTGCTTTGCACATGCTCAGGGGCATAAAATTGGCCAAGGCTCCTAAATCAAGAAAACAATTCTGGAGGTTCTTCCCGAACACACGGATGGTGGTCAGAAAGGGAGGAGTTTCAAATTTCCCTTGAAACAATCCTCTGAAAACGTCCACTTGAGTGACTTGGCCCTTGTCCTTCTCGTTACCCTTGTTTTGGGTTGGTACTTGATTAGCCACCCTATTGGGTTGCTTGTTTGCTTGCTAACCTACTGGTGGTGGGTTAGCTTTGCCATTGAAAATTTTCCTGATGACCGGCTCATTTTGTTGATCACCAAAAGAAACCTTCTTTACTGGAGCTTCTTGAGTTGACCCCTGTGGTGGAGTCTCATTTATCTTTCTGAAAAAATATTTCCTTACGGTACACACCTTTAGAAGTTCAAATGTTGACACACTCAGCTTCACCTTTTTAAATTCCTCTACGATATACTCCCCCATCTACTCAATTTCTTGATCACAAGACACATTTTGGGAGGAGGCGGTGGCCTGACTTTGGTTGTTGTTCTACTATTTATTTCTATTGAGATACCGCATGGGTGTATGGGGAAAACCTGGGTTATTATTTGCATTCGGATTAGGAGGGGTGCTGAAATTATTTGGTGGTGTGGAGGTTGTAAAAGGACCTCCAGCATGACCTTCATCTTGTTTATTTCTGAGGTTGTATGGGGTAGTCCGGTGGTGAAACATTTGGACTTCATCTTCCCTAGGCTCTTCTTGTCATCCCTAGGACCATTATCTATTGAATCAAAGAGTTGAGCTAAAGGGCTTTTGGAACTTTCCTCTTCTGCCTTGTCACTGTTGTTTGAATCGATGCCCTCTAGTTCTGGTGTTGCGTTCTGCCCTTGGAAAAGGAGCCTGGTTCAGGACCAACACCGAGGAATCGTATGGGTCGGATAGGACGATGTCTCTGCACCCTGAATTTTCCACTGCATTCTAGAATTCTACCTGAAAAATATCAGGGGCTGTTTGGAATTCCGGACAATCCAGTTCGAAATGACAACTTGTTTTGTGAATGCGAGACCAACCAAATAGAGCAACATCTGCCAAGTAGACTTTGCTTGCGGGGTTTTCATTGTTGTTGTTGTTGGGCTGATCAAGAGGCGTGGGAACACCGCCATTGTTGGGGTGTGTATTCCATGTCTGGTTTGGCCTTTGGAAGGGCCTTATGTCAAAGCTCTGACCCGAATTCTGATTTTTGTCATAATTCTACCCCGACAACTTGCTAGCATCCCGATTGTCTCGATTTTCATGTTGATCTCAGTTTTCCCTATTGAGGTTGGCCTGGATGCTCTTTTGTGATGCATATAGCTCGTTGTTCTGATTCCTTCAATGTGTCATTTCGGTTGATATTTTCTTGATCATTTCTATGAGCTCGTCGATTCTATCCTTTTCGGTGTTGTTCAGTTGTGGTGCAACATTATGAAGGAACACGGGTTGTGCAGCCGGTTGATTCTGATGAGCGGGAGGGAATTCCACCACCTGAAGGTACATAGGCACCTGGGATTGTTGAGGATGCAATTGTAGTTGCTGGGGAAAAAAGTAATGAGGTACTGGATATGCCTAATTCACTAGCTACCCAAGCTGCAGAACTAGAGGTAGCTGTGGTACTTGATTTGACAAGGGTGTTTGATGTTACAAGGCTTGCGTGATCCCATGTATCTATACTGGATGTGCGGTTTTCCCAAGAGAAGGCAGCGGACCGAAAATGTTCTACACCAAATCCGTGCTGGTGATAATGGTGTCAATGTATGCATCAACCAACCTAGCAGGTGGCGGCCTCATTCTTTTCACCAGGGAAAAAGTGAGGTTGTCTAATACTGCATAGTAAACAGGAAAGACGACAACATCATTGAAGACATACAAGGCTTGCAGCCGAGTGTACGCTTTGTGGAAGCGGTCACTGAATGAGCTGATCAGTTCATTGATTTCCCTTTGAATTGACATGAAGTGTCGATACGAATCTGTGGGGTTGACTGCAGTCTTGAACTTTTGTAGAAATGCATTTTGCAGGAGATCCCATATGTTGATAGTTTCGGCTAGTAAATTGATGTACTAGTAGAATGCCTCCTCCCCTAAGGAGTAGGGAAAGAGCCTGTAGGCCACATCTTCGTATGTGATCTGGATAGTCTTTAGGGAAATTTCAAAGATCTTGACATGCTCCTCGATTGTCCTCTGTGGATCTCGGGAGTTGAACTTCGTGTAAAAATTCTCGGGATTCTTCAACATATCGTTGTAGAGGTTGAAGGCCAAAGGAGATGGGTTATTGCCCAGCCATGCCATTGGAACAAATGATGGAGGTGACTGTGCTAGATTGGCTCGTGGCTATAAATGAGCAGAAGCAACTAACAAGATAGAAGTAGGGTTGGTGAGTGTGTTTGGCTGAAAGGCAGTATTCAGCCCAGATGGAGTGGCAACCTAGAAGGTTGTATGGATTAGATGAGTGGAAGGTGGTACTACCAATGAAGGTGAAGAGGATGGAGGTGAAAGAGCAATAGGTTGGTCTAGAAAATTGGTGATAGATGGTTCCCCTCGTTTAGCTCTCTTAGCTCAGACAGGGGGTTGTCATTCCTGAAATTCACCCTTGTTCGGTGTAGACCTCAAAACTTGATGAAATCTCTCAAGGGAGAATGAACCAATTCGATCTAGCTTTATCTTTCTGCCCTCCATCTAGCACCAGATCTATTGATGGTGTTTTTATGCACTTCTTAACACAGCTGATGCATAGGTGCACCACCTCTCTTGAAAGACAATCTTCCACAATCAAATTAAAGAACACTATCCCAAGGTCTCTCAGATGTCAGGTCTTGACAACGCTTGGAATATTTTAGTTGTTTGATGTGATTTTCTAGAATCACAAGGTGGTCTTACGCAGTTTAAAGTTGTAGGAGAATTGGGTCAATGTATGGAGTTCTTCGAATATGAAATTCCTAAAATTTTGCTATAGGTTCAAACAACAGTCTTGGACTCCATTGTTTCGTCAAATTTGGCTTTACAATGTGCAATGAACCTTAGCACAGGTTGCTTCTTAAAAAAAAAGGAGAAAGGGCAGGGAAGAAGGATGGTTCTACCGATGAACAGTGATCATGGAGGTTCCTGCTGTGGAAAGTTTCCTTAAATAGGATTTCACTTAATCAAAAATTCTCACAATCTCATGAAATCTATGCTATCTTCTAAGAACTACATATATTCATCATTCATTCGCCATGTAAATGTGAACAAAGATAAAGCTTAAGGAGTAGCTATGAAATTAAAGTCCAGGCTAACTTTACACAGTCACCTACAAGTAGAAAATGACCAAAAGTATGGACAGGGAAAGCATACACACAACATAAAACTTCATAACCAAAGACAACATACTAAATCCACTATAGCTAACTAGAGGAAACTAGAACAACAAAGTAATTTGAAGTAAAGTCTTAACTAAGGGGAGAAGAATCATGAAACATGTAGAGAAACCCAAAAATGCACTAGGAAGTGACTGTATTTTCTATTATCATTTCTGCAGCATGCCTTTACAACAACTCAACTCTCTTAAAATGAGAGGAGGAGAGCCCTATTTATGGTTTTCAAAAACCAAAATGAGTGGCCAAGATTCAATTCTATTGTGTGGCCAAGATTCACTTTACACTAGATTTTCACCTACCCCCAAATATATTACATTTATAAAACATTTCTTGTCTCTTCCCTATTTTGTCATCTAGTGACAACACTATAACAATTTTGTCCTTTTGTTGTTTGCTCTTTATTGCAGCTACTCTTTGAGGAATTCTTCATCGATGACAGGGTTGCCTTCGTGCTTCTTCAAAGCTTCATACTCCATGAAGCTCAAGATCAATGGCTAGAATTTTTCCAACTTCATGATATCAGACCACAAAATCTAGTAGCTCCATTCCTGGGAGTTGTTAACAAGATTTTTCTAGTCATCATCGTATTTGGCAGCATTATCTCTAAAAAGTTATGATTGGGTGAAGGCTCAGGCCATAAAACTCATGAAGTCTGTGGTGATTTCAGTCGACATCCCATCTTCCATATTCTTTAGAAAGTGTGGCTTTACGCTCTCTAGATTAATTTTGACTGTGGGCAGCTCATACCCTGTCATTATCTTGAGGTACCAAGCGCACTCTTCTCTAGTCTCCCTAGTCCACTCGATATCCGAAACTACCCATTTCAGAATCTACTCCAACTTTCCTTTTCGATAGTCAAAGTCTCGCTTCCATATATCCACTAACCAGTGGTCATCATCCCCGAGGGCAAGGTCTTTCTCCCAAACCTTGCTTGGCAATGTGAGTATGGCCTCAATTTTTGGGTAGGCTACTCTGTACTTCCTTGGGAAACCCTCAAGAGTTCTTTGTACTTCCAAGAACTTATTTGCTATCTGGACAACCAAGTTGATACCTATGTTTCCCATGTCTAAGACCTACCAAAACCAGTTTTTCATAGTCTTGTCCAAATTCCTTCTCTTTTTCAATTTGTTGATCTGCTCTTGAGATAACAACTGAGGTGGGGCTGATGACCTAGCAAGTTTCTCATCCGGGGATGACCATTAATGAATATAGGTTGTAAGACCGGCCACTTGTGCCTTGAGCTCCTCCTTCAAAACCTTATCCTGCTGGATAAGGTGTACCACTATGGCGACTGATTCCTAGAGGTGGTTGACCTTTTTCTCCCTCGTGGCCATTCCCAAGTTGATGGTGGAGATGTTATAAGTTATTCCTTGTTCTCCAACCACTAGTGTTGCTATTTGCACCGCCCTAGATATAGAGGCATCCATGGTTACCTTCGATCTAACCTTTTTCCTTTTCTCTTTCTTGGTGCTTATTTGTGCTCTGGCCAAAATGGCTTCCTGCCTTGCCTTAGGATCTTTTAAGGTGGGAATATTTTGCTTCAGCTATGTCTCCAGCCAATCGGGCATTCGGGGCTTTTCCTTAGGTGATTCACTTTGATTCTTGTTGTCCTCTATCCCAAGTTCAGTGGCTCTGATGACAAGAGCCCCTTTCTCATCTCCTACATCCTCCTTCTCCTCATCGGAGTCCCGTTCGAGTGTTACACACTTGATGAGAGACTGGGTGCACAATTGTTCGTTGGATGGATCCTCCCTTTCAGCACCCTTTTCTTCTTCATTTTGGTTGTGTTCATGTTCCTCGAGCTTATCTTCCTGCTCGTCTTCATGGAGGGATGCTTTCTTCTCATGTTCCGAGGTTCGACCACGCCTTTCAGTTGGAGACCTATTGCCTTCAGTCTCTGGAGCAGTAACTTCTTCATCCACCGCAAGCTAGTCTTCAACTTCCTTATCGTCAATTTCCTTAAGCTGTTTACTCCACTTAGCTTTGAACTCGGGGTCATGTGTTTCTCAGACCAACTCAATGTCAAACTCCTCGCTGCCTTCACCAGAATATTCTTAAACTACCTCATTGATCTCCCTGCATTCAAACAAAGTGTGCTCATGGTATTCAAATTCCTCATCCTCTAGTCTCTTTGTATCCTCCAGCTGGCATCACTCGAGCTCATCTGATATCTGCATTGTTGCCTCCATTCCTAGTGGTTTTGTAGGGGGGGGAAGATTTGGAGTATTGGCCATAACCTGGGCTATTACAGCTTGTACTAGTGGGCTTGTAAGCATCCCATAAAGCTCGGATGGCACGTTTTGCATATACTTTAAGAAGGATTCGGGAAGGTTGAGGGCAGGCACTATGGCAATGGGAACAAAGGGAAGGGAAGGAGACATGAAGGAAGAAGAGATCGGCGAGGTAGTGGCGGAGGATGAATCCACCAATATGACCTGCATGATCAGAGAGGTGGAAGCAAGGTGAACAAAGATGTCCACCGTAGATGGGGAGGAATCAAAAACTGCAAGCGAAGTATGTGGGATGGTGGCAACAGTAGTAGAAATTGTAGTAGACAAAGACCTTAGAGGTTCAGACTCTTCCTCCCCACCTTCAAGGAATGGGATTTTCAAGTATGACTGGCATCTTCGTAACCCCAGCTATTTTCCTTTTCTTCTTGGAAGGCTCACCCTCCGAAGCCTTTTGAGTGTAAACCTTAGGGTTGGGCCCCTCCTTACTAGCTTGCTTTGTCTTTTTCATTTTGATGGACATAGGGGATTTGGAAGTCTCCCCAGTCGTTGTGGCAAATACCCCACCGCGAAGCCACTTGGTTCACTTTCAAGTCCCTAGAACATTGAGGCGACTCCCTGTTGTTTTAGCCATGCCATTTTTTGGCTGAGCCGTGCCATTTTTTGGCTGATCCATGCCTTTGTTTGGATTTCCATGGGCTTGGTGAGCACAACAAGGTCATCAACCTCTTTCTCATCCCAATCAATCATAGGCAGCAGCAGGTTGGCGATGACACTGTATCCTTGATCAATTACCGTGATCTCGTCCACCTCAAGTTGATCAGGGACTGGGCACAAGTTTATTCTCTACACATAGAGGGCAGTCATGCGCATATATTTTCGTAACCGCACCTCAAGATCATCTTTACAATTGGCCCAAAAATCCTCAATGTTGTGGAGATGGGCATACTCATGTCCCAATGCCTTCCTGATATGACCATATGGGTCCATTCGCGACCGAGCTATGTACTGCCGAAAGTGGTACTCGGCCAACTCCTTTTTTGAATTTCCCGCACATTGGGAGGTGTGAATCTTGTACATTCCCTAACCAAGGCCTATAGGGTAAGGCATCCCTACTAGATGCTTGGTGCTCAGGATATTATGAATGTGTCACAACTGCCAAGTCAGCTCTAATAGAATGATCTGGTCATTGGGGTACTGGGGCAGCTTGTTTGGTCTTTCCGTGAATCCCTAGGCATGGATGTAAGTGAACTTTGGAAATTTTATATACAAGAAGGTGTATTGCCTAAGGAGGGCCCTAACACTGTGGGAAACTCTTCTCTAAAAGTCGCCCCCCAAAGATCGAATGATATAGGTAATGAAGGCATCGTTTACTCTGTAGTAGTCCCTCTTGAAGTTTCTATACTACAACTGAGGGTACCTATCATAAGGCTTGAGCTCTCTCCCCAATGTTACATTGGGCATAGCATTGAGTCCATGGTAATTCCATTTGTTGGCAAGTGAATAAACTAGATAGGATGTCATATAGAACTGAGAAGTCTTCTTCACTTTGACAAATTGCTCATGGAAGCAATTGTTGATTATTTCTTCCCAATCAAAAGTGGAGTTGTCATGGAGGATTTTCTCCATAAAATAAAAAATCCAATCTTGGAAGAAGGCCGCAATAGGAAGACCCATTACTCTGCTTAGCAAGGTGACGAGGTCATGCTAGTCCTCAAAGAAATCACTTTGGAAGAACTCCTGTGGGACCTTGACAGCACTGGCCCACTTATCCTTCAACCAGTATTGATTGATCAACCTCTTGCAACTTATAGGATCTTGTTCCCATAACACCTTGCATTCTTCAATTTTTATTGTCTCCATGTTCTCAAAGGTGAGGATGTGGAAGGTTATAGCTATCCCATGAGGGGACATGTCTACAAGGATGTTTCCATCTCTGTCCACTATGGTTCTGGTCTGGGGCTGATATGCTACCTGACACGCCACTACTAACTCGAGGGCCACCAAAGCCGGCGGGAAACCTGGAGCCTTAGTAAGTCCACTGCTTCTGATTAGTCTTGCATTTTCTATTTTAGGGTCCACCCTAACCCTCCGTGTGAACTCGTCAATATTAACATGCCTGATATTCGTATCTGTGATGTCTCTCCAAAGAGTGGTGATTTAGGAGTGTAGTGGCACTCCCTGGAACTTGATCTTCATTTGATCATTTTCCTCCTTCCCCCAGGGTTCCTCGGTTGTCACCTTTCCCTTTCCCTTGGTAGCACCAGAGGTTTCTGAGCTGGATTCCATAAATCCTGCACAAAGGGACGTGAATCAATAACTTTAAATATGGAAAAACGGCCTCGGACAACTCCCTGCATATCAAAGTTAGCTTTGTAAATGTCATTCATACTTCATAAATGCTTATTACCTGAAAAAACATTATAAGGAGGCAAAACAGACAATCCGGGCTCCCAGGGCCAGAGTTCCCTTGGTAGAATGTCGTTTAGAAGGGAAAACGAGGCATGGAACTCCTAAAGGTGTTTCCCAATGTCGAATTTTCTCAATTGAGGGTTGGCATGAAGGAAGACCTAATTTTAGCAAGTGGGTCGAAGTCCATTTTGGATTTGGAGGTCATTTGAGCCTTTATTTAGGAGTCTAGGTATTAGCTGCAGGAAGGCCGCTAGAAACAACACAGGGAAGATGGAATTCCAGGAGTCGGGTTCCAGAGTTCAAATTTCCGCAGCCAGAAAGCAGCTACGAGACAACCGTTTGAGATGGTGAAAAGCAGACAAAAATTCGAGAGTGGAATTCCAGAGGGCAATCCCTGGAGATAAATTTTAGGAGTTTTGGAGTAATGGCGGCAAACAGAGGACCGAGGCCCCAGGGCCGGAAAGACAGACGGGTTCAGCTGTTTGGAAGGGCGGTATCGGAACAAAATTCCAGAGGCGGAATTCTTAGATCTGGAGTCTGAAAGAAGCTTGGTCTTCAGTTCATGACATGGATTTTCTGCTCGGAAAAAAGCAGGCTAGGGTCCGGGTGTTGGAAAGTCATCTCGGGACAGCCGTTTGGAATGGAGAAAGTAACGCGGAACTCCGGAGGAGGAATTCCAAAGTTCGAGGTCTGGATTTAGCTTAGACTTTAGATTTTGGTTCTTTTTTATAAATTCCAATGGACCTTGTGAGCCCAAGGTCCGAGGTCCGGAAGGATGTTCAAGCCTAGCCGTTCACAACGACGAAGTTCACAGGGAATTCTGGGAACAAAATTCTGAGGGTTGGATCCTAAGGACAATTTGTTCCTTTGTCAATTTTTTGATTTTGCAAGTTTAAAATTGGCCTCGAAAGCCCGAGATCTGAGGGTAGAAAGATGCTCAAGGGAGGTTGTTTTAAATGATAGGGACACAATAGAAACCAATGAAGGGAAATCCGGAGGCCGGGATGCAAGGCGAGCTTGGCCGCTGTCAATTTTGAAGTTTAAGTTTAGCGTTTTGTGCAAACGGCCGCTGGAATGTCCAGGCCTGGGAGATGCCAGTGACTGCTTCAAAGAACAGCGACAGGGTTAAGCTCCAACCTTGAATTTTGATGATTTTATGTGGCTTTTTGGGATCTTAAAATGTGGTTTTTTAGTGGGAGTACCAATCTACCATATTTTTACCCATTTTTTATGATTTTACTTCATTTTAACCTAGAATTTGATGAAAAGGAAGATGAGGCGCGTAGATGGTGGACGTACCTCAAAATCCCAAACAAGGTGGTGTTGAACACGCAGGAAAAACGGTCAGACGAGAGCTCGGGTACGGGGGTGGAGAATGTTCGATGCAGGGAGCTTTGCAAATTTCTCAATCACTTCGATCAAGTGAAAATAGTAGCCAAAAATCCACTTTAAATAGCCAAAAATACCATTAATACAACAAATTAATTCTTTGTATGGTGGTCTAAAAGGTTGGTGAGTTCAAATCTCTTAGGCGACGTCGAGCGACCTAGAGTCCAGTGGTCGAAAAAACATCCAGCTGCGGCCACGAAGAACAATGAAGTTTAGGTGGAATCCTGGATGAGGAAATCCGAGATTCGAGGTGCGCATTCCAGAAAGATGCTGGGCATCAGACACCGGTAGCAACAAATTCAGAATGGGACTCCAGAGGGAGAAACCCGATGGTTCGGACCCGGACGGGGCCACGGACATCCGAACGGCATTCTGATAAGGGAAACTCGAATTGACTTCAGATTTAGCATTTTTAAAGGGGGTCAAGTTTGGTCAAACTTAATATGTGTCTTTGGGAATATTTTGACCCTTCAGGGCGCAAAATGGGCATGTAGAACGAGACGAAGCCCAAAAATGACCTGACAATAAAAAAGAGGGAAGAGAGGGTCCCCGTTCTGAACGGGGCGTGTGTGCAATAGGCACAACAAATACCTTTTTGATTTCTCTTAGACAATACTACTCCATTTAGCATAAAACTATTTCTCTTCAAGTGTAAAGCACATCTTTGTAATGCATTCAAATATGGTGGGAAACTTTGATTTAGAAAATAGTATATTATTTCACAATACCAATTGTTGGGAGATACATCTTCAAGGTTATACTATTGTGCCTCAAGCCTAGGTTTGTTTTAGCCATGGTATATATTAAGGCTTGTCCTCAAACTAATATCATCAGTTTTATTTCCAAGTCAAACTCTTGCAACATTTTCACCCACTTCCCTTTGCATTCACCCAACTCACTTTGTATTAACAATATTTTAATAGCTGGATCCAGTACAATAGAAAACACCTTGCTCCTCAAATTATAGTGCCAAAACTTCTTGGCAACCCACACTAACACATAAGCCTGCTTTTCCTCACTTGGATACCATAATTCTACATCTTTGAGAGGGGGTCTCATAAATGTTATTGGAAACTTGTTCCATTGCTCCTTTTTTTGAGTTAGCATGGCTGCATAAGAGTGATATGATGTGAATTAATATATATAGAATGGTTGTGTCTAATTTGGACTGATCAAAATAGAAGCATCAACAATTGCTTGTTTTATTTCTTCAAATGCACACTTCACCTCTGGTGTCCAATAGATCTTCTCATCTTTCTTGAGCATAGAATTCAATGGTTTAACAATTTCGATAAACCCAGTAATAAATTTGTGTACAAAATTGATCTTACCAAAGTAGGACTTGAGTTCCTTGCTGGTAGGTGGCTGAATTTTCAAAATTGCATGTGCCCTTTTAGAGTCAATAGATATACCTTGATCTAAAATGACATGACCCAATAATTTACCCTTCGTAACTTTAAAAATGCACTTCTTTGAATTAAATGAAATACCAAATTCTCTTTACCTTTGAAACACTTTATAGAGGTCTAATTTGTGATCCTCCCTTTTCTTTGAAAAATTTGCTAAATCATCGATATAAATGATAATGTATTTACTAACCAACTCTTTAAAGGTAATATCCATCGTGCACTGAATTTTTCCCCCAACATTGATTGACCTAAAAGCATGTGTCTATAGGTGAATATACCCTACATAATGTTAAATATAGTCTCCAATTTGTCTTGATGTGTAACCGTGACTTAATTATACCCAAAATAGTCATCTAGTAACGACATCATCTGTGATCCATTGACTACTTGCAACACCTCATACAATGAGGGCAACAAATAGTTATCTTTTTCTGACGCTCTATTGAGATTGTTTAAATACACATGCAAATCTTCTTTCTATTTCAGACATGTACCAAGTTGGCCACTCATGTTGAATGTCAAATTAGAAATATAATCCTTTCTAAAATTATCTTCTATACTTCCTTATGAATTAATGACTCTAATAATGCATTAACAAGTTGTCATTGTCTGAAGGGATTGGAATTTGTCTTGAGAGGAATTGTGTGCATGATTATCAAAGCATTGTAGGTCTTCAAATATTCATAACTCCAAGCTATCATGTTGTATATATGTAGTGCCTTAATTATTTCATTATTTTTTACCTTGATACAAACTTTACCAATGAAGACATTCCTTGGGTCCTCAGCAATACCCATATTGTAAGTGTTACATTTACTTGCTATTGATTCCTCTTTAGTGTGCTAATCCATTTATTGCAGTTGGTTCATATCAAAAGTTTGTTCCAATTGCACCATGCCTCTTGGGATCATGTTTGTCTTTAGATTGACTACTCCTAGATCCAAATCTACTTCCTCGGGCTCAGTTTCATTGATAATCTATGCTACAAACACATCTGAGTTGGTAATAAAATCTAATCTGTGTTTTTCATCTTTGAATACCCGAAAATTTATAACGTTGTCTTGTACTAAAGGTGTAGGAGTCGATTCAATTATAAAATTCTTTAATCTTGACAAGGAGAGTGGTTGCAAAGTACTAGGTGCCTAAGCTAATGTATTATCAGTATGATTCTTAGACCTAGGAATCAAGTGGATATTAAAGATGTCAAAATATTTTATTAAATCCCACATGTGATGCCTATAACTTGTTAATATTTTATCATGACAGTTGTATTTAATTCGCACTTGTTTCACCACCAATTTTGAATCTCCAAAAAATTATAAAAATTTAGCCTTCTTTTGTGGTGCCATCAATAATCTGTGTACTAAAGCCTTATTCTCAGTAATATTATTTATACCGTGCAATTGCAACCTATGAGCAGAGAAAAATATTTTACCATTCAGACTGATCAATTCGAAACCAACTCTTGTTCCTTGCTTTGATATGAAACCATCAAACCTCAGTGTCCAATTTTTTTTTTATCATTCTTGCTCAACATTGTCTTTCCTACTTTTGTTGACTCATGTTTGTAGGATGGTCTTTTCTAAACTGGTTTTTTCTCTATATTATCCTTACAATCAACAACATTTAGCTGCTCTTTTATCTTATCAACCATAGTTTGTAACAAGAAGCATTGAAATTTTGAGTTTGATGCATCATGGACTCTACACAATCTTGGCAATAATAAATCATCAAAATTTACTCTATTCCCCAAACTAACCTAATCATTTGAATATGTCAACTTCATCATCTAGTAAGGATTCTTCATCAGTCTCAATCCAAGATTATGTACTAGACCATCCTCCCATAAAGTTGTTGAGGAATATACACCAAGGCCCTCTTCTTAAAATAGAACCTCACTGTTTTGATTGTATTCTATAATCATGTGCTTCATTCGAGGTTCTCTTAAAATATGAATTTGATTGGTGATACTTTTCCATGGAAGCCATATGTGGGAAAAATCAGTGGCCATGTACCCATTTAACTTTCTAGTCCAATCATGGCTCAAAAGTATACAATACATGTTAGATATATCCACCACTTGAATATCAATCCAATGTTGGATTCGAGAATACTGCATATGTATGTGATTTGACTTCCCTACAATAGCAACCTCAATTTTGTCTAGTTGGGCGAATTTTCTTACAGAAGGAAAACGAGTGATACCTAGTGGTTTATAGACTAATAAAGGCATTATGTTAGCTAATGCACTCGAATCCACTAGAAAGTTGTGCAAGTTTTACCAAACATACATAGATTTAAAAGGAAAGGTGGAGAATCCCTATTTTCTTTGAATAAAGTCATGGCATATCCACTTGAGAAATCTAAGCTTTTTCCTTCCTTTTTTTGGAGTCTTTTCATTTTCCTTCCCCTTATATTAAATCTTCTAAACTACTATTTCAAATAAGGGTGTGCTAGAAAAATATTTGGGGTCAGATTATTCCTTAATAGATCCAAAAAATTTGTTTTTGACCTCAAATATTTTATTCAGTTCAAAAATAGAGAGACTTACCTTCATCTTCTTAATTTCTTCTATGATATAGTGTCCCATTTATGCAATTTTGTTTTAGTATGAGACTCTTCCAAGAAGAGTTAAGTGGGGACCTTAGGAGGTGGCAGATTTTTGATGGTACTCTGATTTATATGTGCTCCAAGTGTGTTTCGTGGATTAGACATTGTAAAAGGACCCCTAGTCTTGCCACTCTATAATTTGTATCCTTTACAATTACGTTGCAACATCTGCACAACTTCTTCTTTGTTATTAGTTGACCCTTCCTGGTTTAAATTGAATCTATTTCGAGAGAGAAAAAAGGGCTACTTGATCCTTGGGTTCATTTTCATCTTGTTAAGGGAATGGAGCATTGATCAAAATTGAGACAGTGTCATAAGGTGGATATGGTGAACAATTTCATATTCGTAGGATAAATAAGCTTTTGTATTTTTTGTATTTTGTACTTTTGATTGGAAAATACTAGCTACAACCTAAAATTCCTTATAGTTCAACTTAAATGTTGATTAGTTTTGTGCAGCCTACACCAATTTGACATTGTAGATTTATCTAGGTGCACCATTTTTCGAGGCTTATTTTTTAGATGTAGCTGCAAGATCCAAAGGTGAAGGAACTCCTCCATTATTTGGGTTGTTATTTCAGGTCCAATTTTACCTTGGATATTTTTGATTTTCAAATCGATTATAGTTCTAATTTTTCCCTGAACTCTTGCCTTGATCATGATTATAACTTGACTAAAAATTCCTCTATGAATTTTGCAACTGGTTATTTTGATTTCTTAGGTAAGTTACCTTTGTTGATAGCTTTCTCATTTTTCTCAGTGAGTTCCTTAATTTTGTCCTTTTCCTCAAGAGTCTTTGTAGGGACAAAATTCTACAAATATACAGGGTGAGATGTGGAAGAGTTTACAAATATGTTGGCTGAGTGGGTGGAACTTGAACCAATGGAGGTTCGGGATGTGACACTATATACATTTGTTGAACTTGATTCATGACATGAGTGTGACATGCAAGAGCTTGAATTATTCCTTGAATCTGATTGGAACTTGTTGTCACCCCCAAATAATTGGTTGACATAGATATATTTTGACCCAAATCGATGCTAACCTTCACTACTTTAGCATAAGAATTCACCAAGGAAGTTGGCGCTAGATTTTCCATTTTCACAGAGGTTGAAGTAAGGTTGTCCAGGGCTGCATAGTAAAATTGTCTTGTTGATGTATCATCTACATTATAAGGTGTATACAACCTGATATAAGTACTATAAAATTGGTTTTTGAAGGAGCTTATGGGCTCATTTTTTTGCTAATTAAATATAACAAATTGATGGTACAACTTTGATGGGATAATTGGGATCTTGAATCTCCCTAAGAAAAAGTCTTTCAAATCTTGCCAAGTTGAAAGTGAACTAGCCGATAAATGGATGAACCAAGAGAAAACTTCCTCCCCCAAGGAATATGGGAAAATTACACATGCTACGTCTCTAAGATCTATCCTCACAATTGCAAGAACTCCCTCAAATATCTTGACATGTTCTTCAACAACCCTATTAAGATCATTAACACATAACTTAAAATAAAAATTATCAAGGTTCTTGGGCATAACATTGGAGGCAATGAATGTGAGGGGTGAAGGGTTTTTTGGTAGCCAATCTATTGATGGAGGTGGTGGTAGTTATGGTACAATCGACGAGATATGAGGTGAAGGTGAAGATGGAATGAAAGAAGTAGATGTTGTGGAAATGGAGGATGAAAATTAAGTGATAGTGTGAGGTGGAGCTGATGATGAATGCCCCCCTGTTTAAGTTCTAGATCATGTGGGGGATATTAGCTCTTGAAATTCTCCTTTATTTGGTGTAGATCTGAGTCTCCTTCAAAGCCTTTCAGGAGAAACTGATCCTATACATTCCAAACTTTGCTAAAAGAATCTCCCTCTAGCATCAACTTTTTGATGAGTGTTATTGCACAACACACAACACAGATAAAACATAAAGTCCTCTATCTCTCTTGAAAGGAAAATTTCCTCTAAAAACTTCAAAAAATATCCCCTAGGCTTCAAATGTTAGGTCTTGACAATACAAAAACAACTCAATGATGTATGCGATTTGCTAGTATCACAAGGGGCATTTATAATTCAAAAAAAGACTAGAAATTTATTGGAATCAAACAAGGGTTTTATGAAATATAAAAATTAATGTAAACCCTAAGTGTAATTTCCAAATCTGAAATCTGAAAATGAATTTTATCATCAAATATAGCAATTTTATGATTCTTTATTTCCAAAAACTAATGTATATTCAAAATAAATTGCAAAAGATAAAGGGTTATTTAGAGAATTCTAAATATAATCCTAAGGACAATCACAAAAATGAATGATATTTAGATTTTCATACTTCTTGGAGCATGGATTAGAGAGGGATCTAGAAGAGGAGTGGGTGGGGGGATTTAAAACCTAGGGATGATTCTAGAGTGGATGGTGATGGTTCTAGAGATGTAGATGGTTTACTGTTGGGCTAGTTACTGGTGTCGTTTTGTGGGACTGCTAAGGAATGGTGTTGGTTGTTGTATTTGGCTTGGGATGAGTTGTTTTAGGTCTATTTGTTGCTTTCTTCCTTCTAGGAAGTTGTGGTTTGATGCTAGTTGTTGTCGTTTTCTTGTTGGGGAGCCGTGTTTTAGGTCTAGCTGTTGCTTTTTCCCTGTGAGGTTTTCCCTAGTTCTTCTCTATTGGGTGTGCTTGTGGGCTTGGTTTTCTTGATGCCTTTGCTACTAGTTTTTTATGAGGCTCTTTCTTTGGCACTAGGTGGGGTTTTTTGGGTGCATATAGGTTTGATTGTGGAGAGATTTTGGTATTTTTTGGACCTTGACTGACATGTAGGGTTAGATGTTGCTTTTAATGGTTTTTCCTTCTCTCTACTATTTCCACTTGTAGTCTCTCCTGGCCTTGTGCTTATTTTTGTGGGTTCTAGTGCCTCTTTGTCAGAGCTTTCTTTTGGTGTGGCTTTGGGGTTGTGCTTCTATGGGACTTCCTCTTTTTTGCAAGTTGTGGGTTTTGGTTTGCCTTTCATAGAGTTGTTTGTGGAAATTTTTTGGCATGTTTTAGACCCTAGTGGCTTTTCTTTGGTTTTGTTTCCTTTGATTGGTCATGAGGTTTCTCTTCTCTGGGTGTTGCTTCATTGCAGAGATGTTGTTGCTTATCCTTTGGTGCCTCTCTTGTTTTTTGTGATTTTCCCAAATTTTTTCTTCTTGGTTGGGCTTTGTTCTCTCATGTACTAGGTCTTCTTGGTGTAGTTAGGTGTTGTTGTTGCTCTGGGTTTGTTTTTTAAGTTTCTGGCTAGTTTTTCCAGCAAGGTTTTTTGGTTGTCCTAGGTGTTATTCATGCCTAAGGGAGTCTTGGTTTCCCTTTATTTTGTTGGGTGTTCTTCTTTTGAGGTGGATAATGTGCTATTTAATGTTTTGTTTTCTCTACCTTCACAAGAATTTAAGGGTGTTGTTTCCACCCTTAGTTTGGATTTGACAAAGTTGCTTACTTTGTTCATCTTGAAGACCTTGATGTTGTTGGTTCCCCGTATTACTATGTTAACTCTTTTTTTTGGATTTTGTCTTTCTTTCGTGTCCTATAGTTGGTTTCTCCTATTGAGGTGGAGACCTCTCCAATGGAGGTGGAGACCTCTACTTTTGAGGTGGAGATGGGTGTTGTTGGTGTGGTGGTTTTTTCACACTTCTTCTATGAGTTTTCTCCAGTGCATCTTCTATTGAGGTGGAGGCCATTCCTATGGAGGTCGAATGGGGATTGGTTGGAGTTCCTTTGTAGTGGTATCTTGAGTTTCTAAGGTGAATACTCGTATAGAGGTGGAGAGGGGGTGTTGATGTGCTCTATTTTTTTATCATTTGGTTTTCCATGACTTGGCTATTTTAGGAATTGGTTTGAAGAGTTGGATGGGTGTTGATGCTAAGTGTTATTCTATTGTCTGACTGTTACACATTGATGGTTACCTAGCTATCTTAGGTAATTATTTGGTCTTCCTAAGTGACTAGTTTTTTGTTGCATGGATGATGTAGGAAATGTCTAAGGATTCAAGGTCCCTACCAAAACTTGGTTGTAAAGGGTTTAAGGTCCCTTCAAAACCTTTGGGTTCAAGGTCCCTGTAAAAATCTAGTTTTTTGGGGTTTTTATTCCTTTCAAAACTATTTTTTGCAGCGTGGTTTTTCTATAGGTTTGGGTTATCTTGCTGGTCCTTTTAAGCATTGTTGTTGTTTCACTGCTAGTTTTTTATTTATTTTTATTTTGGTAGCATGATCATCCGTGTTTGGGTTTTTGGTCCCATTAAAACCAATTTATGAATAGTTTTAGGTCCATTCAAAACTTTCTTTTCCCATATAATCAAAACAATGAATGATATTTAAGGTAGACATATCCCTCACAACCAATCCCTGCTTAACTAAGGATAAACCCATAATATCACAAAAATAGTACAATCTTCAAAGGAAACTAAAATATTTTCAGACTATAAAAATCCAAACACATACCCAGATTTGGCATATAATGATTAGACATTCACTATTGAACCATTGTATTCAAAGGGATTAGAATAACCATGTAAAGTAACAAACAATTTGTTGGCCCATATTTTTATTGCATCAAAAGAGAAATCTATCAAAACTCAATATAAACCATGTGCCAACAATCTCCCTCTCAACACAAGATGATGGGATTCAAACTTGACACCTTTGGCTCTAATACCAATTGTTGGACCCATGGTTTCAATTGCACCAAAAGGTCTACCTATCAATGCTCGATACAAACATTAGATACATGGATCACACATGAGGCAGTTAGTCCCTTGTCACAAAGCCCGAGGGAATCACTAACCATCTGCCAACAAAGTGAACATATTACAAATGGTATGAACAGGGATCTATCAAATACCGTCAACACTTTTCCATTTTTATAACTGAACTAAAACTAAATAACATGAAATAAAACTTGGAAGTAGGAACCATGTAATATTATGAAGCCACAAAGAATGAGAACACCAAAATCCAATGTCTTCTACTTGTATTATATTCAAAATATGTTTACAACAATTCCAAATTCCCCTTTAGAATTAGGAAGAACCTCTTATTTACAGATTCTACACAATATAGACTGGCCAAAATTAAATTAAACCTAGGTGCCTTCCCCTAGGTCAGACAAAATAGTTCAACCCTATTACATTTAAATGTTTTTATAATTCTTAAATATAATACCAATTTTGACACAAATCCTTAGGCTTCCAAGCTAACATGGATCTCTTTGAAAAATTAAATAATTAGGGCATGAAATTTTATGTTAGGTCACCCCCTTGTACACCTTCCATTTTTTGGTTCCTAGTGAATTCTTGGACGCTATGAAAAATGGAATTAAATTCCTTTGTACTATATGTGGGAATTATTTGAACCTGTAGGATATAGCTACTACCTCAATTTTGTTGCAAGTATGTTGCAGGTGTTGTCATTGATTTCAACAATATGGCGATTGTTGGATATTGCTAGTGTTGGATTTGTTGGTGGTGTTGTATTTAGTGTTGTTAGTATTGGTGTGAAGTGTGGATATGTTTTGGTTTGATGTCACATTGATGTCAATTCCCACTGTGGAGCTTACCAATGTTGCAGATATTGTATTCATGATGAGAAGGTGTTTAGTGTTGTGTTGGTGTTACTGATGTAACTAGTTCACTTTATGTCCAAGTGATTTTGAGAAAATTTGAAGAAAAGAGTGTGTAGTGTGACAAAGGTGTGTTTAGTGTTGTTCTCTAAATTTCTTCATGGTTGAAGATATTCTTGTGCATTTTGGATATAATGATCAAAGGTGTTCAAAGGTTCTATATCTAGAGTTTCAGGTTAACGATTGTGTGATAGTGGAAGTTGTGTTTGACAGTATGTTTACTTATGAAGAAGGTTCTTTGGGAGAAATGGAATTGCTTCACATTTCTTCGCATTGTTTTTTCATATTTTATAGATTTAGGAACATGCTTATATTTTCTATATTTATCTTCCCTTAGAGTTTCTTTTGGTGAGTTGCTCCGCAAGTTTAGTTCTTATGTTGGAGTTCAGTGATATTGCATCCTAATGTGTGAGATGAAATAGGTGGTATGACAATGTTACAGTGTAGTATGTTGATGTTGGAATATTCCTAGATGTCTTGCAATATTCCTGTGTGGTCCACATGTTGTTTTCATATGTGGAGAATGCTACACCCTAAATATTGGTGTACATCGGGTTATGAATAGTTAGCTTGTGGCTATCTTAACTCCTAATTAAGTCATGTTATCATTATTGTATTATTATTTAGTTAGTTAGGTCAACCTAGGGCTTATATAGGGGTGTCTAAGTCATCCTAGGTGATATCCTAGGAATAAATAGGTATATATAGGAGGTTGTGATTATTATTTCATCATCTTATTGTGAATTGTGTTCTCATTGGAGATATTTGGAGGTTTTCCCCATTGAAGTGGCTTGTTATTCTCAGTTATTATAAAGTATTTACATCATAATTTATATCATCTTCTTTGATTATCCAAGATATTTCATTATAGAGAAGCATGCATGTGGTTGGTTGTAGTGTTAGTTCAAGTTTGGCCAAATTGGCATGATAATGATATTTACAGAGGTAACTCATGGAATTTGGATGTGTTGTGTAGCATGGTGATGTAGTTTTGGGTCCTAGATAACTCATGGTGTGATCTGCTTTCACTTCTTTCCACCTCAAAAATGTTTTTTGCTAATATATTTAGTGTTACCTATTTGAGGTGGATATGTTTCATTAAGAATGACCTAATTGAGATTGTTTAGGTCATGGATGGTATAAATGTTTCAAGGTGTGACCCTTAGTCTCCTCTTCCTATGGTAGGCATATTCCAACATGGCGCTTGGGATTTCTGACATGGTTTAACCTCCTCCTATGGATATTGATCTTGTATAAATCTAGTGGTTGTATCAGGCATTAACAGGTCAATCTTTTGGTGCAATGACGGTTGCCTGTGCAACAATTGGTATCAGAGCTAAGGTCACAAGTTTGAACCCCGTTCTTGCGCTAGGGGGGATTGTTGCAAGGTGTGACCCTTTGTCTCCTCTTTCTATGGTAGGCATAGTCTAGCATGGTGCTTGGGCTTTGTGACATGGTTTAACTCCCTCCTGTGGATCTTGATCTTGTATAAATCTAGCAGCTATATCAAGCATTAACAAGTCAATCTTTTGGTGCAATGATAGTCACCTGTACAACATGGTGTTTTTGCTCATCACCTGTATTTTCAACATTCACCTCAAGGAAACGTTCTTTGGAAGATCTTCAAATTTGGTCTTATCCTTTTCAATAGTAACCTCATAAATTGGTGGAGTGGAATCCATTGGCTTCTCATTCACTAGTTTTTCCATTACAATATCTTCTTGTTTCAATTCTTCCTTAAAATTCTATCCAAGAGTTTCTTCTATGGTTGTTTCTTTGGTAGAAGAATCCTTCCTTTTAGCTTCTTCTAATGATTCTACAATCTTATCAATATTCTCAAGGTTAGGTAATGGGATTTCAATCCTCAAAGTTGCCTTTATTTGATATGCCATTTAGGGCGTATCCCCAAAACATTCAACATGAATGGATTCTTCTTTTGTGTTTCCCTTTGCATTTGCAACATATGCTTCTTCACCAAGGGCCTTGAAAGGAATCTCCTCTTCTTGAATTATTTTTCCTTTCTAGGGTGGAGGAGTTGGATCTACTAAGGAGGAGTCTTTTTTTCTTCCCCTTGTAAGACTTCTTCATTTGGGTGGCTCCTAATTTGCTATTTTTATTAGTTTCCTCTTCTTTCCTATGGGCTTCCTTTCTTTAATATCAATTTTATGTTTCTTTCCTTTCACCTTTTTAATACTAATGGAACCTCATCATAGTCTTCCTCCTCAATTTCTCGAGCCTCAGCTTCTTTCTTTGGTTCTCCCTCAAAATATTGAGATTCTAAATCTCTCATCAAATCATAGGTAAACTTCACCCCATTAGCTTTTAGTTCCATTATTTTATGATTAGCCCATAATTTTGAATACATTATTACTAGAGAGGTGACCTCATCTAACTCTGTAACTTCTTCTTCTACCCAATTAATTGGAGGGACATGCTTATTTTCTATCTCCATGTAATCATTATATTGGAACATCTTCATCCTCATCTACCTAATCTAAAATATTCAAAATTATGTAAAATCTAATCATTTTGATGGATAACCTAGAGAACATTCTTCAGAAGAACTTGAACTCATCTTTTCAATTAGCCTAGTAGTCTTTAATATGGGTTTTATGTCTATATGACCTATTGGCAGCTTTTATTCCAACCCAATGTGGATAAAAGTTCCTCCTCGCTATGTGTTTGGAGATGGAAGTATTCCATTTCAACTTCTGAGTTTTGTGTACTAATGTAGTACAAGATTCCCATCTATCTATTTCCAATGGGAATTCACCTCCCATGCATTCCTTATGCATTGCTTTCAATTCTTTATCAAAGGCAACCAACTGCCTAGACACCTCCAACATTACCAAATTATTGGTTGGGTAACTTGGCAACCTATAGGGTTTGAGGGGACACCCATGTACTCTAATATATGAAAACTTCTAGAATTGGAGGAACTAAGAGCCATATTTTCTCACTAACTCTATGGAGTCAGGTGACAGTCTTATGTGCACAACTTCTTGTAGGGTCTTGGTGATATACATAGAAAATGCATCATTCAATCTCCTCTAATGAGAGGTGCTAAACAAGTGTAGTTGGGGATAAAATTCAAATAATTTAACTTCTCTTGGCTCATTGCCAACTATTCCTTTACAATTTAATCCCATGTATTTGAATTTTATTGCTAGCATGTAAGCTACATAAGAAGTCATAAATTTTCCTCTTTTCCACTTCTTTTATTTTTTTGTCTATTTTGTTGCTTACCAACCTTGACCAGTGGAAGTTGGTTCTTTTTCAATTTCTTCGATAACATAAAACATACAATCTTCAAACTAAGTAGCCTTTTCTAAGCCCATAAATCTGCTCAAGAGTGTTATCATATCATTGTACTCATCATAGAAGTCACTTTTGTGTAAGACCATGGGTAACTTTGAGAATGTTGTCTTTGCTTGTTTATCCATTTAGTGTTGATGATATTTAAGGCCTAATCTAGATTGTTTGTATAAAAAATTCTAGTAGCCTCTAAAGTAAACTGCCATCTTTGAGTGTGAAGGAATCGTAAAGGCTTTAGCTATGGCTTCCTCAGTGAAATTGGCCATAATTCTTCCTTGTGGGCCAATACATTTTCCTTTCATAAAATCTATAGTGCTTTGCACACTCAACAATCATTACAAGACATGGATTTATGGTGGGAATCATGTAGCTTGTACTAATCCATTTTTGACTATCTTCATTTCTAGATCAAAGGGATCTGAGCCAATTATTCTCTTCTTGAATTACTCTAGGTACATATGACCCAAGATGGTATCTCCCACATTCCCTACTATGAAGCAATATTAGACTTTGGAAACACACCTTAAAATTATTACTTCATTTTCTCTACCTTACATAGCTTCTCCTCTCTTTGAGATAAATTTTTTCCTTCACCTTCCTTTCTTGGTTGCTTTATTGTTTTGACCTTGTTGGTCTTAGTTTGCATATATTAGCAAGACATCATAAGTACTTGAAATGGGAGGAAAAGTGTGGAAAGGATGAAAAATCTCCCATAAGATCCTATCATATTCAAATCATTACAAATTTATGATAAAAACAATTACATCTAGATTTATAAATGCATAAGATATACCTTTAAAATGACATACTTAAAATCCCATAATGAGATCATTAAATACAGGCTTTGGAAACAATTCGCGGATTTGGGGTTCTCATGAAATTGGTGGATTTTGAATCATTTAGAAATCACTGAAGTGTTATGTATTTCCCTTTGTTTGCATAGAATGTGAGTGTTTTTCTTATTTAAAAAAGGGAGGAAATCCCCAAAAATAGATTATCTTGGACATTTTAGGTCATCACGGAATTCTTAGGACACTTTGTTAACTCAATGATTACAAGGAGTTCAGGCTTTGGTGGATTCACAGATTATAGTGATCTTTAAAAAATTTCATAGTGAAGGAAAATATATGAGAAATTAATTCCAATGAAATTCACATGACTCAAGAAAACCTCAGTAAACATAACATCTAGTATTTCAAGCCATCATGAAATTCACAAAACATGCATTCTAATGCCTTTTTGACTTAAATCACCTTTTAACTACTTAGGCATTTGAAAAATTCATGGATTTAAAGTTTCTCTAAAATATTTCATAATAAGAAAAAATCCACGAAGGAATTTATTTAGCAAAAGTGACTTGTGACTTTGAAAGGTTTTATTGAAACTTGATGCATCTCGAGGATTTCACAAGGTCATGAAATCTGCGATATGGACTCTCTTAACTCAAAAGAGACTAAGTGTTGATTGCTACTTTAGGATTTCAAGCATCTCGAGTAATTTGAAAGACAATGAAACATTTCATGAAGGCATGGATTCCCAAAAACATGAAATTACCCAAAACTTAAATAATTGATCAATTAATGTGTTGTGCTAATAGTTTTAAGTTTTGCAAATGCCATAATTTCACAAAATATTAGAAATGACACAAGATTTCACAAACACACATTCAGCTAGTTCTAAACTTGACATGATTTGATCATTCAAATATAAATTTCAAGATTTAATCTATGAATTCTTGGATGCTCATAAATCCTAAATGTCTTATTATGAACTATTACAAATTTTGGAAGAATTTTCCTTAGTATGAAGAAACCCAAAATCTTGTGATTCATATGAAAAACGCAAAATTGGGCTCTGAAATATTTTTAAATAATAGTTCATGCCAATACATATGCAATTACATCACTTCCATTTAACCTGCACATGCATAATGTTTGAACCCTAATTCATGATTTTATAATTAATGTAAAGGGTTTAATCTTGCAAAATCGAGGTGATCTCCAACAAATAATCAAACATGCATTCAATAGGTCATTGAATATTAAAATAAAGCTTAACCCTAGTTTACCAATCTAAGGGCGTATTCAATACGAACCTTAGCATACAAATATTGTTGAAATGAGTAGATTCATTCAAAAATGAGAAAATTAAACTAAAACCTAGAAATTCCTATAAAAATAAAAGCCCAGATTGCTCCAAAACTCATAGACATGTTATACCAAACCAACTATGATATGTATTAATCATGAAAAACCTATAAAAATGAGACTCCTAACCATGAAATGTCTTTCTTAAACTAGCATGATCTTTAAATACATAATGCAAGACATTTAAAAAATACTTAGGACCCTATGGAATATAAACCCTGCACACTATGAGGCTCAAAACACACACAATACACAAGGTTCAAGTTCAAAGTGGAATTCAAATGGAAAAATCACTAACCTTGAGGTTGGGAAATGGATAAATGAACCTAGAATGTACTCTATATCATCTCCAAGCCTCTCGAACCACATCTAAACTCAACAAAGTGTAGTACCATCCCATCCAAGGGTGCCCTAGCTCCTCTGTTCTCTCAAATTTGGTTTACAAAATTCAAAATGATGAAATGAGTGAGGTAGGTGAGTTTGATGTTCTTGTACTCCCATTAATGCCTATAGACAAGTTGAGCCATCACATCAATCAATCACTTTACATTTTCACCTATTTGAAATGCTTTTTGAAGAACCTGACAAACATTAAAGCTTGGGGATTTCGAAGAGGAGATAATTCCATGAAATTCAATTGGCCTCTAATTTCAAACTTTTGCGAAATCAATAAAAAACTCATCCTCGCCAAATTCAAAGGTACTAAAAATTTGTGAACTTTTCCAAAATCCCGAAACTCAATTATATTAAGCATAAAATTTTCTAAGTGAAGGCTCTATATGCAATAATCAACCCATTGAGTTGTTTTAAAACATCACTTCATCTCCCAATTTAATAAACCTTATGAGCTCGGAGAGATGACAAAATCAAAATTTCAAGAGCCTACCTCATAAAGAGGAAAGGCGAAAAGCAACCTAAAGCAGGACATAAAAGAGGGGGCCCCATTTTGGACGAGAAATGTGTGTAGGGAATAACACATTGTTCTTATAATTAGATCAATAATATCATCATCATTAATGAAATCAATTAGTTTTTATTTTTCCTAAGATATAATATTTGTTTTTCTTATGCCATTTTTGCTGGTTTTTTTTGTGTATTATTATTTTTTTGTATTTCTCAATTTCATTGTAGCATATCACCATAACAAGATTGTGGTATTATTTATCATGGTTTCATTCAACATATGATTACATGCAACCTTTTATTTTGGGTTAGTCCTTTATGTACTTATGTATTGTCACCCTAGGTCTTCTACCTTGGTACATAGCATTTAAATTTCTACATGAAACATTACATTTTTGACATAAAATACCATGGATATTCCTCTCATGCATTTCCATCTCTTAATCCATCTACCTAAACTTATCCATCCATAATAACATCCCATTTATTTTTATATTTTGGTTCCTTCCTCCATTTCAAGAGCACTCCCATGTTCTTCAAAGTTTCTCATCCTCTTTAAGAGGCATCTCGCCACCTTCCAATGATTGAGGCATCTTATCACTAGTCCAATCTCTCTCAAATCCACTATATTGTATTCTTCTTTGAAAAAAAAAATTATTTGTCTACTTGCAATAATGTTTGAAAGAGAGGGAAAATTTAGACACCTAAAAAGTACACATTGTATTAAGAACACCCATTACCTATTCATTTTCATGTTAAATAAATTTTGACAATTTATTTAATTACTTTCTCATTTCCTCTAATGTCTAATGTCCTAATACCATTTCCCTAAATTTTGAATAAATAATTTATTTATTCCCCCATACACCCCATTCATATGACTTGAACAAATTTATTTATTAAACCCTATCTTTTTCTACTAAAAAATACCAAAAAATAAAAATAAAAAAGTGTAAAAATTCCTTGTCTCATCCAACCTCCATATCACAACTACCCAACCAACTTGATCTTAGTTATTGACCTCTCCTTTTATCCTAACTACTGATCAATCCAATCTCAAACCTAAAAATATATTCATTCCTAAGACATTTTAAATTATCCTCAATCTGAAATTTATTTTCAAGCTATTGGTATGAGATGCCATATTCTTTCATCATTTTCAACAATGCTATTTTAAGCACAATTATACCTTCTTGGTTTAATAAGAATCATATTGTGAGATTTGATTGATTATTTCATTCATGTTTAACTTATTTCTTGCTCTCGTTGAGTTTATAGTTGGATTTGAATTACATTTTAATATTTAATGTTTTATTCTATATTTTCATTCATATTTGGCTATACACAATATTGTTGGAATCAAGGGGAAGATTGTTGGAAGTTTTTCATTGTTGATGTTGTTTGGGAGCATGAGCATGAGATGTATATATTGTATAATCTAGTGTTTTCATTGATGCCAACATCGTTATGATCATTCTAGCATGGCTTGGAAGTATTCTTGAAGACATTTGGATAGAACAAGTTGATCCAAAAAATATGGTTATACATGAATTTGGCTAAGTATTCCTTTTGATAGTATTGTGGTTCAATGCATAAGTTTTTGGGTCCTCACTCCATCACAAGTTGAGATGTCACTCTGCAATTCTAACCATAGTCTTAAGATCATTAGATGCATCTACATTTAATATTTTGTGACATTTTGTGAAGTATTCTAAAAGATACAAATGACAAAGTTTATCCCTATATATTATAGTCATTCCTTGTATAGTGTATCAGTGTAGGAGATTCCACATTTCTTCGTGGATAATTAGTTTGTTCTGCAATGATGAGGATAAGCTATTAGATGTTGGTTGAGTCGGAATTCAAAGAGAGATCATTTTTTGAAGTCACACACATGGTGAATGAATTTTTTGTGTTTAGGTCTTATTTTGGGCCGACACGTTTAATGTTTTGTGGAGGACAAACAAGTAAATTTATCTTATGCAGGATCAATATTAGGTCCATCCCAAGCTATATTAAGGTGAATTGAGTTTTGAATTATGGCGCAAGATGTGGATAAAATTTTTTGAGGATGAAATGTTCAATTTTTTTTGTGTTACTTCTAATTAGGCTGGCCTAAATAAAGTTACACTTGATACATATACATATATATATATATATATATATATATATATATATATATATATATATGAGATTAATTTTAGATTTTTGGATGATGAAGGGATATAGAGAATATTATAGGTGAGTAATGAGAGATATATAAAATGTATGGTGTTCCACATACATGTGTGTGATGTGAATATAATCAGAGTTGAGCATATTGTGAGAAGAGTAGAGTATTGATCTAGATGATTTGTGTGAAGATTTTTACCTAGATTTCAGTCCTCTCTTAAAATTTGGCACCCCCATGTCAAAATTTGGTTAAGTCTCAAGTTGGGTGGTTTATTTTCAAGTATCTCTAACTTGAGCGGTCATTTCTCTAGTTCGTCTAACTTCCCATTTTATCGCCCTTTGTCATTTTTCTTCTCCATTCTCTTAAGGGTGGTGTTTTAGGGTATGAGTGTAACTTCTTAAGGTCTCTAAGGATTTCATTTGAAAATTTGGTGGTTTGTACTTAGGGTTCGTGAACTTGTTGAAAATACCACCAATGATAAGTTCCAAAGTATTTCAAACTCGAGCGAGAATTTAAGTAGTTTCTAAAACTTCAGTGGTGATTTGTTTCATTATGTGAACTCCTTATATTATTACCGAAGTACATTTTCAAAGAAATTAAATAAGTCGCATTGCATTTTATCTTATTAAAGTGCATTCCAGTTAGAAATAATCAACCATTTATGTAGAAATGAATAAGTAGATGTCATCCAGATACAACAATGAAATCAAAATCAAAGACAAAATTTCTCATAAAAAGAGAGGTGACATGAGAAATTTAAAATGGTATATTTTATTATATATGTATATACTGGTGGAAATACAAAATTTAATGTCGATTACAAAAGAGAGCTAGATAGTATCAAAATAGTAATTTCTTCAGGCACAAAGGGAAAACAATCAACACATGGATTGCTTCCACCACCACCTGAAGGTGCTCTATCTGGGAAAGAGATGGCATGTTCTCATGAGACAACATAAATCAACATAAATTGGGCAACACAACCCCATGTTGTTCCTCACCAACCCTAGATGGAGAAGGGTCACTGCTTGCTTGGTGGCTTCATTTTGGGTTGAGGTCACAATACAGATAGTTGTAAGGAAAATTGTAGCCATTTTATGCCAACTTCCACATAACCCAAAAGAGATATTCATGCAAATAAGTACTTAGAATCCATATGAAAGAGAATAGAAAAAATACCTATAAAAGATGACACAAGATATACCCTAGGAAAACCCTCAAGAGGGAAAAACCCAACATCCAAAAACATCCATACTCTATCATATTAATCAGCCATAAATAAAATACAAGAGTTGCAATGAAAAACTCTGAAGTATCAAGTCCTCTAATGTATTTCCATGTTTCCAAGCATGAATCCACACATCACATGCCATGTTTCACCAATGCACTCCTCAACAAGACTCAATAATGATAACCAAAGCACTCAGCCAACCTAAACCACTACATATGTGTTTGCTTTTATAGACACAATCTCACACAAAATATAACTAGTGGTAAGGTAAAACCACATACCACAAAACCATGTGAATACAAAATAATTAACCCCTTATTTAATATTGGGTACTAAGACATCACTTTATTTAATATTTACCCAATATTAAATTATTATCATGTATGTCTCCCACACATTATATAATAATACAATGTTACAATACATCAAGTGGACCACAAATAATTACCTATTGTGATTAACCACATCACCAAGGTGCATCAAAACTAAGTAATTATTTAATTACAATAATATAATAAATCAATTTATGCAATGGTGTACAACACCATATCCCAACATTCTCCCACTTGTTGTATACATTGCATAAGGAATCAATACATGAAATACATCATCATAGCCATATATGTAATCACATGAATCTCCAACATAATCTCATGCTCCATCAAGATACCTGCAATAAGAACAAAGTGACCACCATCTTGAGTAAGAAAACCTATCATCCTCCAACATGCCACCTATGGAATAAAAGGAACATGTGAAGGTGAAGATGCACCAATCCATGAGCACAAGCATCAAATCCAAGTGATAACAAAGGCTCTGTAATAAGTTGTTGTCAACTAAAAAATCCACATGATCAGAAATAGCATCCATAACACATGCTAATACATCCAATCATCCATACCTCTAAGGTATCAATACATCAGTAAACTCATGCCAAGAACATATGCAACCTATAGACTACAATCAAGCTCCATGTATCAAACATGTCAACGAAGAACATACATATCCAGGAACTCCCACTACATAGCTAATGTCAAAGCATATCAAGTATACCAATCAACACTATATCAATGTGTGATAAGTAAATCAAAGCATGAACTACCAATAATTATAACAATGATCCATACATGCAACCCAAAGAGTTGCATAATCTCTCACAAAATATTGTCACCATCCTCCAAAAAACATGAACATCCAGGAAGGAACCATGAGGAGAGAAAATTGTAAACCATAATGTCCTTCTACCAACACCTCAAAAGTGTATTGTTGTTTCAAATATGACCCCCTAACAAACCAAAAAGAAAAGCCTGAACAACATCCAAAACACTCAATCTCACAAATCAAGTACAATTTATGAATCAATGTAATAATGCCAACATGGATGTAAGCCTTTCTAATAAAGAAGATCAAACTCATAGTAACCATCCCCAAAACTAAATCAGCCCATAAACCATCTCTTAAAAATCCTCATAAAAAATGATATCATAAACTCAAATGCACAAGGAGATAACCATGTCATAACATCCCTGAAAATGAATCCTCCAAAACTAACTATCCATAGCTCAAGATCCATATCTATGAAAGATAAAGCATATAAAATCATGCTAAACAATCCTCGAATAAGTATCCATAATCAATCACCATGAATCAACTCAATCCCATGAGAAAACAAAGCATGAACCATAATACATCTAAAATATATAATGGGAAAATACCTCTCAAATAATAAGTTGTTGAGTAGACCAAGAGTGGGAATGAGAATGCTCCTCCAGGATAACCAAGTCATCATGACTCATTCCAAGAACAATATCCTCTATTGGTCCATCATGAACTCACATCCATATCTAGGTGAAAGCTCCTTGGTCTTCTTGCTGAAACCTTCAGAGAGTAACCATCTCAAGAAAATGTCTCTAATCACAAGATAACTCCAACCATCACCTAAGTATCCAAGTATCCATGAGTAATTGTAACTGATGAATACGTTCCAAAATCCAAATGTAACATAGAACAATCATGAAGTAATCAAGAAAACGATCAATGTACCCAATACAAAGAGAACTACCATGATCAATGTCAAAGCTCCAATCATGAATCAAGAACATAAACATGACAACATGATATAACCATCTCCTCCTAGGAGATCACATGCACCATAACATATATACATCTTGGTCTCAAGAGAACAAGTAATTATTCCAAACTCTAAACTTGTATCAACAGTAAACCATGACATAATAGAAAACACTCTAAACCAAGAATACATACCCCCAATCACATGAAGATAATAATACCCAATGATGAACCACATCACTGCCAACAATTCCCACTAAACCACGATACAAGCTATACATGGCATCATGATAACCATCCTCTCCATGAAGATCATCCAGGTTTGCACACACTAAACTACAATATCAATAACATACAAGTGAAAACAAGATCTCCAAGCCAAGAAGATACCTATGACTTCCAAACCATAATAAACATATCCAACACCACCAATCCATCATTATCAAAATCTCCTACTGAAAGTGTATAGCCAATGAATTTAATAAGCTATCATGACATCATGATATCTATCTCCTCAATAAATATCAACCAAAGACCCTTACATAATCACATTAATCAAATGCAACATGAGCTCCTCAATAAGAAGGAAAAGTAAACCATGATCCTCATACCAAGAAGATACACCGCCACAACCTGAATCAAGAACCAATCTAATACCACCAAAAATGGACCTGCATAAACCATCATGACATGCCAAATTCTCTAAAGCACAAGAAACATCCATGACACCATGATCACCACCAAATGTACCAACAAATCAACCCAACTATGTCCCTCATATCTACATAACATAGTCAACTACATAGGTCTCACATCATGAGTGTACTTGGTAATATCATCTCACCTCCAATATATGACATCAAAACTAGAAAAACAAGTGACTAAACCAAGCCACCAAATTGAAAATGCAAAACATTGAAGTATCTATGGGCATAGACAACCCATGTCAAAGTCATAGGTGCAAAAAGCAAGTATAGACTACCTACAATGTTACACAACTTGTAGATACAATAATGAAGCATACAAATCAAACCAAATAAAAATAACCATGTAAAACATAAAAATAATATGAGATGTACAACTGAGCATATAATGAATCCAACACCAAATTTTTTAGATTAGACAATCCATACACTCATAGTCTCACCATAGTCAACATAACCCATAAATAGTTTAGGGTAGAGTATTAACATGTAAATCATGTCAAAACAACTCCAAACCTAATCCATTGTGTAGTACTTTGAACAAGATTTTTGTTGACTATTTGAAGTCCAAAATCTAACTCCATATGCACCCAATATGGCCTCTCAAAGCTCAAAACAAATACCTGACTTCCATATAGAAAAACACTATAAAAACTATAAAATATGCAAAACTATCTAGCACCACAATGTAGAGCACTGAGTTAGCTTTCCAACGAGTCAAAGAAGTCAAAAAATGGAGGACCTGGATGAATGTTATGCCCCTCAGAAAAAATATTGCCTAGTTTGAGTATGAGGAAAATTAGTTTTAGCCACCCCTAGTGGTGGGGTGGTGGCCTGTCGTTAGTGGTGGCGGAGCCACCTGGTAGCATCACCCTTTAACCTCTAGACCCAAAAAATTCTAAAATGTATTTTAATTTTCAAAAAATTACAAAAGGGTTGGCCTTTTGAATGAATTCGTGGGTGGATTAATATTAACGATGGACATCAAATATTTAACAAAGGCAATTTAAAATTTTTAAGTTTTTATTTAAAGTTGTTGGCGGAGAGTTCTAAGGGTTGTCGAACCTGCGGCTAGGAGCCATGCCGGGTTGGTACCATCAGTTGGCATCCCTGCCAGCTGATAGGCTGTCACAATGCAAGTCCTAATAATTATCAGAACTGGTAGTATCGCAGGTGGTCGGGGTTACCCCATATATATATATATTTTAAAAAATTCAATCAAACTTTTTCTATTGGCTTTTTAATATTTTTATTTTAACTTTATTTTGCAGGTTAAAATAATGTCGAGGTATTTTTCGATGGGACAATATTTTTAATATTTTTAATTTTTTGAGTACAATAATGACACCCATATGGCTTGCAAAAAGGGGGTATGGCTAAAAAAATCTGCATTTTTTTAGTAACATAAATATATCAAATTTTATACCCAAATTCATCTCTTGGCTAACTTGAATCCAACCATGAGGTCCATTTTGTCCTAGGACATCATTTGTAAAATTTTCCCCACAAAACCCCCATTTGAATGCACAACCAAGAAACCCTTTTAGCCAATTTTTTTCACACCCCAAATCTACAAACAACCCATCATAACAACAAACCCAAAACCCTTAGATCTACAATAAGCAACCTGAAAAATCCTCATATCTTTCCATGTATTTCATTATCTCATGCATTGCATAGATTCAAAATTCAAGCAATATTTTCTCAACCTATGGTTATAATAAAAATTCTTCAACCATGAAAGCTCTTATACCACTTGTAAGGAAACTTGCAGTCATTGCATGACAATTTCCACATAACCCAAAAGAGATATTCATGCAAATAAGTACTCATAATCCACATGCTAGAAAATATAAAACATACCCATTAAAGATGACACAAGATATACCCTGGGAAAACCCACAAGAGGGAAAAACCCAGCCTCGAAAAGCATCCATACTCCATTATATTAATCAACCATATAGCAAATACAAGAGTTACAATGAACACCTTTGAATCATCAAGTCCTCCAATGCATATCCATGTGTCCAAGCATGAATCCGCACATCCCATGCCATGATTCACCAATGCACTCCTCAACAAGACTCAATAATGTCAACCAAACCACTCAGCCAACCTAAACCACTACACATGTGTTTTCTTTTATAGACACAAGCTCAAACAAAATATAACTAGTGGTAAGGTAAAACCATGTACCACAAAACCATGTGAATACAAAACCATTAAACCATTATTTAATATTGGGTACTAAGACATCACTTTATTTAAAATTTCCCCAATATTAAATTATTATCACATGTCTCCCACACATTAAATAAGAATACATTGTAACAATACAACATCAAGTGGACCCCAAATAATTACCTAGTGTGATTAACCACACCACCAAGGTGCATCACAACTAAATACTTACTTAATTACAATAATATAATAAATCAATTTATGAAATGGTGTACAACACCATATCCCAACAATAACATTTCCCACTAGTCTTCTTCATGGGTAATTTTTGAGACCAGCAATGGAAATCTTAAGTTGATGGAGAAGTTTAGGTCAAACCAGACACTCAACAGCTCTCATTCCCCAGTCATGACACCCAAAGGTGAGGATAAAAATGTACACAAAATACTTTAGGAGCATAGCATTGTCCACATGCACTTGGTTTAGAAACACCTCTCCCAGTATTCTGAACAACACCTCCTCTTCAACTTCACTCTAGAGAACGAAGACTTTTTTCAATTGGCTAGATAAACCCTTGAAGAGGGGGCTACATTCAATCTCCTCAATAATAATGAATTCATTCATGGACACTTTGTCACTTTGAGTACTCTCCATGTTTGACACTTTAGGTTGGTGAAGTGTGGTGGTTCTTGTTGAATTTATAGAAGGTTGGTGAGACATTTCAGTTGAAGCTAATCAAGGTGGTAGGATGGTAATGCAATCAGAATTAATTTTTGAGGTGACTATAATTTAAGATAAATTCTCAATTGATCTCTTGGCTGGAAAACTTGCATGTGTGATCTCATCGCACCTTTGTGATAGTTATTTAATGCCTAGGATACGAAACATGCAAACCGCTCAAGAATGGATGACCACAAGGCAGGAGTTCAATCAAGAAATATTTAAAAATCGCTTCAAGTCTTATCATTAGCAATGTAATCATTCTGAGCATTTATTATTTCCTAACTATCAATTTTCTAGATGAATAGTTTGATGGCAAGAAAGCATTACTATAACTGATTGTTAACTGCTAAAGAGAGGAAGGGGATCCCTATATGTAGGTGAAGAACGATTCAAAGAAGGTTTGATTCCTAGAGAGTGCATTGTGTTGTAGTCGAGGGAGGAACATTTCTTTATGTTTTGATTTCATTTATTTTTTGATTGTAATAGCTCATAATATGTGAGTTATGGGTAGAATTTAATGTTGATTGTACTAATTTGTAGATCATGTGTAAAATTATAATATATTTTCTGTGAAATTTATTCGGCTTCATTTATTTCATTTATTGCAATTATGAAATCTCTCTTTTATTCACTTTCGTCATTGGTCATTTTAGTTTGTGTGCTAATTGATTAATAATTCTTTGAATTCCCTTCGCATTAGCAACATTTTTTATGGGCTAGTGTGTGTCATCTTTATTGTTTTCTAGTTAAAGGCACATTTATTTTCTATTATATCATATGAGGGAGCTATACCTCTCAATTCATAGGAAAGTCACAAATGCAATTGTGATTTTTCTAGAGCTATTAGCATGAGCTTGGCCCCCAATGTACTTTGGAGAAGAGAGTCATTATTTTTAAACATGTTTATCAAAGGCCAATTTATTCACTAACAAATATTACTTTTATACTGAACATTGGAACTATAATCAAGCATATGATAGATGCTACTGTATCAGTTCAAATAGGGTGTGTACAACCACCCCTTCTTTCTTCTTTCTTACTCTTTGTGGATAGTGAGTCCACCTACAGTGATCATTTTTGTAATATACTATATCCAGATTTAATATATTGTGAGATAAACCTCACCGTGTTTTCCACTTTTTCGGTTTTACAATTAAAAATACTAGTGTTCATGTGTCATGTGATCTTGTGTATGTTTCATTCTTTCTTTCACTATTGTTTTTGGATGTATGTTGGTAATTGGATGACTTATTTAATTTATTTAAAGTAATACTAATTCACCCCCCCTCTCAGTATTCTAGGTGCTCAATAATTGGTATTAAAGGTTGGATCCCTAGAAGGAGCTTGAACACTTGGGGAAGATCTTATATTTTAAACACATGGTTGACAGAAAATATCGTATTCCTCCATAATAGATTCATGCTATTGATTACATAGAAGAAAACTGCATAATTGATGCAACAAAACTCAAAGTTGCTCTTGAAGATCTGAAAAAAGTTGAAGATGAAAACAAAGATCTGAAGGAAAATCTTAAAGAGGCAATTGAATGTATTAGAAAACTAGGAGTAGATCAATAAATTTAGAGAAAGGCATAAGGAAGTTAATGAAAAATTGAAACAAGCAAATGAGAACATCACCAAATTGAAAGTGCAAGTGGAAGAAAAGAAAAACATTGAAGAATATCTAAGTGTAGTGGTGGAAAGAAAATCTACTGAATGCATGAAGCATGAATAAGAAGTGGTAAATTTGAGATAAAATTTGGAGAAGGTAAGAAGTAATGAAGAAAAATTTAGGAAAAGATCTACAATTCTTGATGAGTTAATTGTAGGAAAAAAATAATCTAAAGATAAAGGTGTTCTAGGAATTGAAAAATGAGAAAGCTCAAAAACAAACCAAAATGTAAAGCATACTGAAGACAATAAGAACAATGGCATGTTCTAGAATCAAAGAAACAATAATAGAAGACCTCCTATTAGACAAACAAATGCTCAAAGGTACTCATCTTTCAATGGTATTTTTTATTTTTGCAATAAATTTGGACATAAAGAAAATGAATGTATAAGAAAAATGAATTAGTATGTTTCATCCTGTACTAGTCAATGCTTTACATGCAAGAAATTTGGACATAGAGAAACTGAATGTAGAATTCAAATGATGAATGCATATAACAATGGAAGAATCATTCAATATTTCAAAGGTTACTATTATACATGCTATGGATTTCAAAAAAAGACTAACCAATGCAGATCTAAAATGAATGAAATTAATAATGCTCAAAGGAATATCACATGAAACAACTGTAGTAGGCCTAGACATATTGCTAAATTTTACAAAAGTAGAAACATAAGGAAGCATGATCCAATAAAAATGAATAAACCAGTCAAAAATATTGATCCAGATGAAGTGAAGAAGGAAATGGAAAATATCTAGAGAAAGAAAGAATAGATTGAGGATAAGGGAGAATTTGTACCACTCTTCGGTGCAGAGGTTTTCTTTGGTAACCAGAGCTATGGCTTAGGGGGAGATTTAATGGATATCCTATGTCCCTGAAAGAAAAGAGGTGCTTGAAATATAGCACAAATATATGTGATGAAGAATGAAATTCTTAATTTGTGGAAGAAAATTGGAGAAGAAAATATTCTAATGCAGCAATTTGTGGAGCTTGGAAAGTTGACTGTGCATACAAGTTTAAGGGTTATCATCTTTTTATTTGAAAAATTTATTGTTGAAATAGGTCATATCAAAAATTTAAAGGTGTATTTGATAAGACAAATTCATTTCATTGAATTTATTCAAAGAAGATTATAGGAGCAAGAAGTGATTTTAAAGGGTCCAAAGAATCTCCAAGTTGCAGAATTTCAAAACCCTACTTCGTCGAGCAAGAGAAAAAGGTATTTAGCAATCCTTCCAAATTCTAATTTTATAGAATTATCAGTTGAAGGTAACTTGAATGCAATGGTGACACTGGAAATTGTAGATGTTTCTCAAAGAATACAACCCAAATTTGAAAGATATTCCACCAAAGTTTTAGAAGATGATCCCCTAGGTGCATTTTTGCATATACCTCTTGGGGTTCTTCCTACTGAAGATATCAGGGCTTACATTCATGGGAATATGGAATATCACTCCTATAGTAAATTGTTTAGTCTATGGGTAGATGAGATAGTAGGATAATATTACACCTTCAAATCAGAACACAATATCCTAATTAAGAAGAAATTAGATGTGTGGCACTGGTTTCCAAAGTTTCACTATGAAGAGAACTGCATTAGAATGGCCTTAAGAAGAATTCATGATAATTTTATATGGATTGATAGTCATCACATGATTACCAAATAAGTGGTTAGAGAAATAATTGGTTTATGGTCCATCAGACTGATTCCAATTCTGAAATCTGCCAAGAACAAAGACATAATGTTGAAAACGGGTACTACAACAAACCCTATCAGAAATCTAACAGTTCAATATGCAGCTATGGTTATTGGACATATGATTTATAGAGATAATTCAGTATTTTCCACTGTAATTTATGTGGTAGTGGATATGATTGAGAACAGTGGTGAATATGAACTCTATGAGTTTCTCATGTATTTAGGTATGGCACATTGGTAATATGTTTGGTTTTCTATTTAATAAAGGAAGTTCTAGTAGTTGGAAAAGTTAATTGGTCAAATGAAAAGCCTATTACTCATCAAATAAGAGACTACTTGATTAATCTTGGAGATATGGATGCTTAGGGTGATTCCCTTACAAATTTTTTTGCAATGTTTCAAAGAAGAATGAGCATGAGATAGAGAATTCTGGGAGATTTTGTAAGAAAATACATGAATGACATTACCTTTTTGGTCTCTATTGATTATTGCACAATGGAAGTAGTTGAACCTAAAAAAATTTGGGTCCCAGAGCTTGGCTATGAAGTGACAAAAGAAGTAGCTATTAGATGTGTTTAAGTGTTGTTGATTAGTCCTAAGGATCCCAACAACCCAAGGTATGGAAACAATAGAGAAAAGATGATGTAATTTTCTTACAAATTCAAGAAATAAAGATGAAGAAATAGGTTGATTTTGAGGTAGAATCATATGCCAAAGAGTTTGGTGTCTCAAAAGACAAAGTTAGAATAGATATAGAGAGAGATAGAGTTGGCATGAGTATGGAAGAAGCCTCTGGTAGTTCTAGGGGATCAATTATTGCATCTCTACCTGCAACTTATAAAAAGAGGAATTCCACAAGTAGTCATTTGGTAAGGTAGAAATCCTCTTTGGTAGTCCATCCCATTAGGATAGAAGAAAATAAAACTACAAGAAGAATCAAGCAGAAGGATATAAGGAAAAAGGGGATTAGTATCAATGTAACCTCTAAAGAAGATATATATGATTCTCAACATGAGCATGAGATCAATGAAGGTGAAAATAAAACACAAGAGATAATGGAGAACTTCAAGGAATATGCCTCCATACTAAGAGAACAAGTTGAAATAAAAATTGAAGCATGACTTTAGAAAATAAGTTATCGGATATTACAGATAAATATGCATCTACACACAAAAAATTAGAAGAGAGTTTCAAGGATGTCCATTCCTGTGAAGAGGAAGCAAGGAACTTATTTATGTATTGCATGAAGTGTTTTGATTTCACACAAAGCAGAAAGGATGTTATGAATACAATTTAAAGCCAAATAAGTTTTCCATCAAACACTTATGACCCAGTACAAGATAGAGATTATCAAACGTGGAATGGCCTAGTGATCCTACATGAAGAATACTTTACCCTGCAAAGCTATAAGGAAGAAACAATCAGACAATTTGAGAACCTAAGGGACTTGGTGAAAATGAAGCATATATGTGTCTCAAGTTCCCTTGCCAATATAGATAGGATTTTAGAGATAAATCTTAACTCCTGTACTGTAGAAGAAGGAAAAGAAATCTTGGTAAAGCTTGAGTCATGATACAAAATACTTGTAGTAGAAAATAAGCATTGGGAAGAAGGTAGATCAATTTGGAAAGTCATCTTGCAAAAGCTTCAAGGTTCAACATCTTCAGGTTGACAATTTTTTACTCATGCATTTTTCAAATTTTAGATTCTTTTTGCATATATGTGGAAGGTGCAAATTTTTTTTTGGTTAACCTTCTGAGGGGGAGTATACAAATTGTTTTGATACCGATACACCATTTCCCATTGATGTAAAAGGGGGAGATATAACTAAAAAAAATTTGGAGAGTTGTGAAGAGACATTTGGAAAACACTTGGAGAGATATTGAGAAATACTTTTGGGAGAGATGTGTGTAAGGGGGAGAGACAAGTTTTTGGAAAATGTTTTTGATATGCATGTTTCCATCAATGATAAAGGGGGGGATTGTTGGAAGAAAGGGGAAGACTATTAGAAGTTTTTTGTTGTTGATGTTGTTTGGAAACATGAGCATGAGATGTATTTATTGTATGATCTAGTGTTGTCATTGATGTCAATATTTTTATGATCATTCTAGCATGGATTGGAATTATTTAGTAAGATATTTGGACATAACAAGTTGATCCAAAAAATATGGTTATACAAGAATTTGGCTTAAGTAGTCCTTTTGACATTATTTTGGTTTAGTGCATCAGTTTTTGGGCCTGCACTCCACTACAAGTTGAGATGTCACTCTGTGATTCTAACTGTATTTTTGAGATCATTAGATGCCTCTACATTCAATATTTTGTGTCATTTTGTGAATTATTTCAAAAGATACGAATGATAGATTGCATCCCTGTATATTACATCCATTCCTTATATAGTGTATCAGTGTGGGAGATGTCACATTTCTTTGTAGATAATTATTTTGTTTTGCGACTATGAGGATAAGCTACTAGATGTCAGTTGAGTGGGAATTCAAACAGAGATCTAGTGTGAGATGTGGATAAATATTTTTGAGGATGACATGTTAATTTTTTTTATGTTACTTCTAATTAGGTTGTCCTAATTGAAGTTACACTTGATATATATATATATATATATGAGATGAACTTCAAATTTTTGGATTATTAAGAGAGATTAGATTGTATGCGAGTAATGAGATATATATGGAATGTATGGTGTTCCACCTACATGTGTGTGATGCGAATATAACTAGAGTTGAGCAGATTGTGAGCAAAGCAGAGTATTGATTCAGATTTGTATGAGGATTATTTTTGTACTTCATTGGCAATGTAATCAATCATATGATAGATGCTACTATATCAGTTCAAATAGGTTGTGTAGCCACCCCTTATTTCTTATTTCTTACTTTCTATGGAAAGTGAGTTCATTGGACAATGAGTCCACCTATAGTGAGAATTTTTGTAATATACTATATTCAGATATAATATATTGTGAGCTAGCCCTCATCGTGATTTTTTCCCTTTTTGGGTTTTCCATGTAAAAATACCGGTGTTCGTGTGTCATGTGATCTAGTGGATGTTTCATGCTTTCTTTCATTAATGATGTTGGATGCATGTTTTTAATTGGATTGCTTATGTTTAATTGGTTTAAAGGAATATTGATTCACCCCCCTCTCAGTATTCTAGGTTCTCAACAAATATGCCTTATCCAATTTATAGGCTTAGTGAAATTGTCCCTATCAAATTTTCATAACTACTTTACCAAGTCTAAGGATATTGGTTGTGTGTTAATTTTTAGATATTTTACCTTCTCTTTTTCCTTCGATTTTTTAGTTTGTCTATTGATTTGGGCCTACGTGTTCTCTTGAGTTGATAATGTTTTCTTTGTAGTGACATGTAGGTCTTCAATGTGGGTGTATAAATAATATACTTTCCCTTTATGCCCATCTTCTTTTCTCTTTCATTCATTCACCTAGATACTAAATGTTCCTACTATTTGCTTCAATATGACAACCCTGTATGAAGCATCATCTTATGATCTATGTTGTTTGGGATTTTAATTGTATTTTTACTAGTGAATTATACATTTTTTTCCTATTTGTACTATATAATTGATTAATTTGGGAGCTAATTATTTTCCCCTAATTTCCAATCAATCTTTTCACTCTCCAAGTTGTATACACAAGCCACACATGAGGATCACATGTGTTTCCCCATATTAAAATAATATACATTAGTGGTGAGATGATTCATAACATTACATATTTTTGTGAGCACAATAGGAATATAAAATCCTTGTAGGACACATTGTATCACTTTTTCTATTCCATTACAATTCATTTCTTCTACTCTATCATCAAACTATTTATTTTGTGGTAATTAAGGTTCTCATGAATAGGTCGATATTGATAAGACCACATGAAAAAATTCCCTCTAATGAATCACTTACACCCTCATTCAATCAATATATTCCTCCTAATTCTATGGGAACTATTTAAAACAGGTATATGATTATAAGAATAATAATTGGGATGATGGAAACCAAATAAAACTTATAGCACATATCTGGGTAAAATTTATACTACCTTTGATAACCTCACATGGGGTCAATATTAATGGATATGGACCCTTTCTTGGCCACTTGTATGGATAAAATTTCTCAAACTAACAATGAGGTAGATCACATTGAAATGGAATTGACAAATTCTTGAGAAGCATGTGAAGACCTTGAAACATTCCTCCAAAATGATCAAGTTTGCATATGATAGATGATGCTTGAGAACCCCATGTATGTAATAAAAAATGTGGCCATTGAACCCCTATAGTATAATCCACAAAAACACTAAAAAATACACCTCATTCTAGTAACATGAAAAATATAGAAGGATAAGACCCTAAAGTCCTCATAGCCACCTAGGCATAGTGATTTAGAATGATTGAGGTTGGGGTGTTGAGGGAAAATCCAAAAAATTACATAAAAATAAAGTGTTTGAGATCTCCAATATGCCAAATCTATACCAATCATTTCACCACTTGTACAAATGATCCAAATCAAAGGGTTAGTTACTCAATTACCCCTTACATCAAATTTTATTAGTGTAATGTGACCAATGAGGTTTGTGTGCTTCCTTTAACTTTGTTTTACAACTTGATCTAACTTTCTCATAAAAAACAATCTCATTCCCCTTGTTATATAGTAGCTTAATGAGTTCTATTTTCATTTTTGTTTATTTCTTTGGCATCCTATCCTTAGTGTTTCATTTAATTTTGGCCATAGGTTTCTTGGTAATAAATTAGTCAAGGGTAACAACAAGCTGGATAATCTAGATTAGATCAAAGTATGGAGTGATCTATGAGGATGTGAGACTTTAGGGATCTTGGTTGGGTGGATTTTATCCTTACATAGTGGTTTTTCACTCTAATGGGATCATGTTGGGTTGTAGGAGTAAATTGAGAAGAGGAATATTGGGGAGAAAAGCCTCAAACACCAATGAGTGTGGCAAGAATGGAGATGGTAGGAAATGTAAAAGCTTATAAGGTATAATCCAAGAATTGAGAAAATAAGTTGTGTAGATGAAGAAGTGATAAACAGAAAGGACTTTGTCGAAAAAGAAAGAAAAAAAAGTACATCATTGAATGTTCCATCTCCCATGTCAATATAACCCTTCCCACTTACCTCCATATCTATATTGTTACCCATCAAAATATGATGCGAATTACAAGGCTCAAAATAAGAGAACATATCCATAGAAGATGTCATATGATGAGATGCCCCTAAATTTAGAAGCCATCTATTAGATTTTCAGACTTGTAGAGGCCAAGAGTGCTTTTCCTTTCATTTTGTTTAGCCCAATTGTAGATCTTGTATTCTCAGATTGGGATGATGAAGGGGCCACCGATTGAGATGTTGAAGAAGAAGAAGACATTGATGAGGGTAGCTAAATGTTATTCTTTTGAAGAAGGTGTTTAAGTTCATCAATCTTCTTATTATAACATCTATGCTCATCATGTCCCAATATTTTACAATATGCACATTTAAAATTCTTATTTTTAGATGATTCCTCTTTAGAAGAGGGTGTGAACTCAAGAGTGCTATGTGAAGGAGAATCTTTACCTTGCTCATTAGACTTTGGTGCCTTATTTTGCTTCTTACCTTTGCCACTTGAAGCCTTTGAATCCTTTACAAAAAGAGCATGAGATGTAGAAGACTTCAATGTGCCCATGTGTACCAACTTTACTTGTTCCCTTATGCGTTGAGCTACAAATTCATCAAGAGAAGGAATTTTGTATGCATTGCCAAGGACATCCATTGTAGCATAAAATGTAGAGACAAACATTGAATAATCAAGACCAAGTTTAGCAAAAATTGAAAGTATCAATTGTGTATCCTCTTTAGTGACCCAAAATTAGATAACTACAATCTTAGAGAATTGAGCTTAGATAATAAGTCTTGGATAATTTCAAAATATAAAGGATTAAGACCCATTAGTTCATTCTCCAACTTAAATTTCCTCATTTTATCTGGCTTACCAAAGAGACCATCTAAGATAGTCCAAAATTGATTAGGATGTGTGTAAGATGCAACTTGATATCTAAGACATGGAGAAATGGACAAAAGAAGAGTACCAAGATCTTCATCCCTTTTATCAATCCATTTTCTTCTCTCTTTAGCTCCTATAGGTTCTTGATCTTGGCCAAATGTGATTCTTTGCAATGTCAATTTTAACAATAATGTCTCCATTTGTGATCTCCATTCATGATAGTTATATGGAGTTAGAGACAACACTTTTGGAAAATCCATGATAAAATTAGAAAGTACAATAGAGGAACAACAAATTCCTTTCATAATACAAGCAATTAACCCCTTTGTCCCAAATAATTTCACTTTTTTGCAAATTTACAACAATGTATCTAAAAGTACCAAATTAGCTTCAAACTAAAATTCTACAAATAAATCTGCAAAAAAAGCATGAATAGAACTGTAGTGCTCCTGAATACCTTCCTGATGCCACAAATTTCAGGAAAATTAGAGTTTAAAGAAAAAAATTATGAACTTGGGGGCCATGAAACAACATCTAACTTCAACCTTGAAAAAATGAAACAAAACTATATTTTTTTTTGAAAAACACCTCCACCACTGAAAAATTGAGATCGCCAACTTTTGGGGAATATTTCATTTGAAAAAAATGCATCTGTATGTGAAAGTTATGAAAATTTGAAAAAAATCCTTATTTTAGGGCACTAGGGGACAAAACATAGCACTTGAAAGGCTAGTTGGTGCAATATTTTAGCTCATGGCACTTAAATTTTTTTCCCTCCAATCATTGATGTGATGAAAGGGCTCTAGGGGGAAGAAAAGGTTAACGCCACCCACATGGAGATGGTGGTGGTGGATCTCAGTGGAGGGCAGTGGTGGCTTTAAAGTTGTGATCAAGCTGACATATTATTAAATTAAAAAACTATCGGGAAACTTTATTACATGGAAGTAATACAAAGTTTTGATAAAACCTGTCAACTTAAAGAAAATACCATCAACCTCTTTTAAAAACAAATTTTGTAACAAAACCTATGAACCTATGATATTTAATGGTACTTTGCGTAGATGTGATAGCTGACAGAGGGTACACGGAGATTTGACGTGGGTCGACTATCCAAAATAAACAAAACTTAATAAAAGGTTTTTAATATATTTATAAACACTTTGAAAATAGGTTGATGGAATATTCAAAATATGTTATGTAATATAGATAAAAAACTTTTTTCGATTACCATGCAACCTGATGTGACGCTGATGAATCCATAGAGGTTTGTACACTGACCTACATAGGCATCACGTCTGTAGAGTACAAGTTGCAGAGCCAGGAATATCCATCGGGACTTTATAAAACCCCATAGAGATTTGAAAGCCACAACATAATTTTTTCCCAAAACTTTACAAATATTTTGCCCGGAAAAAAATAATTTTTCCTAAATTTTAAATAAATATTGCAAAAAATATTTTTGAAATTATTTTTTGTGAAATTGAGAAAATAGTACCACCTGTGTGGTCGTACGCCTTGCTTGGGAATTTTTTTTTTTTGCCTCAAAAACAAATTTTTAGAAAATGGATGAATTTATAGTCAAAATTCATCTCTCGGGCCTCTTGATCTCAATGGTGAGGTCGATTTGGGCTCAAAGTGCCCCAATTTTTTAGCTACCTCTAGATCTTGTAACTGAAAGCCTCAAATTGAAAACCTCATAGATCAGGAAAAACATAGCCAAATTTGACAAAATGAAAGACAAGCCTAACTTTCTTTGATGCCCTAGATTCAACTGCGAGGTCCTTAAAACCAAAAATGCACTCACAAAAATATTCAAGCCAACATGAAACCCTCATATCTAGGAAGAATCTACAATGTTGGAGCTCTAATACCATGTGGGAGTTAATGGTGACTCCCCAACACCCTCAAGAACAATTTCTAGACCAAAATATCTTCTATAAGAGAGAAAATGACAAGAATGCTTGCTTCAACAATGCAAGTTGAATATGATTGAATATGGTTGAATATACAAATGTGCATGAGATGCCTCAATTTTAAAGGCAAGGATGATATATAGGATTAGACAAGATTATGACAAGTGTATTAATCCTATAACATGAGACAACAAAATAACTACCTAGGAATCAAGAAATACAAGCTAGATAAGATAAGCTCTAGAGAAGCCAATTAAGACTTCTAGAAATAATCTTGTATCCTAAGTAAAATTAACATATGAATATGTCCCCTAATTCCCTAGTGAGTGAATTATCTAGGTGTAGTACCTCTCTTGACTTCTTTCATTAGATTGATACTTATTATATTATGTTATGCACTTGAGACCTTATAGTTGCTTGTTTCACCACTCTAGATTGGTTTGGATGACATTTTATCTGATTTTGATGATCATGACATTATGGACCGATGTTTATGTTATGTTGGATATATGGAATTATTTTTGTGTTTGGATTAATTTGAATATGTATCATGTGGCTTATGACTATGTTTGCTATGAATTTGATTAGTGATCGTTATATGATGTTGATTATGATGTATTTATTGTTAGTTGATGATGTGATTATTATTTGAGGTCTTGGTGAGGGGAACAGGGTAACATCACTCTCTCATGAGCATCCTACTACACTGTGATTTCCTCTCATGGTGTGTTTGTCATTCAATATATATATAGGTTGTTCAACATTTTGTTTGATGTAGGCTGCAGGTATCAGGCACCAACTCCACCTGCACTGTCAAGTCTGAGCGTGCCTCAAAAACCTAATGGATAAGATGTGGAAAAATGAAGATGACAAAAGTCCCCAACCTTGCCATCATCCTCGATAAGGATGAGTATCTTTCTGGTAACCCATCTATCTAGTTTGTAATCCCTGTCAAGTTTCTTGTTTGATGTCTCTCATTTTTTGGCCAATTGTGATGTCATGTTGATTTCGTTATTATGTTGTTTAATTAATTTTTGAAACTTTGTGGTAAATTAATATTTTAAATGGCCTTGTTGAATCAACTTAATTAAATTTTAAAAAAAATGATTACAAGGTAATTTAAATAAATTTGGAATTAAAATAATGATTAAATAAATCAATTTTGTGAAATTGAGAGCATATGGTTTATTATTAAATAATTACATTAAATCATTTTGTTGAAAGTAATGTTTAAATTATATTTAATAATGATTGATAATTTTATTATCAAAAGAGTTAATTATTTAAATGTGGGAAAATTTAATGATTTTTAAATAAATAAAGGGGATATTATTTTTGAATTGAGGGTGAAAACAAAGTTAAAATAGAAAAATATGGGTTACATGCACATGCATGACTCCAAACTGATTTTCAAATCAGAAACTTGCCTTTATTGTTGATTTTTGGTTTCGAAAACTTTTTCCTGATTTTATAGTGCTGGTTTTGGAAAATGGAGAGGGAGTTTTTATGTTTTTTTTTTTTGGAAAAGAAAACTTTGCTTTGCAAAAATTTTTTTTTTTGAAAAGATTACAGTTTTGGTTATTATCTTGTTTCGAAGGGAATTTAGTTCTAATAGTGATCAAGTTCGAAGGAAGAATTGGTGGGTGCAACAGAGGTGTGATCTCATCACCGGATCTCCAACTTTCCAAGCTTTGGGACCCAGGTTCCATCAATTCTAAATTTCAACTATGTTTTGAAAATGAATGTGCTAAATGTATACATTGTTTGGAAACCAAATATTTACTTGCTCATTTATTATGATTTGAATGAATAGAAAATATTATATCTAATGATTTTCCTAAGACGTTTCCAAAATCATTTTGTCCATAGTCTGCTATCGATGCTTTAAGCTTGAGATTGGATTTGAATGCATGACTTGTGTTCTTCTTGTAGTTTTATGCTAGCATGTCATTTTTTGAGTCTTGATTTGAATCCATGACAATCATTTGTCTCCTTTTTGTGCTTGGTTGGTTATGATTTCCTTATGTCTAGAATTCATTTTCAAAAGCTAAGTATTGGAAACTCATTGTTTACTAGTTTCATTACTACCTTACGCTTGGACAATCTGCAAACAATCTGTAGTATATTCATAAAAAGAAAAAATGTTTTTTGCCTCCAAACTTGGAAAATGGTCTATGATAGATTTGAAATTTCCTTTGCACTATTCTTCAATGCAAATATGAAGTTACTTTTATGTTGGTCCCCTACATTATGCTGCTGAAATCGACATACACAAGCTTGCCTTGTCTATGCTTACATATTTTTGCATGTATGTCTATCGGTGCACATGTCCCTGTTTCATATAGAATCACCAATATTATTCACAAAAATAACACATTTGTTTAAATGATGGAAATGGTTCACATGTCTCAAAACAATTTCTCTTGCAACAAACTGGGAGAGGAATATAGTGACAGTTTATATTTGATAGTTGTATGGTATTCCATATTGATTTTTTTTCAATCCATTCGCTATTACTACCTCCTCTCCATTCATTTTTTATACCTTGGCCTACTCTTGTTGAGCTTTCTTGACCTGGATTTTACACTTTGAATGGGTGCTTCTCTCTCCTGTGAGCTCCCTATTTAAGTGGTGTGCTTTTGGTTTATGGAATTCGACTATTATAGCAGCCTTTAATAGCACCCAATGCTTATTTACATATTTGTACCATGTCTTATTTTATTATATATATTGATAGCACCCAATGCTTATTTGTATATTCCTACCTTGTCTAGTTTTATTATATATATATATATATATATATATATATATATATATATATATGACATTTGGATTGTATGTTGTTTGTTATGAATTTGATAAGTTGTTACAGATAGAAAAGTACCATTAATTAAATACTTTTTATTATATGCAGTGTATGATAAAATTAAATATATTTATATATGTGTATACATATATATATATAAAAATATTGACAATAATATATATATATATATGTGCATATATGTACAAATATATATTATGTTATACTTAAAGAATGAATTATTGTGTGTACATGTACATTTTGATAGCTATAGAGTCATTTCAATTAAATGATTTTATATTGGGTATATAAATAGAATGTAATTGATTATTATAATGGTTCCTTATAGTTTATCACTTTGTATGGGTTAGAGAAATTTAATGATGATTTAAATTTTCTCTAAAACTTATTAATTTTGATGTCTTAGTGAAAATTAAAAGATGATTTAAATGGTGTCATGTTGATTTGTCTCCTTCTTGAGTTGATTTTTCTTTGAGGAGATTATTTATGTTGAAATTTTGTGTGGTAACCTATTATGTCTGAGTTACCCTTGACTGTGAATTCATGGGTAGTCGGGTTCAAGCTTCTAGAGGTGGGGAAAAATGTTGCTTATAATTGGTTTCTTATGGTCAGTTCTCATGAGTTATTGTTCTCATGCTTGAGTGTGTTGGGAGTTGTCTTATTCTGGTGATCTAGTGTGAGATGGTGCATGCCTCACTTTTGTGCTTACCTTCATAGTACTGCTAGTTGTGAAAGTTGGCTTACCCAATATTGTGTCTATGAGGATTTTGTTGCTAGTAGGGAGTGTGGCTTCCCACGACGGCCAAAACCCTAAGTGGTATCCAGGGTAACTCGTGTGGTAGTTGAGTTAATTAAGTGATAACCTAATAAATAGTTAGGGGGTGGGTAGTAATTGCACTAATAAAATATAATGGATGCCTCTCTCATGTCTCAAGTGATCGTTTAGGCTTGAGATGAGATGAGAAGACTTGGAATGGTAAATAAACTACCTTGTCTTCAAGAAAGGTAAGTTGATTCCACATGTGCAAGAATGGGGGCCAGGGATCGGTTGAAGTTACCAGGGTAACCCAAGATGGGGACTGGGACCTAGGAAGATCCACATTGTGTAACTCATATTGAGCCATGAGATGACACACTTCCCTTTAGCAACCCTGTATGTTTGTAGTTTCCCCCTCGTTGTTCTTGTACCTCTCGAAGTGGTTGCTCTTATGTTTTATCTTGTTGCCTTTTGGTTGTGGAGTCTTGTCAGCCTTGTTCACTTGATTGTTTTATGTTGTGGGTCCTCTTTTCATCTCCTAGAATGAGGGGTGGACCTTAGGGTCCACATGGTCAGGTGGAATGTGCTATGCACTCCATTGGGTTCCCCATAGATGATCATGATGCACAGAGTTGTATTGGTTGCAGTGATTCCTGAGCTTTCTAGTGTTGGTGACAATATTGGTGCTATGTTCTATATTCTTTTATAATTTATTTTATTATTTTATTATGGAATCCTTCTCATTGTTATAAGGGAAGTTTTTTGTAACATGTATTGTTTATCCCATGTATGGGTATGGTGTTGTAATATTTGGTTCACATTTAATGCACTTATGTGGTGTTGTATCTATGGAAATATTTATAATTATGTAACCTTTGGATCAATGTGTATTCATATAATAAATGTAATGGATGCATCTTTTGATATTATCATTGTTGATGGTGTTTTTATGCACTTCACAACATAGGTAATACGTAGGCGTATTACGTCTCTTGAAAGACAATCTTCCACAATCAAATTGCAGAACACTATCCCAAGGTCTCTCGGGTGTCAGGTCATGACGAGGCTTGGAATAAATCAATTATTTGGTATGATTTTGCTGGAATCACAAGGCGGTCTTACGTGGTCAAAACTGTAGGGGGATTGGGTCAATGAATGAAGTTTTGTGGATTTGGAATTACTGTACCTTGTTGCAGGTTTAAACAATAGTCTTGGACTCCATTGCTTTGTTAGATTTGGCTTTACAATGTGCAACGAACCTTAACACAAGTTGCTTCTAAAAAAAGGGAAAAAGAAAAGGGCGAGGAAGAAAGATGTTTCCCGGACTTGCAACTACCAATGAACAGTGATCATGGAGGTTCCTGCTGTGGACAGTTTCCTTAAACATAAGCTCACTTAATCAGAATTCTCACAATATCATGGAATCTGTGCTATCTTCTAGGGACTGCAGATGTTCATCATTCATTCACCATGGAAACATGAATAAAGATAAAGTTTAATGAGCAGCAATGAAATTAAAGTCTAGACTAACTTTGCACAGTCATATACCATCAACAAATGACCAAAAGTATGGATAGGGAAAGCATACACACAACAGTAATCTCCAAAACCAGAGACACCATACTAATTCTACTAAAGTCAATCTAAGGATACTAAAACAGTAAAGTAACTTAAAGCAAATTTCTAACTAAATGGAGAAGAACCATGAAACATGTGGAGAAAACTAGAAATACACTAGAAAATGACTGTATTTTCTATTATATTCTCAGCAGCATGTCTTTACAACAACTCAACTCCCTTCAAATGAGAGGAGGAGAGCCCTATTTATAGTTTCCAAAAAACAAAAATGAGTGGCCAATATTTGATTCAATTGTGTGGCCAATATTCACTCTACATTAGGGTTTCACCTACCCCCAAATATATTACATTTATAACTCATTTCTTGTTTCTTCCCTATCTCGTCATCTAGTGACAGCACTATAGAAAATTTGTCTTTTAGCCATTTGCCCTTTGTTGTAGCTATTCTTCAAAGAAATCTTCATCGATGACTAGATTGCCTTCATGCTTCTTCAACACGGCATACTCCATGAAACTCAAGATCAGGGACTGAAACTTATCCAACTCCATGATGTCGGATTTCCAAATTTGGTAAGACCATTCCTGAGAATTGCTGCCAAGCTTCTTCCAGTCAGCATCATATTTCATAGCATTGTCCTTAAAAAGTTTTGATTGTGCAAAGGCTCGGGCAGCAAAGCACATGAATTCTGTGGTGACCTCAGCAGATATCCCATCTTTCATAATCTTCAAGAAGTAGGGCTTTATATTGTCATAATTAAGCTCAATCGTGGGCAGCTCGTACCCCATCATCAGCTTGAGGTATCGAGCGCACTCCTCTCTGGAATCCCTTGCCCATTCAATGTCTGGAACCATTCGCTCCAAAACCTGCTCAAGCCTCCTCTTCCGGTGATCAAAATCTCGTTTCCACATGTCCACTAGCCAGTGATCGTCATCCTTGAAGGCAAACTCCTTTTCCCAGGCATTGCTTAGTAATGCGAGTATGGCCTCAATCTTTGGGTAGGCTGCATCGTACTTCTTTGGGAATTCTTCACAGATCCACCTTGTGTCCTCAAGAGTCTTCTGGACTTTTGAAAACCTATTTGCTACCTGGACAGCCAAGATGATGCCCATGTTTCCCATGTCCAAGACCTGTCGGAACTATTTTTCCACAATTTTTTCTAAGTTCCTTCTCTTTTCTAACTTATTAATTTGCTCTTGGGATAGCAATTGAGGTGGGGCCGATGACATTGTAGGTTGCTCATACGGGGACGACCATTGTTGAATGTAAGCAGTTAAATCAGCCACTTGCTCTTTCAGTTCTTCTTTGGAGACTTTATCCTACTGGATAAGGTGCACCACTGTGGCGACCGACTCTTGAAGATGCTCAACCTTTTGTTCCCTCGTGGTCACTCCCAAGTCGACGGTGGAGACGTTGTAAGTTATGCCTTGCTCTCCAACCATTGGCATTGCTATTTGCACTGCCCTTGATCCTGAGGCATCCATGGTTACTTTTGATCTGACCTTCGACCTCTTCTCCCTCTTTTGGTGCTTACCTGTGCTCTTCCCATGATGGCTTCTAGCCTTTCCTTGGGATCCTTCAAGGTGGGAGTCTTCTGCTTTAGTTGCCTTTGCAGCCATTCAGGCACTTGGGGCTCCTCCCCAGGTGGTTTACTTTGACTCCTGCTGTCCCCTTTCTCAAGCTCGGCGGTTCGAATGACAAGAGTCCTCTCTTCAGTCCCCACATCTTCTTTCTCCTCTTCGGAGTCTTGTCAGAGGGTTTCGTGTCCAGTGGGGGACTCAGTATGCAACTGCTCTTTAGGTGGATCTTCTTTCTCGACATCCCCTTCTTCTTCGTTCTGATTGTACTCATGCTCTTCAGGATTCTCCCCTTGCTCATCCTCATGGGGCAATACTTCCTTGTCATGCTCTGGGGTCTCGTCTTGCCTCTCAGTAGGGGATTTACTGTCCTCTATCTTTTGAGCAGCAATCTCTTCTTCTCTTGTTAGCCAGTCTTCGACTTCCTTATCTTCTATCTCCTTGAGTTGTTTTCCCCATTTTGCATTAAGCTCAGGATCATTTGATTCTTTTATAAATTCAGTGTTCAGCTCTTCGCTGCTCTCATAGGAGGACTCATACACCACCTCGTCGATCTTGTGGCATTCAAACAGTGGATGTTCGTGATACTCAAATTCCTCCTCCTCTGGTGCCGTTGCAACCTCTAGCTGTTGTCGCTCGAGCTCATCCGATATTTGCATTGTAGCTTCCATCTTTGGTGGTTTAGTAGAGGGAAGGGGAATTAGAGTAGAGGCCATGGCTTGGGCTATTGCAGCCTAAACCACTGGATTGGTGAGCATTCCTGAGAGCTCGGTGGGTAGATTTTGCATGTATTTTATGAATGACTCCAGGAGACCAAGGACAGGCATCGTAGCAGTGGGAGCAGAGGGGAGGGAAGGAGACATGGAAGAAGAGGAGATGGGTGAGGTCATGGTAGATGATGAGTCCACGGGAATGACTTGCAAGATTGGAGGAGTGGCAGCAAGGTGGACAGAGATGTCCACCGTAGGCGGGGAGGAAGCAGGAGTTGGAATTGAAGTAAGCGGAGTGGCAGCAGTGATCGTAATAGGTGGAGACCCCAACGAGCTAGATCCCTCTTTTTCGATCCCAAGGGGCAAACCCTTGGGCATCACCATTGTCTTCATGCCTCCAGTTTTTTTTCTTTTCTTCTTAGAGGGCTCCGGCTTAGAAGACTTGCAGGCATAGACCTTTGGTTTGGGCAGCTACTCACTAGCCTCCTTCCTCTTCTTGGTCTTAGCCAACGGTGGCGTGCCAGATGCTTCCCCAGTTATGGTGACAGTTGCTCCACCTTCCGAGGCACTTGGTTCATTTTCCAGTCCCTTTTATGTCAAGGTGACTCCTTGTTGTTTTAATCGGAACACCTATTGGTCGACCCATGCCTTCGTTTGGATCTCAACAGGCCTAGTGAGTACGGCGAGGTCATCGAGCTTTGGTTCATTCCCGTTAATCGTAGGCAGCGGAAAATTGGCCACGACATCATACCCTGGATCAACCATTGTGTCTTCATCTTCTTTGAGCTGGTCAAGAACTGGGCATAGGTTGAGCCTTCGCACAAAGATGGTGGTCATGCGCATGTAGTGTCTCACCCGTACCTCAAGATCATCTTTGTAGTTGGCCCATAAGTCTTTGATGCTATGGAGGTGGGCATACCCTCATCCTAGTGCTTTCTTGATGTGCCCGTACGGGTCCATTTGAGGCCGAGCTATATATTGAAGGAAGTTATACTCAGCCAACTCCCTTTCTGAGTACCTCGCACACTAGGAGGTATGAATCTTATACATTCCTTGGTCGAGCCCCATAGGGTAAACTGGGCCCGCCAAATGCTTATCACTTAGGATGCTATGAATATGCCGTAGCTACTGGGTTAGCTCTAATAGAATGATCTAGTCATTGGGGTACCGGGGCAGCTTGTTTGGTCTCTCCGTGAATCCTTCGGCACAAATGTATGTGAACTTCAGGAATTGTATGTAAAGGAAGGCATACTGCCTAAGGAGGGCTATGGCGCTATGAGAAACTCTCCTTTGAAATTCACCCCCAAGAGACCGAATGATGTGAGCGATGAATGCATCGTTCACCCGACAATAATTCCTCTTAAAATTCTTGAACTACAACTGAGTGTACTTGTTGTATGGTTTGAGTTCCACCCCCGACGGATCACTGGGTACCATTTCCAATCCCTAATAATGTCGTCGATCAGTGAGGGAATATACCAAGTAGGAGGTCAGGAAGAACTTGGAGGTTTTCTTCACGGTTGTAAAATGCTCGTGGAAGCAGTCACTGATTATCTCTCCCCAATAGAAGGCAGTCCCCTTGCCATGGAGAATCTCCTCTGTGAAATAGAACATCCACTCCTGGAAGAAAGCAGTCCCAGGAAGGCCCATCACTCGGCTCAGCAAAGTTACGAGGTCATGGTAATCCTCAAAAAAGTCGCTGCGAAAAATCTCCTGAGGAAGCTTACCAGCGCTGCCCCGCTTGTCCTTTAGCCAATATTGATTGATGACCTTCTTGCATCCCATGGGATCCTACTCCCATAGTTCCTTGCACTTGGCCATGGTGGGGACCTCCATGCTATCAAAGGCGGGAATGTGGAAGGTTGCTGTTATGCCCGACGGAGACATGTCGGCAAGGATATTTCCGTCCCGGTCTACTATACTTCGGGTCTCTTCTTGGTAGGCCTCTATGCATGCCATTACTAGTTCTGGGGCCACCAAAGCCGGTGGGAAGCCTGCAACCTTAGCAATTCCGCTCTTCTTTATCAGTTTTGCATTCTCTGTCTTTGGGTTCATCCTGATCCTTTGTATGAATTTGTCAACATCGACCTGATTGATGTTGGTATCTGTAACATCTCTCCAAAGGGAGGTGACTCTGGATTGTATAGGGACCCCATGGAACTTATATTTCATTAGGTCCCTGTCCTCCTTGCCTCAAGCTGTCTTGGCTATTCCTTTTCCTTTCCCCTTGGAAGCACCAGAAGTTTCTGCATCGGATTCCATAAATCCTGCACAAGAGGCGAGAATTAGTAACAGTAAACATGATGAAATGATCCCGGACAAGTACCTGCATCTCAAGATTAGCTTTACAATCATTATTTGTTGTTCAATAATCACACAACACCCGAAAATTCATCGTTAGAAGGCAATACAGAGAAACCTGGTTCCTAGGGCCGAAATTCCCTTGGCAGAATGTCATTTAAAAGGGAAAATTGAGGATGGAATTCCCAAAGGCATTTCCCGATGTTGGATTCAAGAACTTGAGGGTTGATGGGAAGGAAAACCTATTTTTAGAAAATGGGTCAAAATCCATTTTGGATTTGGAGGTCATTTGACCCTCCATTCGGGAGTTTGGGCATCATCTGCAGGAAAGCCATCTAAAACGGCACAAAGGACATGAAATTTCAGGCATCGGAATCCGAATATCGGATTGCCGTTGCCAGGAAGCCGTTACGGGTCATCTCTTTGGAACAGCGGAATGGAAGTGGAAATCCAAAGGGAGAATTTCGAAAGACAGTTTTCGGAAGCGGTTGGAGGAATCGGGACAGCTGGGGGGCAAACAGAGCATCGGGACTCGGAGGTTGGGAAGCTATCCTGAATTCGCCGTCGAAATGGCGCCGGTGAAACGAAATCCTGAGAGGGGAATTCCGAAGGTCAGAATCCGAAGGAAGCCCGGGGGCAAGAGGAGAATACCAATTTGGTCACGGCGGGCAACGAACTGGGGTCCGGGAGTCGGGAAGACGTCCCGCAAAGGCCATTCGAAACAATGAACTCAACACGGAATTTCAAGAACGAAATTTCGGGAGACAGGGTACAGAGGAATTTGGTCGAGGGGCTTCTGTTGGAAGTTGGAAGACTTTTGAGGAGCTGGGAAAAGAGTTTCGGAAAGCTACTCGAGGAAGGCTGTCGAAACGGCGAAGTCACGATGGAATTCCGAGGATGGAATCCTGGAGAAGGAATCCCGAGGAAAGAATCTCGGGGATCCCATTTTATCAGTATTGACAAATTGTCAAGGTTCCAGACGGACCTCGAGGTCTCGGGGCCCGGAGCTTGGGAAGATGCTCGGGCGAGGCCATTTGGAATGGCGAGGATGCAACGAAATCCCAGGAAGGGAATTTCAGTGGTCAGAGTCCGAGGGGGGGGGTGATGGAGGTGGAGAATTTTGAAATTTTAAGTTGTGGCCGACGGCGGGAAAGGTCGGGCCCGAGGATGTCGGTGGCTGTTCCAAAGAACAACTGCGGAGAGATGAAGTCCCAGATCGAATTTTGAGCCATGAAACGATTGAGTTTTGGTTTTCTAGGAGATGGGTTTTGATGGGAAGGCCTTTACCTACCAAATTTTGACATGTTTTATGCATTTTATATCATTTAAGGCTCAAAAATGGTAAAATGAAGAATGAGGGCATGGACGGCTGGCCTACCTCAAGATTCTGAAGAGGTTTCTGATGGTCGCATGGAAAATGCCTGAAAACGAAGCTCGAGATCGAAGGTTGGAAATGCAAGATTTGCGGGAGCTCCTCGAAATTCTATCGGTTAGTCCGTTTGAAAATGACGATCGAAAAATTCATTTTTATAGCAAAAATCACCATTAATACAACATTCAATTCCTCCGTATAGCAGCAGGCGAGGTTGGTGAATTCAAAACACAGTTGGCGGCGGGAGGACTGGAGTCTGGTGGCTGGGAAGCCGTCCCGCCACGGTCGTTGAAATGGTAGAGCTCAATAGGAAACCCGAAAGGGGAAACCCAAAAATTGCCACAGACTCCAGAAAGGGAATTCCAACAAGGAAAACCCGGATTGAACCCCAGACTTAGCAATTTTTAATTTTTTGAAAGGGGCGACTTTGGTCGAGCTCAAAATATGGCATTGGACACAAAAAATGGGCACACAAAACGAGGCAAAACAAAAAGGGCCCAACAAGCTAAAGAGGGAAAAGAGGGTCCCCGTTCCGAACGGGGCGTGTGTGCAAAAGGCACAACAATCATGTGATCACAGATGTATGTTTATGTATGGTTATGGATGTATGCAAATTGTTCATTTATTTTTTATAAAGGTTATTAAATGAATGCATGTGTATAGTTAATCATCGTAATGGGTTTCATGTTAAGTTAGAAATGTTTGCAATGTAATGCACTCATGTCACCCCAGAGGAATAGTTAGATGATGTGTATGCGTAGTCTTAGTATTAGATTTGTATGATGATGTACAGGTGGGTGCATGGAAATGGGTAGCCAATTTGTGGCCACTTTCAAAAAAGTTTTGAAAAGTCATAACACACTCACGTTATGACATGTTAAAAGAAAAAAAAAGTTAAACTCATTCATTTTCATTTTGATTGTGTTTTTTCTTGTGCCCATGGCCAAAACTCCCATGTTTTTCACTCACATTCTAGGAGGAGGCATTGTGCAAAAATCTTCACCAACGGTTGCTATTTCTTTGCAACGATGGCACCACGATGAGGAGGAGGTGTGAGAGGTAAAGATTATTTTCTTTTTGTTTTGAATTTGTTAGTTTCAGGTTGTATTTGATATATTTTTTTTTGAATTTTTAGGAGCTGCAAATCAACTTGCAAACCCTCAAAATCCTCAACAAGAAGAGCAACCAAATCCTCAAGAACAAAATCAACCAAAACAACAACTTCCTCCACCAATCACTCAACCCCCTCCTGGCACTCAACAAAATTTAATGAGTGAAATTAAAAACAACAAAAAGAAAATTGAGGATTTAATCAATAGGTTGAGTGATCCAAATGGTTCAACCATAGAAATAATGACCCTAACAAGTTCATTGAAAGATATGTTAACAAATGTAGATTCAATTAGTAAACAAGTAACTAGATGGCAAGATAGGAGGCAGGCGACTAGGGATTATTATGCGAATAAACTATCATATAAAGATGTAAAGGATTTAAAAATTACAAAAGGTGATTTGTGCTCATTATTCACTAACCCATGCAAAAATCAAAATCTTACCCTCAATGTGAAGAGGTTTCTTATTCATTGGTGCCACCACCAACAGATTAGGGACCATTTTTATGATATGGTGCATGGTCTTTGATTACCCATTGTGCAACAATTGTGAAGTCCCGTAATATTTTCTTAGGAAACTATGTAGTGAGTTCATATTGAAAAAAATTCCAAATTATTTTGATATGAGGGACTGCTAGGGGAGAGGTGGGGGGTCAGCTCAGGCTAGACTCGGTGTACAATCAGATCCTATGCAACAAGGGAGGAAAGCTCTCACTAGGCCACCTTGTGATCACATTGTTATACCTTCCATCACGAAGGAGAGTGTCGACGTAGAGACATTGCAGGAAATCAACACTTTAACCCAGAGTGTCATCCATCATACTATCCCTATTCTATAGCACCATCCGGGGGAGTCTTCGAGTGGTGGCCTTCGAACCGATGTGTGTCAATCTTGTGGGGTGACTTGTTCATATGACCCCACTGACACCCAGGAGGCTGCTACACAGGATTCCTATGCAACTATGGAGATGGAGAGGGCAGCTAACATTTTGCATGAGGCATATGGCATTGAAAGTCAGGTAAAAGTTACCATGTTCATTGAATTTAATTTATTAAATTTTAATTTTGAAATGAAAGATTAACTAAAAATGTTTTATAATTTTAATAAAATTGTAGGGTTGTAGTGTTGAGACTAGATACACCGGCTCCTCACCTACGTATTTTTGTAGTACACCTATGGCTGGGGTATGAAACTAGTAAAAAATTATAATTTATTACATGTTAATAGCATTGTTTTATGAATGGTATTTTAATATGTGATTTTAGATGTTGAACATGCTAATATTGGAGGTTTCGAAGGAACACCTCCTAGTGCCAGTGGATTTACTCAAACCTACATAGAGGTAATAGAATAAAGAGTTTAACTAATGAATTGTACTTAATAGATTTGTGTAGTTTATATGCACATTGCCGATTACGTTGAATAATTTGTTGTTTTTATTTTCAGATGTTGCAAGAAGAAACACCTATGAATGTGATGAGGGCAATGCAGATTAGTGTTTCATTTTCTATAAAATCCTCAATGGCTTTGACAGGGGAGGTATGAGGAAAACTAGTAAATTTCAATTTACATTCGTTGTTATAGATGTTAGTTAGTGAAAAATCAAACCATTATTTATTCATATTTTAATTTATATTTGGATGGTTTATACAAGGCTTGAGCATGCCTAAGCATGGGCGTGCAAATATTTACCTCATGGAGAGAGATCATGAGATGGCGGTGAGTGATTATTTTTTCAAATATATCATTATTTATAATGTAATTTCTATATATTCATGTCTTTACTTCATATTGTAACAATTAAAACTTCAACATGAGCTAAACACTAGGAGGAGCAACAAGAGCACTCCTCGAGCACAACACAAATGAGTGACAGACCTATCACCATCCGATCCACAAGCAAAGGGAAAGAATTTATTTCCAAAGCATGGAGAGAAATAACTTTTGATTCTAGAGCCCTTTGTTGTATTCCTACATGGCAGTTTTGTACATATTTTGTATTGGTCATATTTGTCATTGTATGCCTATATGGCATTCTCGTAAGCCTATATGGCTATTTTGTACATATATTTCATACTTATATCGACATATATTGATGTATGCCTATAGGGCTATTTGGTTAAAACAAATATCTTTTATCGATGGTATCCATATTTGCACTCTAAATTGATGGTTAAATAGATATGAGTTACGTGTATTCAAGTGTATACTTTACAACTTACATGTATAGTTTGTGACTTACATGTGTTCCAATGTATACTTTGTGACTTACATTTTTTAATGTGTATACATTGTATTTGTGCATATACTTTGTATTAGTTTGTGTATACTATGTATTCATGTGTATACTTTAAGGCTTACATGTTTTTGAGTATTTGTGCTTCCCTTATTCACATGTACATGCTTGAATTATTCACGTGTATACTTATTAATTGGTTAGACCTAGCATTGATCACTGTTGTCCTTCATGGTTTGTCTTGAATATTAATTGATTGATGCTAAACAACTTTATCTAAAATAAAATAAAAAGTTTTCAATTGGTATTCCATGAAATGATTTATAAAAATATTCCAATGTGTTCTTGATGTGTCACCATATAAACACGTCGAAATATTTATATTTCAACTTTTTGTAATATTATTTCTTGTATACGAAATGGACTCGGGAGAAAACAAGTTATAATTTATAATACAAATAAGAAATGGAGTCAACATTGTCCTAGACCCTCGAAAGAAACACACTCTCAATCACTCTTCCAATTGAAAAACACCATTGGGTAGAATTTACCAGTCTACAAATCCACAAAATCCATAATTTTTAGGGTTTGATTGGCCCTTTAACCCCACTATCCTCTAAACCCTCACTTTTCTGAAATTTCACGAGGGTTTATTGAAAACCCCACATCCAGATGTCATACAACCTCAAAACCTCTTCCAACACTCTTCATTCTACCTGCACAAACTTAATTGACCACCAAATTATGCCACCCCTTGACTTTACCCACTTTTACTCCCTCAAACCTCTCTTTTTCATTCAAAACCCCTCTATTCCCAATTAGGGCATCATGCCATAACATAATTTTGACCTCCCTTTTCCTTGTAGACCATTTTAACACATCGAACTCCACAATCTCGCCCTATTTCCAACCTATTCTAACTTATTCTCAAGAAATTTCTTCTTTTCACCTCGTCTAGTGTTGCTTTTAAGGCCTAAATTCTAAATTTTGAACAGGGGCGACATTAGTAATCTCTTCCAATGCCTTTAAAAATGATATTTTCTTATTTGTACTTACATAATTGACTCAAATGACCCCACACTAACTCAAAACTAAAAGTAAGATTACAAAATGGGCTATCATGGCCTTATTTGACATTATAATGATTAAAACCACTAAACTAGATCTTCTTCATCAAATGGAGGAACAAGGTGCTCTACACCAATAATCATACACTTTTTGTGTGGAATACTCAGACTTCTCAAGCATCATGTGTATGTTTCTTTTTTCCATTGTTTTACATTCCATCATAAGGGATCAAGTCGGTTGAATGCAACTCAGATCAATTCCATATGTTTGGGTGTGAAAGAGGACCATGCCTAGCATAAACCTACATATTGGGATGGGTTGGGGCATTTAGTTTGGTCACATGAATTGCAAAACGAAAGTTACACCACTTTGCAACTTTACACTGCTTCCATTTGACACTTTTTCCATCAAGTGAAAACTGGACACCACAAGAAAACAACTCTGAGATAACAAAAACTGAGAGAGGTTATCGTAAAGGGGCCCAACACAATCTTGTAGGTTCAAATGAAGAGTTTTTAAGCATCATGGTTTCTGAGTAATAACCTATCAAAGTTTTCTTCCTTTTTGCATTTTGGACCCTTAAGGGATCGATCCGGTTGAACGTAGCTCAGAGCGATTCCACGTGTTTGGGTACAAAAGAGGACCATGCCTAGCATAAAAATACCTATTCAGATGCATTGGAATAGTCTATTTGGTCACAAGAGTTGTAGAACGAAATTTGCACCACTTTGCAACTTTGCACTACTTCTATTTGACACTTTTTCCATCAAGTGAAAATCTGCCACCACGGGAAAACCACTCCAAGATAGCCAAAATCAAGAGAGTTCTTTGTAGAGGGGCCCAACGCAATCCTTTCAGATTAGACAAGAATTTTTTAAACATCACGGTATTTGAGTAACAACATGCTAAAGTTTGTAGCCATTTTGCACTTTGGACCCTTAAGGGATCGATCTGGTGGAACGTAACTCAGAGCGATTCCGTGTGTTTGGGTGCAAAAGAGGACCATACCTAGAGTAAACATACCTATTCGGATGCATTGGAATAGTCTGCATGGTCACACGAGTTACAAAAGGAAAGTTGCACCACTTTGCAACTTTGCACTACTTGCAGACACTTTTTCCATCAAGTGAAAATCCGTTGCCACAAGAAAACCATTCTTAGATAGCCAAAACCGAGAGAGGTTTTTGTAGAGGGGTCCAATGCAATCTTGTAGGATTAGATGAGAGGTTTCTAAGAATCACAGTATCTGAGTAACAACATGCTGAAGTTTCCAGCCATTTAGCACTTTGGACTCTTAAGGGATCGATTTGGTTGAACGTACCTTAGAGCGATTCTGCGTGTTTGGGTGCGAAAGAGGACCATGAATAGCATAAAAATACCTATTCAAATGTTTTGGAATAGTTTTCTTGGTCACATGAGTTGAAAAATAAAATTTGAACCACTTTGCAACTTTGCACTGCTTGCATTTGACGCTTTTTCCATCAAGTGAAAATCCTTTGCCATGGGAAAACCACTCCGAAATAGCCAAAACCGAGAGAGGTTTTTGTAGAGGGGTTCAACATGATCTTGTAGGATTAGATGATAAGTTTCTAAGAATATAGGTATCCAAGTAATAGCATGCTGAAGTTTGCAGCCATTTTGCACTTTAGACCCTTAAGGGGTCGATCTGGTTGAACGTACCTCGAAGTGATTCTGCGTGTTTGGGTGTGAAATAGGACCATGCCTAGTGTAAAAATACCTATTTGAACGCGTTGGAACAGTCCATTTGGTCACATGAGTTACATAATGAAATTTGCACCACTTTGCAACTTTGCACTACTTGCATTTGATGTTTTTTCCATCAAGTGAAAATCCGCCGCCACAAAAAAACCACTCCAAGATAGCCAAAACTGAGAGAGGTTTTTGTAGAGGGTCCCAACGTGATCCTATTGGAATAGACAAGAATTTTCTAAGCATCATGGTATCCGAGTAATAGCATGTTGAAGTTTGCATCCATCTTGCACGTTGGACCCTTAAGGGATCGATCCAGTTGAACACACCTCAAAGTGATTCCATGTGTTTGGGTGTGAAAGAGGACCATGCCTAGCATAAACATACTTATTTAGACATGTTCAAATAGTCTGCTTGGTCACATGAGTTGCAGAATGAAAGTTGCACCACTTTGCAACTTTGCACTGCTTGCATTGGACGCTTTTTCCATCAAGTGAAAATTTATCGTCATGGGAAAACCACTCTGAGATAGTCAGAACTGAGTTATTTTTTTGTAGAGGGGTCCAACGTGATCTTGCAGGATTCGATGAGAAGTTTCTAAGTGAAAGGAAATAATTTTTATGGGGTTTGTGTTGCTGCCCCTATAGATTTTGATGGAAAAGGGCATAAAAAATGAGGTTTCACCCTAGAGTTTGATAAAATATTGCATGTAGAGGTTGGGTGATTGTCTTTTGACTTTTTCAAAGTGATTTTAAGGAGGTATAAGGTAGTGGCATGTTCTGGTAAGGTGTGCAACCATTCCTTTGAATAAACCCTCCTCATGCTAGCATAAAATAAGGGTTTTATGATTTGGAATGGTGGAGTGAGCTTCTTCTGAGAAAAATTATGGATCTGAGGGTTTGGATACATGATAATTTCTACCCCAACAAGTTCAATGGGTTTTTGAATGTTTAAAGGTATGTTCCTTTATAAATTAGGCCTAGTTAGCCTAATGAGGACAACGAAGAAGGCCATTTTGTATCCACATGTTCCAAGACAATCACTATTGATTTTGAAGTATCTGTTGTAACTCAATAATAGTTATCTAGATTAGTCATTTTTTGTGAATTCATTTAAGAATTTTTCCTCAAAACACCACTTGGAGCCACACTTTTCACTTGTAAATTCATCATAAAACCCTGTAGTAGCAACTCCACCTTTGTTTCTTGAATTCCCCTGCACAGATAAACACACACACACCTAAAAGATCCTAAGACTAACTTACTCCATTGATCTAAACTATCACATTCGGTGGAGTAGTTATTATTGGTTATCTAGACTCTCAAAACCCCAATCTTGAGGGTTTACAAACCGAGTTGAGAAAAATTAGTTCAAACTAATGATAAACTCAATGGATACCCTCCTAAATAGATTCAAATGAAAGATACTTCACTATTCTACCTTAAACAACAAGATTCAAGGACTTAAACTATTGTATAGGTTGTAAAAGTTAATGAACAACTGGAAAAACTCATAAAATCACTAAAATAAGGACTTTATTGATTGTAAATATTCAAGAATACAAAATATCTTTGTTTTTTTTTACCTTACATGGTTTATATCACTTCTCTAATCACCTAATGACCTCTTTGAGACTTTGAATACATTACATATGACCTTCACATGACCTTTCTCACATTGTTTACATTTCAAAATTCAAATTTTGTAAATTTTCCTATTGAAAGCATTTAGAGAACAAAGTGCTACTGCACCAAACATGAACTCCAAAATTACAGTATTTGAGTAAATCTCATTACAAGTAAATCTCATTACAATGCCTTAGGTACTTCATTCTCACATATCTTTTACAATGTCACTTATACATTTGAGATTGTCTTTAAATGTCTACATCATAGGTGCTCATAATGAGGTTAACTTCAATTGAGTAACTTGAGATTCCCTCGCTAAGCTTCACACACTCTTTTACAATGGCTTGAAATCAGAATTGAGATTTGTCAAGATCATCAAAATAAGGATTTTTCATTTTGTTTTGGCTGAAATTCTCTTTGATGGCTCATAAATCATCATTTTATGTAACGAGAGACCAATCAATTTTTAGTAGTTTACTTACAAATATGCAAAGTAAAAGAGAAAAATAAAGAGCATCCAAAATGGAAATGAAATGAAAATAGATGGAAGGCACTTACAGATAGGAATGCAGGTTTCACAACTTAGTCACTCCTGGTCATACATCTTCACTAGGAATTCCAACATACCTATTGCACACAACACCTCTCATGAATAGAATAAGTTGAAACTTGAGATGCTCTTATAATGTCTACATCATAGCTGCTCATGATAAGGTTAACTTCAAATGAATAACTTGAAATTCCCTCACCAAGCTTTGCACACACTTTTCTAATGGCTTAAAATCATGATTGATATTTTTCAAGATCATCAAAATAAGGATGTTGCATTGCTTTTTTGGCTAACTTTCTCTTGGATGGCTCATATATCTGCATTTTCTACAAGGGGACACCAATCAATTTTTAGTAGGTTACTTACAAATAGGAAAATTAAAAGAATATGATAGCATTGGCATCAAACAAATTAATGTGCATATAAGTATAAATGAATAACTTGAAATTCCCTCACCAAGCTTTGCACACATTTTCTGATGGCTTAAAATCATGATTGAGATTTGTCAAGATCATCAAAATAAGGATTCTGCATTGATTTTTTGGTTGACATTCTCTTGGATGGCTCATATATCTATATTTTATGCAAGGGGACACCAATCACTGTTTAGTAGGTTACTTATAAATAGGCAAAGTAAAAGAAGATGATAGCATTGGCATCAAACAAATTAATGTGCATACAAGTATAAATTAATAAGAACCAATGTGCATATACTTACAAATTAATCCAATGAACCATCTAGGTCTACTCTACTCTTTATTGTGTCAAGTATTGCCTCATGGTCAGACTCATGGACCTTCCACAAGGTCTTGTTCAAAGGTCTAGCCTCATATTTGGTCAAACAAACATTGGATGCCACGACAAGGTTCGAGTAATGAAGAATCTTACGATGCATCTCAAAGTCCTAAAACAACCAATGTTTGACACTCGAATGTGGGTACCTTCTAAGCCACATTACAGTAACCACAACTGAGCCTGTAGGGTATTCGATGTTTTCTCCATCTATAATTGGGGCCTCCAATTTATTTTTGGCCTCAACACAACAACACAAGTAATAGTTTGTTCCCTCTTCATTGCCTTCATCTGCAATAACTACATAAACATGCCCTGCATTGATATGTGTGACAAATCTCTTGAAATTAGTCAACATTACAAATACACTACAAAGTAAGATAACGATATGGAATTTCAACAACTAAGCAAGTAGATATATCACCTGGTTGAACTAGATCTCAACATTAGTAATTTCATCAATATTTAATTGAGGTGGGCTAGATTGCGTACCTTCGATTGAGGGTGGAGAATAAGACATACCTTGAGGTTCACGTGGGGATGATGGCATACATTCTTCATCAAATACGAGTGATGATGTACTCTCAACTTGAGATGTGTTGGATGGTGTTTGACAATATTCACTTGTGATAGATGGTGTCCCTCCATATTCACATGCGGTAGATGGTGTCCCTCCATATTCACTTGCGATAGATGGTGTCCCTTTATATTCGCTTGTTCTTAATGGTGTCCCTTCATATGAACTTTCTGTAGAGGGTGTGTCTCCAACTACGGTATCTGAATCTATCTTACCATGATGCTTTCGCATTCATGCCTTTTGTATTGCTAATCCATTTTCTCTTTTTGATGGTTGAGGTTCCTCTTCAATTGGCTTGTTTTTGTCAATCATTTCCAATTTCTTATTTTCACGATATGCCGCCACTCAAAATCTCTCCTTTTCTTTGAAGGTTTTGTTCTCTTCATCTATTAGCTTCCTCTTTGTTCATTTCTTCGAAATGGTAGATAATTTTATTTGTAGCATGGTAATGAGACAAATATTAGTTCCTAAAAAATGTATCCATTCAAGTTAATCAAAATATATGTCATTCAAGGCTTCATAAAGAATACTTAAAATCATCTTGTACAAGAGTTAACCTAGCATAGACAATTTAGGTCACATTATGTAAATTGGCCTATTCCACTCACTGTGATTAATATAATTGGTGGAATGGGTCTACATCATCAATAAATAGGTGATGGAATGTTGTTTGTGTGCAGGGGAGGTCTAAAAGGGTGTTGGGCATGAAGCCCTAGAGTGAAATTTTGAGTTTTCCATGAGATTTCAAGCTGTTTTGATATGCTAAAGTGTGTTTTTCATTGGGGAAGTGTGGTTTCTTGTTGAATTGATTTTTTTCAGGCCATTTTAGACCTATTTGAAGTATTCATAAGATTGTGTGAGGGTTGGATGAGTGTTTTTCAATAAACCACTAGTTTCTTGGGTAAAAATGAGGGCTTTTTGTGCAGGGGCACCTAAACCTTTGGGTAAAGGTAAATTGAGTCTTGAAGGACTAGTAGGATAATTTGAGATGTATTTTGGTTAATATGCAATGAGGAAGCTGCAAAATATGTCAAATTAGGAAAAATGCAACACATTGTCAGTCCATGTCAAGATGGGTAAAAGAAAATTTCTTATTGTTTTTGAGTATAAGATCTTGATCTATGTTAAATAAGGTCTATGAGACCACTCTTAATATTTATTTATTTATTTTGTGTCATTCTAGGTGTTTAGGGGGGAGATTTGGCTTGACATTTGTAAACAAATGTATGTTTGGAAAAGTTGTCAAGAGATAAGTTAGTTAAGTTCAAAAAATAGTTAGATATGTTGGGGGAGTTGATTTTAAAGGGAAACAAGATAAATATCATGTAAATTCTTGAATGGAGACTGCTCTTCAAGATTTGAATAAAATAAAATAAAGGAATTCTCTATTTTTTGTGATTTTCCTATGTTCTTTCTCTATGTATGGACCTGTACAGGTGTGTGATACCTTGAAGATTTGGGAGATATTTGATGCATGAATTTATCTTCACTTGAATCAAGTTTTGTTTCTTAATTTAATTTTAGAAGAGAGTTTTAGTCGTTTCTCCAAGTCTACCCTATTTTGATAGTGTAAGGGTTTGAGGCTATAATGTATTGATTTTCACCAATCCACCCACTGTAATGGATATGTAACTCGGTGGATTGGTGTGTAAAATAATAAGGTAGATGTCAAATGTGTTTGGGAGTCTGGAAGAGCATGGCTTTGGTCAGTGTAGTGATGCACTAGGCTAGGCAGAGCACATTTATATGTGAAAGTGAATAACCATGATGGTGATTCTGAAAACTAATGAGTGTAATGGCATTGTGAGTGTTTGATAAGTTTGTGTAGAGGTATTGGAAGGTTTTTGGAGCCTTGGGAGGACTGTGAGAGGCTTGGAGTTGTGAAATCCTTGAAAAACCTTATTTTTGCTTATGTTTTGGAGGGTTTCTTGGGACAATAGGGTAATGAACTTGTGTGGGCAAAGTAATCATGAAATTGGTGGTTTGGTATCATGAACATTGACTTTTCTTGGTGTTTGAGTGGAAACCTCAGATTTAAAAGGTACTTCCTTTGCAAATTTTGGCTAATTGGGAACCCTTTTGCTAGGTAGGCTTATTGGAAGTCAAACATAGTCCAAAGAAGTCACCCATGGATCTGATGTATGTTGTGTGGCCCTGAAAAGGGGGAAGTTCTTGAGAAAAGTGCCTAGAACCGGGTTTGGAATACTACTAGGGGAAGCATGCTTAAAGGGTGAATTTTGGTGAGATCTTTGGAATCTATTTTGGAGGTTGATCTGAGATCATTTATTTGTCATTTGGAGTAGCTCTCCATCCCTCTTTGCATCATTTTTTTGATTTGGCACTTTGGTGAGTGATTTTATGAAAAAAAATGGTGGAACCCTTGGTTTCATAACATATAGACTATTGCCCTATTGAGTTCGATGTTTTGCAAAATGATTGAAGAAAAGGTCCTTTGTAAAAGAGGCCTAATTTGGCCTAGTTGGTGTATAAATCTAGTTTTGATGAAGTTGTAACAAAGAAGCCTATTGTGGATTGTATGAATTGTTAATTATGAATTATTGTTGTTGGTTGATTTTTTTTGAGTTGTGTTACAGGACCTCCCCTGATTGCATCAATACACAAGGTAAGTCAATTGTTAAATTACAAAATTCCTCAAAGAGATGTGGTTTTGGTGCACTAGGGGGGTTTGAGAGTCTAAGAAGGTTCATTATGACTACTCCATGATATAAGCTTTGTAGTTCGGTGGAGTAGGTTAGTTTTGGTTTGTGTAAGGTGTATTCATGTTGTTTTATGTAGGGGAAAACAAGAGTCCATCATTTGGTTTCTGTCCTCTCAAGAAATACAGAAGTTAACTCCTTGTGCAAAATGATGTTATGACTACAATAATTAAAGAGCCTAATGGATCAATGGTTTTTGACTGTGTATTTGATTTATTTCAATTAATAACATGCTTATTATAGTGTCTTGGATGTTTGGATAAAGTTTGGTAGTTACCTTCCATGATTTGTTATTATTTTGTCATGTAAGTTGCAACATTGAGTTCTTGAATTAGTGAATCATGAACGAATTGAATAGTTCTGAGTTTCTAATCAAGTTTATGTTGTGTTACAATCAATTTTATGATGGTTCATTTATTTTTGAGTTTGACAAAGAGTTGAATCCAAGTTCTAATGTTTTGTGGAAATATGAAATCAAGTGAAATTGAAGGATTTTGATGAAAAGATGACTGAGTTTGTTGGTTGATATTCTTCTATTTAAGTTAGGGTTAGAAGTACCCTTGATGATTTGTGGATCCTGGTAGATTCTTTGCATCAGGTTTAAAAATTTAATTGGCAAGTGTATATAATTGTGTAATTTAAAGTGTGCATTGACAACCTAAGGTTATAATGACAAACAAACAATGATCAACATGGAATATGCAAAATAAAAAAATGAAAGCAAGCCATAATAGAATGAAAGAAAATGTGTAAAGACTTCACATACCTAAAAAACCAGACTTTCAAATGGAGGAGTTCAACCCAATTATGTAGCCTTAGCTTCTTCTTTCTTCAAACTCCTCAACAATTTGACTTTTTCAAAAGCTTGTTCCCCTCCAAACTTCAATTGTATATTAGTTTTCAAAGGAATTAAAACTTGAATTGATATTATATGTCTTTCAATGTGAAAACTCTATTATTTCATGCAAAGGCAGTAGAAAGATCATGGAAAAGGTGTTGGAATTTGAAAAAAATGCTTGCACACTTCACAACATCATCGAAAATCTACTTCTTGTTGGAGCACTCGCAGAACCAAGAGAATATGCAGAGTGTGGGCCTTGAGATCATGAGTATATTGAGTTTTTTTACCATTTTTAGTGGAAGACAAAATGCACTCATGTTATAATGCAAGCACATTATTTCTTTTTAAAATGGTCATATCTCCACTTCTTCAAAATGTACTCGTGTTATATGAAATATGGTTTTTTTAAGAGATTTATTTTCTCCCTCTTTGTCTATACCCTCTATCCTAACTCTATATCTCTCCCCTATACCATTATAGTAGAGGAGATAGAGGTGAGTGTGTGTGTGTGTGTGTATGGTTGAGAGAAAGAGAGTGGGGAAGAGAGAGAGAGAGAGAGATATATTAGGAGAGATGGAAATAGAGAGGGAGGGAGAGAGGGGGAGAGTGGGAGAAAGAGAGACTGGGAGAGAGTGGTAGAGGGAGAGAGGGGAAGAGGGGAAGAAAGAGAGATTGGGAGAGAGTGGGAGAGGGGGAGAGGGGGAGAAAGAGAGAGTGGGAGAAAGTGGGAGAGTGGGAGAGAGATAGAGGGTAGAGGGTTAATAGTTAGAGGGAGAGGGAGGGAGAGAAATAGGGAGAGAGAGGGAGAGAGGGAGGGAGGGAGAGGGAGAGTGGGAGAAAGAGAGAGTGGGAGAGATGGAGATAGAGAGGGAGGGAGAGAGGGGGAGAGTGGGAGAAAGAGAGAGTGGGAGAGAGTGGGAGAGAGTGGGAGAGTAGGAGAAAGAGAGAGTGGGAGAGTGGGAGAGTGGAAGGGAGAGGGATAGTAGGAGAGAGATAGAGGGTAGAGGGTTAAGATTTAAGGGTTTAAGGGTTAAGGGTTTAAGGGTTAAAAGGGTTAAGGGTTTAAAGGGTTAAGGGTGAAGGATAGAGGGGAGAGAGAGAGGGAGTGGGAGAGATGGAGGGTAGAGGGTTTAAAGGGTTAAGGGTTAAGGATAGAGGGGGGAGAGAGAGGGAGTGGAAGAGAGATAGAGGGTAGAGGGTTAAGAGTTAAGGGTTTAAGTGTTAAGGGTTTAAAGGGTTAAGGTTTAAAGGGTTTAAAGTGTTAAGGGTTAAGGATAGAGGGGAGAGAGATAGAGGGTAGAGGGCTTAAAGGGTTAAGGGTTAAGGATAGAGGGGAAAGAGAGAGGGAGTGGGAGAGAGATAGGGGGTAGAGGGTTAAGAGTTAAGAGTTTAAGGGTTAAGGGTTTAAATGGTTAAGGGTTAAGGATAGAGGGGAGAGATATAAGAGTGAGAGAGAGTGGGAGAGAGGCAAAGGGAGAGGGAGAGGGAGAAATAGGGAGAGAGGGAGGGAGAGGGAGAGTGGGATAAAGAGAGGGTGGGAGTGATTGAACAACAAAAGATAGAACTAAGAGAGGGAGAGGGGGTAGGAGGGAGTGATTAAACCCTAATCCATCAACCCCTATACACTCTTAATCCCTTAACCCTTAACCCTTAAACCCTAATCCCTCAACCCCTATACCCTCTTAATCCCTCAACCACTATACCCTCAACCCTTAAACCCTAATCCCTCAACCCCTATACCCTCTTAATCCATCAACCACTATACCCTCAACCATTAAACCCTAATCCCTCAACCCCTATACCCTCTTAATCCCTCAACCCTCAACCCTCAACCCTTAAACCCTAATCCCTCAACCCCTATACCCTCTTAATCCCTTAACCTTCAACCCTTAAACCCTAATCCCTCAACCCCTATACCCTCTTAATCCCTCAAACCTCAACCCTTAAACCCTAATCCCTCAACCCCTATACCCTCTTAATACCTCAACCCTCAACCCTTAAACCCTAATCCATCAACACCTATAAACTCTTCATCCCTCAAGCCTCAACCCTTAAACCTTAATCCCTCAACCCTTATACCCTCTTAATCCCTCAACCCTCAATCCCAAACCCTTAAACCCTAATCCCTATACCCCTATACCCCTATACCCTCTTAATCCCTCAACCCTCAACTCTCAACCCTGAAACCCTAATCCCTCAACCCCTATACCCTCTTAATCCCTCAACCATCAACCCTCAACCCTCAACCCTTAATTCCTAATCCCTCAACACATATAACCTCTTAATCCATCAACCCTCAACCCTTAAACCCTAATTCCTCAACCCCTATACCCTCTTAATCCCTCAACCCTCAACCCCTCTACTCTCTACCATATAAATTGGACCCTCAACCCTAATACCCTAGCCCTATACCTTGAATCCTTACCCCTCAACCTTAAAACCTCAACTCTTAAACCCTCTACCCTCTACCCTCTACCCTATAACCTCTTAATCCCTCAACCCTCAACCATTAAACCATAATACCCTCTTAATCCATCAACCCCTATACCCTCAACCCTTAAACCCTAATCCCTCAATCCCTATACCCTCTTAATCCCTCAACCCTCAACCCTCAACCCTCAACCCTTAAACCCTAATCCCTCAACCCCTATACCCTCTGAATCCCTCAACCCTTATGACCTCTTAATCCCTCAACCCTCAACCCTCAACCCTCAACCCTCAACCCTCAAACCCTAATCCCTCAACCCCTATACCCTCTTAATCCCTCAACTCTCAACCCTTAAACCCTAATACCTCAACCCCTATACCCTCTTAATCCCTCAACCCTCAACCCTCAACCCTTAAACCCTAATCCCTAATCCCTCAACCCATATACCCTATTAATCCCTCAACCCTTAAACCCTATTCCCTCAACCCCTATACCCTCTACTTTATACATTGGACCCTCAACCCTAATCCTCTAACCCTATACCTTCAATCCTTAATCCTCAACATTAAAACATCAACCCTTAAACCCTCTACCATCTACCCTCTACCCTCTACCCTCTACCCTCTACCCTCTACCTATTAATCCCTCAACCCTCAACCCTTAACCTTTAAACCCTAACCCTTAAACCCACTTAGTAATTAAGCTCTCTACCCTAATCCCTCAACCCCTATACCCTCTAACATATACATTGGACCCTCAAACCTAATCCCCCCAACCCTATACCCTCAATCGTCCACCCTCAACCCTCAACCCTTAAACCCTATACATTAAACACCCAACCCTCAAACCTTAATCCCTCAATCCTCAAACCTCAAACCCTAAACCCTCAACCCCGATAACCTCTACCCTATATATTGGACTCTTAACCCCAATACTTCAACCATATGTACCCACAACCCTAATCCATCAACCCTATACCCTCAACCCAATACCCTAATCCCTCAACCCTACAAGTCGTCAACCCTATACCCTCTATTCTCAACCCTCTACCCTATACATTGGATCCTCAATCATCATATATCTATGTCCCCCCCTCCTCTTCTCTTCTTCTCTCTATCCATCCATCCCTCCCTCTATACCATAATCCATCAACCCTAAACCCTAAACCCTTAAAACCTTAAACACCCAACCCTAAACCCTAAACCCTCAACCCTCAACCCTCAACCCTTAAACCCTAAACACTTAAACCCTCTACCCTCTACCCTCTACACTAAACCCTAATCCCTCAACCCTTACACCATTAAATCCAAGAAAACTCTCTACCCTAATCCCTAAATCCTCAACCCTTAATCCCTCAACCCTTAAAACCTCAACCCTCTACCCTAAACCCTTAAACCCTAATCCCTCAACCCCTATAACCTCTACCCTATACATTGGACCCTCAACCCTATACCCTATACCCTCAATCCTCAACCCTCAACCCTCAACCTTAAACCCTCAATCTTCAACCCTCAACCCTTAAACCCTAAACCCTTAAACTGTCTACCCTCTACCCTCTACCCTATACATTAAACCCTCAATCCTCAATTCTTGACCCTCAACCCTTAATCCATCAACCCTCAATCCTTAAACCCTAAACCTTCAACCCCTATTATATCTACCCTTTACATTGGACCCTAAACCTAATCCTTCAACCATATACCCTCAAACCTATACCCTAAACCCTCTACCCTCTACCCTCTACCCTAAACCCTTAACCCTAAAATCTTCAACCCTAAACCCTTAAAAATTCTACCCTATACCCTCTACCATTGACCCTATTCCCTCAACCCTCAATCCTTAAAGCCTAATACCCTAGAAACCATCAACCCTATAGTTCCTCCACCCTAATCCCTCAACCCTATACCCTCAACCCCTATCACTTTATCTCTATCTATACATCTCACCTCTCCCTCCCTCCCTCTCTCCTACCCTCTCTAATTGTCTCTATCTACCCTCTCCCTCTTTCTACATACCTCTCATTCAAACAATCCCTACCACCCTCTCTTGCTCCCTCTATCCATCTCTCTTTATGTCCCTCCCACTCTCTCCCACTCTCTCTAACTCCCACTCTCTCCCTCTCTCTCATGTCTCTCCCTCCCTCCCCCTCTCTCTCAGGTCTCTCCCTTTGGCAACCTACCTAGGTAACTCTCTCTCTATCTCTCTCCCCTTTCTCTATCTATCCCTCCCACCCTACCTAGATAAGTCCCTCTCACTCCACCCCCCTCTTTCTCTACCTCTATCAGGTCACTCCTTCCCACACCCTCTCCCTCTCTCAGGTCTCTCACTCACACTCCTCTCTCTCCCACTCCCTCTCTCTCCCACTCTCTCTCACTACCTATCTCTCAAGTCTCTCCCTCTCACCCCCCTCGCACTCTCAAGTCTCTCCCTTTGGCACCCTACCTAAATAACTCTCTATTTCTCTTCGTCTCTCTCTCTCTCCCCTCACTCTCTCCCTTTCTCAATTCTCTCCCACTCCCACTCTCTCTCTCTCTCTCCCTCCCTCTATCCCTCCCACCCGACTTAGCTAAGTCCCTCTCACTCCAACCCCTTCTCCCCCACTCCCTCTCTCTTAAACTCTCACTTCCACCCCCTCTCCCTCTCTCCACAATCTCTCTCTCTTAAAATTCTCCCTCCCTCTAAACACATACCTAAATACATACATACAAGCATAATACGTATGCACATACAATCCTACATCCATACAAGCATACATACATACATGTGTAGATAAAATATTATATACATATAGGCATACATACAATATACATGCATTGATACATACAGGCATACACACATACATACAAGCATACATACATACATGACATACAAGAATAAATGTATATACAAACATACAAATATATCAACATACATTCAATAGACTTTCATTTAACATAAAGGAGGACATAACGCGAGTAGGTTATAATGTGCTCGCACTATGTCTTGTTTGACATGTTTCCCGCAGAAGCAAAAAACCATGTCAAAACTGAGATATAACGTGAGCACGTTATAATGTGCTCGAGTTATATCTTGCTTTGGTAATCCCCAAGCCTTAGGATTGGTATTTGCCTTGGAATACCAACCCAAAGGCTTGGAGGGAATTCCCAATGACCAGAATGTGTTTTTGCAAATTCTACAATATTTCACATAATCGAGTTCATCCTCACTGTCAGGATTGCACGTGGTTCAATATAAAAGAAATCGAACATCTGGTTACGTTCTCTCTTAGATATCCAACATGTAATTTTTTTCACTTTCTATCAATGTTAAGTCTTTCATCCATAATTTATTTTGTTTGTGTGTCTCTTTTTTGGAAAAAAACAGTGTTTGGTGGTTTTTTTGTTATAAATTAACCGCTCATCAAAATTTCAAATAAATTAAATTTTTAGAAACTAGACTCCATTCTACAATTTTTTATTTAAAAAAAAAAAAATCAATTACTTTCCAAAATTTGTAGGAGTAGCATGACCAAAATTCTGTTTTTCAAGAAGTGTCCACTTCGAAAATAAATTAAAAATCAAATATTCATTAAAAATTTATCAAAAAAATCGTGCATCAATTACATATTATTAGCTAACTTCTCATCATTACGATTTTAAAAATTCTAAAAAAAATTCATTGTATGAGGGTCATACAAGAGTTGCTATGTTATGTTTTTCTGACAAAAACAAGACCAATTTGTGTACGTCCCTCTTTTGAACCCCTTAATCTCAACCATTTTAAAAATAAATTAGTAGTTTAGAAATTAGACTCGAAGCATTTCGATCCATGTTTTTGTTACATCTCATAATTATGAGTGCAACTATCCTCAATTTCATGTCCAAGGTCAGTATTTCCTGATTTCAGAAAAAAGTTGTCCACTTAAGTCCCCTTTTTCGGAACCATCTTGGTGCACTTACCCATACATTCCATATTATTTTTTACTTTAAAAAAAAATTACACGGTAATTTGTGAGATTTTATGTTGTCCTTTAGGGTGTGTGTGGCAAGGCGTTACACTAAGTACAAGACATTTATTCACGCCAACAAGAAGATAGAGCATAAGAAGGTATAGATATATTTAGAGTGGTCTACACAAGCATTGTGATTTCTTTTTGTTATTTTTGCTACATCTAATTTCTCTTCTTTTTGTTTGCTTTCTTTCGTCTTGTTTTATTTGTCTTCTTTAATTTCTAGTAGTTATTTTTGAGCATATGAGGTTTGCTAGGTACTAGAGGATTTCTTCCATTACTTCCCTCTTGGTGAATACACAACCTTCCAATTATTTCAACCTAGTTGACTACTAGATGCATCTAGGCCTTCTACATAGTTACTTGAATTAATATATTCCTATCTTTAGTATTCTCCATTGTCATAGGTTCTTGAGTAGGTTGGGTGGTGGTTGAAGGAGCTCCATGCACCTAGAAGATAGTTCTTAGCCAATATCTATTTTACTACCTTCTTTAGGAATAGTGTATTTATCATACAAGTCTATCTATTTTTTATCCTCTTCATATGTGTATTTACCCTAAGATTTTATATGTGTATCATCACATTGCTTTTCTTCAAGGAACTCTTTCTAGTGGTTGATAAGTGAAGATTAAGATTGAGATCCTTAGCTACTAGCTTTCGATAAAAAAAAGTCTTATGCAACTTTTGGACATAGACCTTTGGACTCTTTACATTCTTAAAGTAAGCTTGGAGCTATTCCCTTTCGAGGATTGAGTTATACGTGTAAATAAATAAATAAATTTATTTCGTTATCACTTTCCAATATTGTGCATCTCTTGAATATTTGAATAATTCACATTGTTAGTCTTGTTGGAATTTCCCTCCCCAAAAAGATAACACAATCCCATTTATTTCCTTGTTTCATATTAATATGTTCACACAAGAATAGGTTTATGTATTATTATCTATCACTTCATAAATATATATGTACATATTTAGTTGATTCGGTTTTCATTTAGATCAATTTACAAATTCCTTTTGACAATAATTAGTCTTAGTCACCATCTCTAACATATTAGAATGTGATTATTAATTGGTTCTTTGTAATTATATACAAATATAATAGAAATAGGGTGTTGTTTTTGTTGGAGGGTTTTATATCAATCCCATAGAATGATTTAGCTTCCCATCTCTGGTGGGCTCATTCATAATCATTCAATGTCACTAGAAGACCAATTGTGGATTGATAAAATAGGGTGTTGTTGCTTGCATGTGTTTTTTTTTTTTCTAAAGTGTTTTGATTTAATGAAACTTCCTAGTCTCACATGATTTTGGTGTTTTTTCTCAAAACTCTTTTTCTTGTTGAAAATTTATATCAATTTAAAAAGAAAATAAAACTTTTTAATTTTTTTGTTTGTTGCTTGATTGTATATGTATTTATCAATCTCTATGATTTTTTAATTAAACAATTCCTATCCGATCCACGAAAGTATATTTGACCATTTTTATTTATTAATAGAAATTCAAAATCATATTATATTCTAAATTTCAATTCAAAACGTTTTATTTACAACCATACCTTAAACAAAACAGCTTATTTTGTTTTTAGTGCATGGTCTTTTTCATTTGCCAAATTCCACATGGGCAAATCTGTTGATAGTAAAGTTTTGGTTTTTGGCATATGTTTGGCGGCTTTAAAAAGGAGCTTAAATATTCAAAAAGTGAAATGCCCAGGTTCATTCAGTCACACAAAGAGTGGCTATTATCAGGCAGCCATGGGATTCGCTGCTGTTGGCGGCTGTGGTAAATTCGTAGACCTACCCTCTACAAGTCTGTGATGTACACCGTAGATTCTCGTTAGGGCGGCCTGTGCAGCCATGTTTGGCATCCCTATACACCCGTGGCCATTTGAATTCAAGCATGGCTTGGCCGTTGCTCATGTTCAATTGCGGCAACCTCAAACTCCATTCAACCAAATGAATTTTTTCTTTTCTGGACTCTTCAGCACGAAAGCCTGAGTGCTACCGTGTCTAGTGATTCTTTCCTGCTCTCACCATCATCCGCTTATGGGTTTTTGATATTGTTAAGCATTATCGTTTTTTTTGTTTGTTTAAAGAGCATATTTAAGTGTTGATTTGTTTAGGTGATTCATTTTAAATCATATTAATAGGTGGGTTTTATTGAAAAACCAGTGTGATTTCACACGAGTCATCTAAATAAGTCACATTTAGAATGCGATGTTTAAGCTTGGCTCTGCCCTCTTCATTCACTCTTTGATGGATCCAACTCAGATGTTTTGTCTATATTGTCCTACTCTCGCCATAATCCAGCTATGGGTGGTTGGTATTGATAAGCATTATCGTTTTGTTTGTTTTGGTTTAAACAACACATTTTAAGTGTTGACTTGTTTAGGCGATTCATCTTACATCACATTAATAGGTGGGTTTTACTGAAAAATCAGTGTGCTTTTACACTAGTCTTCTAAATACGTCATGTTTAGAGTGTGTTGTTTAAGCTTGTCTCCACCCTCTTCGTTCACTCTTTGATGAATCCAATCAGACCATTTGTCTATATTATCCATGCTCATTTTACAAAAATATAAGACATCCATTGTCTCTATGCTAAAACAACAATATAATAATTGAGTTGGATTGACTAAATCAAACAAATTATTTTTAGATAAAATTTCAAAAATCATTTTAAATATTTATGACAAAAGTAATGTGGTGGACATGTATACAAAACATTCACAACTTAAAATCTTATTTTCAACCTTTTTTTTCTTCATAAACATGGCATATTTTTCTCTCATCACACGTCACTCAACAAACATTGTTGAATCTATAAACTTTATAAACTTTTTGTCATCACCTCTGCATATTTCTTCACATGTGGTATGCATTCCCTAACCTCTCAACCACTGTGGTAGAAAGTAAAAACAAAAAGTTTGGTAAAAGTGGTTCTATATTGAATGAATGAAGGAAGGAATTTTAATGATGTCTATGAGATCAAACACTCTAAGGGACCTACAAACACAACATTAATTAGAAGTACAAAATATTGTTTTAGATAAAAATGATGGATGTTGAAATCCAATGGTTTTTAAAAACTATGGGTAAAAGAAGGGAAACTAATTTATCTCACTATATCTGTACACGCACGTCTATTTTGACTTATGTTAATTGAATTCTTTTTTTGTTGGATAGGGAGGGAATAGTTACCTTTTGTTTTTGGAAATCATTCAAGACAAAAAATTGCGGGAATATTTAGGTGGACTTTTGTATCATTTTCTAGTGCAATACATTTTGGTTGTATAACGATAATGAATTATGTTTTGTTTAAATTTTTTTTACAACTAATTAATGAATTGTTAAATTTCTGGATTGAAACTGTGTTCATTTTTTTGTCTTAGTCATGCAACAAGAGAAGAATATTTTTGCATGCATTTTTTTCCTGATGATGGATCATAGAGTTTGATCCGAAACGTTGAGACAAAAAAAATGCACACAATTTCAATCCAAAAATTTAACAATTCATTATCATGAACTGTGGAAATTTGATGTTGTTAAGTAATTAAATGTATTCATCTTTCTAATAATGTAATATTTAATTTTAAAATTATTATTTTTTAATTTATAAAAATTAGAAGAAATGAATCACTACACTAATGGTCCATGGATAAATATATATTACATGTTCTTGATAATTATTGAAAAATTTAGTAGTATACAAATTGTAATAGAAACTCTTAATAAATAAATTTAAAGTTTTTCCTATCACACATGCATATTAAAGTATCTTTATAAAAGTCTTTCAAATAATAAATACATTTAAAAAATTTAACCACTTTCATTAAAAATATGGAATCAAATATTATATTATTTTAAATTTATATTAAAAGAACTTAAATTGAGATTCGAAATTTGACTCATATATATTTTGATAATTGTTGAAAATGTGAATAATATAAAATTACAAAAAAAAAAAATATTGGTATATGTTAATGTTTAAAAGATTCTTCTAAAATTTTATAGTTGAAATAGTGAAATTTGCATGTTCATGTTATTTTTCGTTCAATTTTGTGTTTATTTCAAGAGAATGGTTTAATACAAGTATTTATCAATAAGTGGCATATTATTGTGCAATGTCAAGATCATTCTTTCATATTGTTACTCATCAATTTACATATTTCCATGTCGTTTATCCACATATCTTCTATATTTACAAGTATTTCAATAAATCCCTAATTTATAATGCCCATTATAATATCCTTTCTATAAATTTATTATCCACCATAACTTTATTGTTTTCATGTCTTGAGTTGATCTTGTATGTACAAAGGCAAACTTGACCCCTAAAATTTTAAAATTCAAATTTAAATTTAGAGTAACTCCCACTTGATCCTTTGCCATCTAGGGTTGATTAAACATAGGACTACATAATTTATTCTTTAAAAAATTTAAATTCAAATTTTGGGTGACTCTCACCTAATCCTTTTCTACCTAGGGTTGACTAAACACAAGTTTACATAATCTATTACTAATTTCCTTATATTTAAAGCAATTATGTTGAATTATTTTAGACATCTAAGATCATTTCAAATATTATTCACATTTAAAAAATTAGTGCACGCTAGGAATACTTCAATTAGAGCACCTAAAATGATTCTACCCTCATATCACATCATCCTAGAGATTCCTCATATTTGAATTAATGTTCTTGATTGTTTTTCATGATTGTAAGTTTAGTACTATCAAGGGGGTCAACATAAGAGAACAAGTTCTTACAATCTAGTGATCTCCTTATATGTGTTTCTATATTTTGCAAATCCTTAACACATGATTGATCCATTCAACCAAATCAATTTTGAATTCCATGTGATTGATCCATGCCTACGAAATTGATCTAGATGTGTAAATTTGATCCATCACATATTTAATACTTACTACTCAAATCCAAAGGAATAGTACAAATAAGGAGGAACATATTTCAATCTTGAGATCGAGATGGATTTTTTTGTATTGTAAGAGCTATCCCTTCTTCACCATGCTAGAACCAAGTTGTTGGAAGTTTTTCATTGATGATGCAGTTTGGCAACATGAGCATGAGGTGCATATATTGCTTGATCTAGTGTTGTCATTGATGTCAACATTGTTATGATCATTATAGCATAGTTTTGAAGTATTATTGGTGACATGTATAAAGAAAGTTTCTTTGAAAAGTATGACTTATCAAGAAATTGGCTAAGTATTATCTCTGATCATTTTGTGGTTTAGTGCATCAATTTTTGGGTTTGCACTCCACCGCAATTTGGTATAACCTTATATGATTCTAACTAAAATTTTGAGTTCATCAGATGCAGCTATATTCAAGATATTGTGACATTCTGTGAAGTTTCCCGCAAGATATGAATGGCAGTGCCCAACCTTGTATATAATAGTTACTTTTTGTTCAATGTCTCAGTGTGGGAGATTTCGCATTTCTTCATGAATAATTATTATTTGTTGTGATGATGAAGACAAGCTAATAGTTGTTCACTGAATGGGAATTCAAAGGAAGATTGAGCTTTGAGGCTGCATGTTTGGTGAATTGCATGAACATTTGAAGGTCCTGTGATTAGATCTATTTTTTGGCTGGCCTAATATGCTTGATGTTTTGTGGAGAAAAAGAAAGTAACTTTATATTATGTGGAATTTATATTAGGTCCTTGTTGACCTATCTTGATGTAAATTTAATTTTGAATTAAGGCACAAAGTGTGGATAATATTTTTTGAGGATGACATACTTAATTTTATGTTTACTTCTAATTAGGCCAACCTAATTGAAGTTACACTTGATATGGATATAAATAGGAGATTAACTTTGAAGATTTTGGAGAGAGAGAGTGTGTGTGTGGATGTGTGTGTGTGATAAGAAACATGAAATGATGAAGATTTATCAAATTCTATGTGAGTGTTGAAGAGATATGTGACATGTATGGTGGTTCACCTACATGTGTGTGATGTAGTATTGAGTATACTATAAATAGAGCATAGTATTGATTCAGATTGGTGTGGAGATCATTTTTTACTTTTGTAGGAATAGAAAAAGTAGCCTTTTTCCCTTACTTGGTTTGATAATTGACATTAAAACTGAATTTATGATGTCTTGGAATAGAGTTGTAATGTGTTGTAAATATTTACATCATTCTAGGACCTTTATTTGATTAAAAAATTCTTTAATTAATCCTTTGCAAAGTTGTTGTGAAGTTTTGTAACACACTTTCACACTATTCTAGGATTTATTTACTTAATTAAGCTTAATGGGCCCCTTCTTAATAAAATATATTTAAATTTGTACCTTATTTAAGTGTTCTAAAGTGTTGTAAAGAACTTTCACATTCATCTAGAGTGGTCTTAATTAATTTTGGTTAATTGGAGTTAATTAACCCCTTTAATTTAAATTGAAACCTTATTTATGACACCTCCCGAAGATCTATCCCGACACCCATAGTTTAAATAATATAACATTTAATTGGGAAAAAATTAGGTCCTAGAAAGTGGTGCTAGGAAACATTCACCCTAAGTGGCGAATGGGTCCTCCCTTAATAGGACCCCCCTTTATCAATTGATCTGAAATGGGTTTGTAATGTACTTTCCATTCCCTAGGGTTAGGTCCTAGAAAACTAAGCCAGGTCCCATTTGCCCTAAGTGGTGAATAGGTCCTTCCTTAATGAGGACCCCCTTTTCGAATTTCATTCTGGTAGGAATTTAATAAATTTTACTTCCAGATCTAGTGTCGACCTTAATTGTTTAAATTTTAGGGTTAATTTGCTAATCTAGTATAAATAAGGGGTTAATTCACATTGTTCCTCCTAGAAAGTTCAATTTATCATAAGAGTACATTCACAAGAGAATTATAGAGCATTTTCAAGGAATTTCAAGAGTTTATTGAAGCAATTCAAGATCAAATCATCATGACAAGGGTTTAATGCATTCATGCATGTTGTTGATCTAAGATTGTCAATGTAGCATTGAGGATCTAGTTGCAAGCATTATTTCACATCCAAGATTTACATTCTTCATGGCTACTACATGTTAGATTGTAGATTTATCTTCCAAGACAACATCCAAGGTATCAAAACTTCATTATTTCATGTTCATGCTTCAATTTCATTATTTCATCATTTGGTTTAATTACCTAAAATGGGTTTGACCAAGGAAAACCCCTATTCACTAACAAAAAACAAGTTATTCTTCCCTTGAATGTGTGTTTGCAGATTTACAAGTTGAAGATCAAGTGGAGAATAAGTTTAGAGAAAAGTTACAAAATTTTTCAAGTTGTGAAGTTGAACTTCATAGTGCAAGAAGATAGAATTGAAGCTACAAAATTTATTCCAGACTTTCAAGAGCTGAAAACCTAGGAATTGAGAGTGTAGACACTGAATTACAAGACCTATAAATTAGCTTTCCAAACCCCTAAAAGGACCCATTCACCACTGAAGGCAAATGAGTCTTCAGTAGGGCTTGAAGCAGTGAAAAACTAGGACTTGGGAGTGCAGACTGAGAGGAATAAAACCTAGAAGTCATTTTCCAAAACCCTAATAGGGACTATTCACCACTAAAGGTGAATGTGTCCTCTATGGCCAAAACACAGTAAGTTTTAAGGTATGCATCATTTCAATCTCTCAAAACTCTCCTTTTTGTTGCTATAACACTTAGGGTTGATTTATTATTGTAATTTGTATCATATCATACACATAATTAAATTTTTTATAGGAAGATTTAGTGGTTCATCATCTTGATCAACTCATTTTGATGCAAACCCCAAATTTTATATTAAACGTTTTGGTGAACTTGACTTTTGAACATTCCAACCTTCTGATTTGCAGTGTGTTTAAACCCCAGGTCTTAGTTTTGCAATAGTTTGCATTATTTTTGCACTAGTTGCATTACATTTAGGTTTCTTTAAAATTGCATTAGTTTGCATTGCATATAGGGGTTTAAATTTGTATTCCTGCATTGTGTAAATATGAAAAATTAAAAAATTTACATGCATATTACATTGATTTTGCATAGTGTTTGCATATTAGTGTACTTTTCATCATTCATATTCAAAAATTGAGTCAAAATTTCATTTCAATAAGTGTCATATAGGTTATCATTTAACTTTCATTTCACTTGCATTAGGTCATCAAATTCTGGAAATTTTTGTCACAAGAGTTACAGTTTGAAACTAGGCACAAAAACCACATAAAACAACTTAAAAATTACAATTTTCACCTTCTTAAAACCTTGATCTGGGACCTATTCGCCTTAGGTGGTGAATGAGTTGCTGTATTGAAATTTTAGGAAGTTTTTTGGGTGGTTGTTAGTCTCTAGTTTGCATTTTTGTTACTATGTTCAAATCTGTGAAATAAATTCCTGAAACTGTTTGTTTTTGCATTCAATTCATTGCTCATTTAGATAGATTTTGTAACATTGTGCAAAACATTATCTTGCATATTTCAATTCAAAGCAGTGTTATATATCTGCATTTTTCTTTGATTTTCAGCATGATTGCAACATTAGATAGATTAGTTTACATTTTTCAATCATTAGAAACAAAAACAAAAACCAAAAACATCAAAATAAACAAACAAAAAAATGATAAGCCTTGGAGAAAGCATATCCTTAAAACCCTTTAGTTGTGATGAATTTGACATGTTAAATGAAGCCATTGAGGACTTCATGTCACCTATATTATACACTAAATATTTGATGCAAGAGGATGCAAGTGCAAACAATCATGCAAATCACAATTGTTCTTCTCCTGATACCTCTCCTATTAGTGACGAAGGTATCTTGGTGAAAGAAGATACAATCATTAAGAATCATAGAATCTTGTTTGTCTCTCTTGGGAAGATAGTATGACACAAGATGGTGAGATCATTAACACTACTTTACCTAGTCTCCATTCATATCCCAACACCTCCCCTACTTGTGAGAATTATTTAGTGAAAGCGGATGTAATCATGCACAATCATGAAAATCACATTTGTGAAGAGGATATGTTGGTGTCAAGAGATCCAACTATTGAATGTTACAACATTATTTCTCTCCTTCCTAATGTCTAACATGTGGAAATATTTATTCAAACAAAAGGATTCAATTATTGGCAAGCTTGAAACTCATAGTTGTTCTTCTCTTGATTGGTCCCTTATTAGTAATGAAGTTACTTTACAAAATATAAACATGGAATATGATGAACATCTTGTTTTCTCCTCTTCTAAAATATCTCCTACTAGGGTAGATATTATGGCACAAGAGAATGAGACCTTAGAGAAAAATGATGACACCATGGACAATTATAAAAATTAAATTTGGCCTTCTCCTAATATCTCTCTCATTTGTGAAGCAAATTGAATCTATGAGAGTCATGAGAATATTATTTGTATTTCTTCCCATAGGGAAAACATTATTGAACAAGAAAATTCTATCATTGGTAAACAATAAAATCCAACCATTGATAACTCCCTTACTTGTGATGAAGTCACTTTAGAGGAACCAAACATTAAATTTCATGAACATCTAGTTTGTTGCTCTCTTGAAAACTCTCCTACTAGGGAGGATATCATGGTGCATGAAAATGAGAACATTGGCACATATTTCAAACAATACTAATGTGGTTTCCTTAGATGAATATGACGAAGTGGCATTAGAGTCCCCTTCGCTAAGAAATAATGAAAATAAGGACAAGTGTGTTGAGGTTATGAATTTTAGAACTCCTTCGAGTCCTCTAATTATCGATCCACCTAAGCTTCAACTTATCATTCATCCACCCTCACAGAAAACAACAAGTTCAAAAGAAATATGTTCTCATCTTAGAACCACCTAAAAGGTAACTTGACAATAATAATGTTTTTCAACAACCAAGTTACAATGAAATTGTTCACATATAACAAAGTGTTTACAATCAAGGATGACCTTGAACTTGAAAGTTGTTTGCATGTCGAGAAATAAAAAATAAAAGCATATTTAAGAAGTCACAAAATTATTGGAAGATGCTTTGAGTTCCTTTGATTTCATACCTATGGGAGAATACAAGATCATAAAAAAGGAGTTTGAAAAGGGAAAAGGAAAAGTAGTAATGTCAACACAAAATTCGAAAGCATCCACTTCAACTAATTTAGAAGAAAAGACAATATACACAACAAAATTTGACAAAGATGATTATGAAAAACCATTGAATCAAAAAGAAATGAAAAATATTTATGGAAGAGGTTATGAACTTATGAAACAACCTGGTTATAGTGGAAAAAGGATGTGGTGCCAGAGAACAAGGTATTTGTGTCCCTATAGAACCTAACACACAAGAAATAACTTGTGGTATTGGTTGTTGTCCTTTGATAGAAACAAAATAATTAAAAAATCCTTCACTCAATGGCAACACTATTACAAAAGATCCTTCCAAGAAATGTTTAACTTTGGTGCATCCTAAATTCATAGATACTACATGTGGAAACATTTCATTAGATGGGCATCAAATTGATACTTTTTCTACTCATTATAATCAATAATAATAGTTGTTGCTCCTTGCCATGTGATATTTGTAGGATCATAGCATACTCACTATTGCATGTTTTACACTCATTGAAAATAATTCCCTTTTTGCAAGGAGAAGCATAACATCATCCATCCTCAACTCACCCTTGTCCCACAGTTAGTGGGGGCAAGAGGTTAGGTAGCTTTTTCCTTGTATGTCACTTTTCATTGTCTCTTTTGGATAGTTGACCGTCTTCCATTTATATGTAAGAGAAAGCTTGCGATGTGGATGACATGCCTTAAGTTGGCTTGCATGTTAAATACTTTTCTTTCTAGGTTTAGCATTGTATTCTTGGGGTCAATCCTTCCTATTTCATAACATAGCTTTATTTTAGAAACATGTGACTTGGCATAGGGTTTTCCGAGGAAAGCTCTAATGTCTTAGGCAAAAAATTGGCTACTTTAAATAAATTGCTCATAGTGATGGTGTAGCAACTTGTAACATCTCTCCTCTTAATACTCGAGTAAACTCAAGTATTTGCTAGAGGGATAAAAGAACTTAGTAAACATGAGAGAGATTTTTTTATTTTTTTTAAAGATAACATTTGCATAAGCACAAGAAATTGAGTACAACATTTCTAGTTAATTTCAAACTTGAAATCATATATAATCACAACTAGAATCAAAGAGAAGTTCTTACACTTTTCTATTATATTGCATAAAATACAATTGGCAAAAGAATAATTTTACCTCATAAGTTTGACTGTCAGAAGCCATACCATGGAGTTCACTGCATCTAGAATATGGTTAACTATCTTCATGAGCCTCTGTGAGTCTTCTACTATAGAGGGAGAGCATCATCCGAGTGTTTTTCCTCCCAACCAAAGACCTACTAGTCTCCCGTGTTTCTTCTACTGAAGAAACCTGTCCCTTCACGAAGGGTATAGATATAAGGATCTAACAAGTTTCTCCATCTAAGTCTTGGTGATGTGTCCTACAAAAACTCATTCAACCATACAACTCTAGATCCCTTCTAGCTAAGTATGTTCATTCTGATTGGTCATGCCATCTAGACAAACACCTCTGCCTCATCTTAGATTTTATCTCTTCCTATAGTTTTACTTACTTTACTTGGTACTTTAGACACAAACTAGTCTATACAGAAAATCCATTCTAGCCCATTTGACTTAGAACTAATCCTTCATCTAGGTTATACATGCAATGTAAATATTTAATTATTACAACCTATATTAGAAATCCCTTATTACATTCTTGTAATATCTAGGATTTATGACTTCCTATCATTTTACTCTCTAGATTCACATACCAATATCTTTGGTGCATTTAACCAAGTTTTGACATTACCAAGGAATCTCTTAAGTTATTACAAAGAATTCTTGTCTTGATCTATGGATTTCTCGACCTTTCATTGTCAATCAACATATATTTATTTATATACAACGTCATATCTGACATAAGGGTTATAGATTTCCTATACCTTCATGTTCAAAACCCAGGTATAGCTTCCCTTATCCCAATACATGGAAATAACAAACTTCCTTGGTTCCCAAAGTTAAACACAAGTGTAAAAAAACATAAGAACAAGTGCTTCTAGTCTTTCCTAGACCACATGGCATCAAGCTCAAGTTCAGTTACCATGAAACATGAATAAGCATAATGTTCGAGGTATTTCCTCACCAATATAATATCTAAAAGAATACTATCATTCCAAAAAGCTCAAAGTTAGATATTAGGATACCTTAGATTAGGCATCATAGTATCTGGTGCAGTGTCCTTCCTATTGTCTCATGGTCACACAACTATAGACCACTCTAACTATGTATGACTCTACTGGAGACACTAGGCCATCTAGAGCACTGAGATCCGACAATACATGCAGGGATGGATGCATTACTTTAGCCAAAGATTTACATACATATACATTGCACAATGAACATCCTTGTATGTCCACCACCTTGACTCGACTTAGAAGTTGTTATGTCCCATAGTAAATTCATATTGACCTTTCTCTCATACTTTTGATAAAAGTGGAACCAATTCGATTCATCATCCATGCTTGGACACTCGAGTCTCATTAGAAGTTGGTTTATGACTCAATGGGTTACTTCCATAATGAGGAACTAGTGACTCCACATCACCTCGTTCCACTATCAAAAAAATCATAAAACGAACCAATGCACCACCCTAGGTCTTTCATGGCTCACAACTTCAATTTAATCTATCATGCAAGCTAGAATCGTATTCTAATTACTCTAGGCATACCTTCCCTTAGCCGAAAAACAAGAACGGCTTCATAATGGTGAATAGCTCTAATTATCCTTATGAGCTTTGGGTGATAAACACTATCTCCGTTACGGTTATTTTTCTATAACCCTTATTTACCCACACTTGATTTTCATAAGTAATAACGTTATTCCTCTTATGCCTTGATTACCTCAAGCTCAACCCATCATGTGAGTCTTAACCCTATTTTTATCCATGCCGCATTGTTAATCTACATATGTAACATTGGGGTTTAAGCATGGGCTCGGTCATGATGGTCTGGAACCATGGTTACCATATGGGTTCCAATGTGTAAAGCTCGGCCTTCGCGGCCTAGAGCCACAAATATAGCACAATATACATTAAAATAAAGTTTGGCCTTCGAGACCACGAGTCTTTAGCAAGAGTGCATGGTATAAGTATTGAAGCTCAGCCTCAAGCCTCCAGTGTAACCAGAGTAAAGAATGTAATACAATATAGCTCAATTGTGTGGCCTTGAGCTTAACTCAACAAAGAATGCATTAACATATAGCTTGCTCGTATGGCCTCAGTTTTAACATAGTAAATATGTAGCACAATGATACTTGGCCTTATCAACCTCAAGCCTCTACAATAAGGAATGTTCTATGAATCTTAATACAGTAAAATTTCTATGAAAGGCTTGACATAGTTGATACTTACAAGACTAGAATAGAAACAAATGAAAGACAACATTCTTCAAACTTTCATTCTACCTGAATGAAGTCTTTGAATGCCATATTTTTCCCATTCCATTCCTTGTTCTTTCTTGCTCCATATCTTGTTCCTCGCGTCTTGAGAGCCATCCTCCCATAACGGTTTTTTCCTCTTATTTTTTTTGTGTGCCCCCTCCGTTCTCTGATGGAATACGGTGAAAAATAGTTTTCTACCATCCATTCTAATATTCCGTTCTCATTCACTAACTGATGCTTCCAAAAAAATTCCCATAAATTTGCAAGAAACAGTTTAAAAAGAAGCCACAAATAGCTCACGACATTCGTAATGATAGCCATGTTTTCCATCATGGATATCCATATTTAACTCCACTTATTATCGAGTCACCTTTGGTAGAATACCGGCCACCTTAAACAAATTTCCTAGAACTTTAAACAATATATAAATATATTAAAAACCTTGCCAGCTCCATATGTTGTGCCACAATGACTTATCACATTCGCTTATCCTTGTTTTTCCATTTCCAAGAATTATATCATGGCCTTGTAATAGTTTTTCAAAAGAATTTCCATTGAATTGAAACTTCTTTCACCTTCAAATATTACAAAGTTGCTAAAAGGGCTTTACATTGGAAATTTAGACATTAGTAAATGTATATATTTATATATATACTTACTACCATAACATTCTATTAAGCTCCTCATTAACGAGTTGAGCAATTCAAATATAATTTGTCCCTCTTTACTAAGAATTGATCCGTTGTTAACTCTCGACATACTTTTTCACATGCGACATTAAGATAACATTATTCATTATCACTCGTTAATATATATTGGATATATATAAGAAAAGGAAAATGTACTACTCTCTTTGTATTATTATACACACATTTATATACATAAATGAACATATATACACCAACACTAGACCTAAGATGGCGATAACCTTTTATTTTCCTCGTATCTATACCCTTCTCTTTGATGATGCTCTCCCTCCCTTTCTCAAAGGGCGAAAACTTGTTTCTTGAATGCAACTTGCAAACACCAATTTGAGATTAATGTATCATTAATCATTTCAAAATCCTTATGAAATCATCACATCTTGACAACTTTTAAACACATGTCAATTTTAGTCAAATTAACATAACTCATGAAAACATACATTTTTCCAGACATTTTTACTAAACATCAAATCATTAAATCATACATAATCATCTACTAATTACTTCAAAAGTAAAAGTGAATAATAGTTAAAGTTAGGGATGTAACACAACTACTTTAAAGTGGGGGCATAAATTGATGACATCTTTTGGAAAAAATTCATGGTGTGATTTTTCTTTTTTCTTGTGACGTGTCCTCTTCTTGGTGGTGTCATTGGATTTGATGTCATCCAAGAGTGTACGATCTACTATCATGGCATGATGCAAACGAGGCATCCCATGGGAGATAATCTAACACTTTTGTCTTGTCCTCTCTTGGATAAATTAGGCACAATGTTCCCTAAGAAGAAGACCTTTACATGAAAAATTCAAAATCCCCTTTAACAAACCTTTACATTACAAAATAATTTAAAAAAGCATTACATTGTGGTTCCTTATTGAAGTTGTCAAGTGGATAAATTTGGTACGGTATGGAAGGCTAATATGATTCTCTCATTTGCCACTTCATTGGGACAACTCAACTCATAGATAGACTAAGGTTCTACTACCCCAGAGTGAGCAGCATATGTTATGGACAAACAACCTTGTTCTGCATCGTGTTGGAATGGTTGTGCTTGATCCTTTTTTTTTCATTTTTGGTATTTGATAGGGTATGATTATGTATCTTTGTTATTGCTACATAATTAAGTTTCTTGGATGCCTACTTTAGTCTGATTTTGACATGGGGTCATCCTCTCATTAAAGTAGGGGCAAAATACAATAACAAAAAAAGTAGCCTTTTTCCCTTACTTGGTTTGATAATTAACATTAAAATTAAATTAATGGTGCCTTGGAATAGTGTTGTAATGTTTTGTACACATTCACATATTTCTAGGACCTTTATTTGATTAAAACATGCTTTAATTGATCCTTTGCAAAGATGTTGTGAAGTGGTGTAACACACTTTCACACTTTTCTAGGATTTATTTACTTAATTAAGCTTAATGGGACCCTTCTTAATGAAATATATTTAAATTTGTACCTTTTTTAAGTGTTGTAAAGTGTTGTAAAGCACTTTCACATTTATCTAGGGTGGTCTTAATGAATTATGGTTAATTGGAGTTAATTAACCCCTTTAATTCAAATTCAAACCTTATTCATGACACCTCCCAAAGATCTATCCTTACACCCATAATTTAAATAATATAAAATTTAATTAGGGAAAAATTAGGTCCTAGAAAGTGGTGCTAGTACCCATTCACCCTAGGTGGCGAATGGGTCCTCCCTTAATAGGACCCCCCTTTATCAATTGATACGAAATGGATTTTTAATGTACTTTCCATCCCCTAGGGTTAGGTTCTAGAAAACTGAGCTAGGACCCATTCACCCTAGACAACGAATGGGTCCTCCTTTAATGAGGACCTCCTTTTCAAATTTCATTATGGTGGGAATTTAATAAAGTTTACTTCCAGATTTGGTGTTAGCCTTAATTGTTTGAATTTTGGGGTTAATCTCCTAATATAGTATAAATAAGGGGTTAATTCACATTTTTCCTCCTAGAAAGTTCAAGTTATTATAAGAGTACATTCACAAGAGAACTATAATGCATTTTCAAGGAATTTCAAGACATATTTCAAGAGTTTATTGCATAAATTCAAGATCAATTCATCATGACAAGGGTTTAATGCATTCATGCATGTTGTTGAGCTAAGATTTTCATTGTAGCATTGAGGATCTAGTTGCAAGCATTATTTCACATCGAAGATCTACATTCTTCATGGCCACTACTTGTAGATTGTAGATTTATCTTCCAAGACAACATCCAAAGTATCAAAACTTCATTAATTCATGTTCACGCTTCAATTTCATTATTTCATTATTTGGTTTAATTACCTAAAAGGGGTTTGACCAATGCAAACTCTTGTTTACTAACAATCAACAAGTTTTTCTTTCCTTGAATGTATGTTTGTAGATTTATAGGTCAGAGATCAAGTGGAGAATAAGTTTACAGAAAAGTTAATAAAATTTGTCAAGTTGTAAAGTTGACCTTCATAGTGCAAGAAGACGGAATTGAAGCTACAAATTTTATTCCACTTTTGGGAGTTGAAAACTTGGGAATTGAGAGTGCAGACATTGAAGTACAAGACCCAAAAATTAGTTTTTTGAAACCCTAAAAGGACCCATTCGCCACTAAAGGTAAATGAGTCCTCAGTAGGGCTTCAAGTTGTGAAAACTTGGGATTTGGGAGTGCAGACTAAGAGGAATAAAACCTTGAAGTCAATCTTTGGAACCCTAACAAGGACCCATTCACCATTAAAGGTGAATGAGTCCTTTGTGGCCTAAAAACAACAAGTTTTCTATAAGGTACACATCATTTCAAGCTCTCAAAACCCCATTTTGTTTCTATAACAATTAGGGTTTGTTTTTTATTTTTATTTGCATCATACCATACACATAATTGAATGTTTTATAGGAATATTTAGTGGTTCATCATCTTCATCAACTCATTTTGATGCAAACCCCAATTTTTCTATTAAACAACTTCATTGGAACTATAATCCAACATATGATAGATGCTATTATATCAGTTCAACTAAGCAATATTGCCAACCCTTCTTTGTTCTTTCTTTGTGGGTTGTTAGCCTTCTTTTTGGATAGTGGTTCCTATCAGGGGTAGTGATCCTATTGGAAAGAAGCTACACTAAGAGGGGGGTGAATCGGTGTTGTGCAAAAATAAACATTACTAATCTTTATCTTCAAAGCACTTGTAACATTCAACCAAATTGAATAAACAAGAAGAAAACAATCACAACACCATAACACAATTTTTTTTATGTGGAAACCCTATTAGGGGAAAAAAAATGGTGGATGGCCAATCCACAATATGATTTTAGTATACTCAAATAAAGTTTACAATATGAGGAATGCACTTGCATTCAGGTGCACTACCTAGAGCTCACTACTCAAAGGGAAGGCTCACTTCCTTACAAAGAGAATCATATTAAAACCATCTGAGAGTTTGAATTGAGAAAAATAGCATCTACATATGCTTGATTATAGTTCCGTTTAGGCACAATATACAATCTTTTTTCCTACAGACTAATTCTGCACTTATGCTTTGTTTTGCTCACTCTCAAAATACAGATCCATTTTGCACAAGTGAAACTATGTATTATCGCTCTTCTTCTCTACTCTTATTCGCAATTCACATCAACACACACTTCATACATACACCAAAATGATACAAATGATCTCTTATATATATCCGCAACTTAGAATTCAATTACAATATGTCGGCTTCAGTAGAACAAAATAATTTTTACATCTGTTGGCTCAAATCATTTGTAAAGTATAATGCACATCCACAACGGTCATCCAAAACATAGCTAGGACCCAAAAAAAGATGCATAAACTTAAAAATACTTAATTAATTACTTCCCGTACATCCACAATAGGATATACTCATGAAGTTGGCTCCAAAATGGATAAAACAAAGAATTAGCTAACCAGATCTTCTATCTCAAACAAGGATCAATACAAGGTACTGAGATTTACAAACAACACTAAGAATACATCGGTCAACCTTCACTGAGATACAAAATAGAAAATATTAACTGAAAATCTATATGAGAATCGATGAACCTAAAACTGTTGGATGCTCTATTCTTCCTTAACTGTTTTGCAATCTGATTGCCGGTAGGATAAATTTATGATGCACATATATATACAAAGACTTGGGTTGCCATCAATGAAAACACCAAATAATATTCGTAGTGTCTCTTTCCAACAATCTCCCCCTTCGGAATTGATGGCAACACTTAGTGAAAAATGACTAAGTGTCAGATCAGTACCAACATCAGTTACACTGCCAAAATTTCAAAAACCGAACTCTTCTCCAAAATACAATTCTCCCCCTGAGTTAATTATGCATTTTTCACTCTTCTCTCCCCCCCTTTGACATCAATGACAAAGGCAGGAATCCACATGCCAAAAAATTACACAAAACTGTTATGAACAAGTTGCTTATGTACAAAACAGGTTTCATAAACTTACATAAGCTTGAAAATGTCTAAAAAATATTTCTTTAGTAGAGCCAAATCCGTGTCCCAAACTCTCTCTCGAGTCTCTAGGATTGTTATATGTCCACAAACCAAATAGGATTGTGTCTCTGTAGACTCCAGGTTTGCTAGATTACCGACTGCTTTAGCATCTTCTACTTTTTTCAATGCACTTGACATAATTTCTATCTTTGGGCCAATCAGAACTCTAAGTTCACATGCTCTTGCAACAATTTTCTCATTTTCATGTTTTAGGCTCTTTATTCTATCAAACATAGATAACACTTCTCCTTCTAAATTACCAACACTACCAGTTAACGGATCAAAAGCATCAGAAATAGTGGCTAATTATTTTTCCAAATCTTTAATCTTCTTTTCATTGCCGTCAGTGAATTTTGATAAAGACAAACATGATTTGTAAACCTTCACACCTTCTGATAGAGAATTTTGGATATTTTGCACATTGGTGGCTAGCAAAGTTTTATCCTTAGCAATCATTTCCTTCAACCCATTTAATCTTTTAATATCAAATTCCTTTTGAAATTTAATCAAAGCAGATTTCTCAAGTGACTCAAAGTGAGTAATTACTAAGCTGATAAGCTTCTTTAATTCACCAGAGGAGGAACCAATTGGATCTTTCACATGAGTAGGAAATATCTTTTCCAAGACTCCAGATGCAAGATTTAGAAGTTCATTGTCCTCAATGTGGGACTTTAACAGTTCTTCTTTGGCTTTTTCTTGTGCAAATGATGGTACTTTCATCTTTTGAATTGCACTTAGAGTAGATAGGTCAGCTAGACCTTCAATCAGTTCAGGATCAAACTCTTCTTTTTATTCTACCAAGAATTTCTTCACTGCCGCATCAGTGTCTCTTGCTTCTACAAGAATTTCCTTTACATCAACATTCTTCTCTTCAACCATTACTTCCTCAGTTGCAGGTTCTAACTTGTCTTTAGGGATTTGTGCTTCCTCAACTGATAATTTTTCCAAAACCTCAACTTCCATAGGCATCTCTATATTGATCTCTTCAGGAGGGGTCTAAATATCTTCAGATGCATCTTTTTTCTCTTCTTCTTCTTCTTTTCCTAGACTAGATGAAACATCATGAGTTTCTATAGGTACAAAATCAATTCTACTGTTTAACAATACTTTTCTCAGAATCTGTTATGTTTCTTCTGCAACTTCCTTGTTTTAACCAATCATCAACTTATTCACTCTAGTTTTTCTTTTAAACTCCTTCTTGGCTTTATTCAGAATTGACTTTATTTCTTCCACAGAAGCTACTAGACCTAATTCAACAAGAATCCTTTCTCTCATCTGCTCTTCTTCTGATCTGGCATTAACTCTCCTCATCTCCAAAACATCATATAAGATTTTGGGCAAGTTAGGCATTATCTCAATCAAAACTTTATTGAAAATATTCAAGTGTTGTATTGTTCCATCTTCATGAATTCTTTTATCAGATTCACCAAAAGATTCATACCATTTACGAAGTGGTTTGAGATTTCCATCCTTAACGAAAGCCTTTTCAACTTCCTCCACTGACATACCTAGATGGTTAGTTTTTTCCTTCTTCTTTGCTTGAACATCTTCATTGGAGGATTTTCCTTTTATAACAGTTGTTGCCTTGGTGCCTTGATGCTTGATTTATTTAACACCTTCATCAGACTCAATCTCTACATCATCAAAAACTGCTACATAGACTCTTTTTCTCTTATCTTTCTTCCTCTTTCCTTCTTTACCTGGTCCCTTAGATTCAGTTTTCACAGGGATTGATTTTTCTACAGGGGGGTATGTGCAGGATCATGATGGGCCAAAAAGTGCCGATATGTAAGTGATATGATGGCCCATGTGGCTGATGACTTTTTAATTACCCAAAATTGATGAAACGAAAAGGGTTTTTAAAGGAGATTCTCAGCTTTCCACCAATATAAATTATATTTTACTTTGAATTTAATAAATAATTATTATTCATTTTCTATTTGAATTATGAATAAAGTCCTGATCGATAGGCTGATTGATAAACATCTATAGCTTTCAAACGATATCACATTTTTTGAATCCAAAACATGCGTCACATTCCAATTTTCACATACTATAGGATTACAAAAAATAAAATTGAATTTCATGAAGTTTTTACCAAGTTAAGGTGGTCAGACATACAAGTTTTTATATTTTTTAAAATTTGTAATAAAAAATTCATAATTAATTATTTAATTGGAAAAAAATTACAAAAAAATATGCATCACAGCAGGACATGAGTCCTCTACTTATATCTAAAATATTATAAAAAAATAATATTATTTTATTGTGGTTAGGGTGGTCAGATAGACACCTACTTCTTATTTTTTTCCTGAAATTTAAGTACTACTGCATTGAAATTTTAAATTTTCACCAAATAGATATATATTTTTAAAATAAACCTAGTAGTTTAGAAACTAAATTCAATTTTCTATAGATTCTATTCATACATATTTTTGAAATAATATAGATAACTTATTCAAACTTTTACGTCAAGTTTCCTAACTCTGATTTTTCTGAATTTTATCGCCACTTAAGGGCCTATTTTTTCCATGATGATCCTGCACATACCCAGGGGTTGAATGAGATGAAGAGCTTCTAGTTGATCTATTTTGGGTAGATGGTGCTACCAGACCAGCTGATTCAGTTTTTCCTTTCTCCTTTGTTGCTTTAGCTTCCTCTCTTTTCTTTCTGGCTTCTCTTATTTTCTCAACAGGTATGCCCATACTTTCTCCAAATATTTCTAACTCTTTTGGTCAACATAGGTTTCTAGAGCTCATTGTGTACTTGCATATTCTTTTCAGCATAGGTATCGAATCTCTTCTTGGATAGATCTAGAGGCATGCTTAATAAGTGATCTGCATACATTCTTAGAATGCGCTCCTCAACTTTGTATCCCATCGACATGATCCAGATTATTCTGGGATCAACAACTTCCATTATACATTGATCAAAAACTACCATGAAAAAAATTGTATCTTTTTATTTCTCTATAATGGAAGTGGGAATCCTCTCTCTGACTTGCATCATAGTCTATTTTTTTTTTAAATATCCCCAAATAGTAGCATTCTTTGTCTTAGTGTCTGCATATGTGTGAAAGAGATCTCTGTTCTGAGCAGCTACCAATTTTTCCTTTTGCCAATGAATCTTTCTGAATCCCGAAACCTCACCCATGAAATAAAAGAATAAACATAAAATCAAGTTACCATACTTGAAATAATTCTTCTTATCCTTCTTAATCTTCACAATATTTTCCATTAGCTGACTCCTTAGCAATTCACAATGATCATAATCTGCATTTTCTCTCACCATCTGATAGGTGGCATAAATTATAGTACCAGACACAAAGTTGTCTTAGTTGGAATGATAAATCTTGTACCCAATAACCATAGATTGAAACTTGACATCTACATCAATAATTTCATCAATTTTCATTGCCCTCCTATTATACCTAGAACCTGTAGGATCAGTGACTGTTTGATTCTTCATTGATTTCAAAATCAGTAATCCACCAGAAGAATTTAGACCTGTTACAACACTAATAGCCTCCTTTGTAATTTTGAATGGTATGCTTAGCCACATGAATTCATCATGGACTCGACTTAGAATGTAACAAAACCATTCATTTTCCTTGAACACGGGAAATTTGACAATCTGTGTAAACTTCTTTGCTTCTAGGGTTTTATACTCCATTTTCACACAAAAATCTTCACCTATGATGTGATTATGATACAAATTTAGTAATTGTGAGCTTCCTAATTCTTAAATATTCATGTGAATATACACCCTAATATCTTTTGTATCTAACACACCGTACAAAACAAATGAAAATGCTCCTAATGGATTGGTTTCAATATACTTATAGGGATGCCACTTGAAATTTGGACAGGGTCTATCTTTAACTTCAACTACTAATGGAGTAGCCATTATCAATTCATGAGTTCATAGGATTTTTCTGAAAAATATCTTTCCGTTGGATCGCAATTTTATTTTTGAAAGCTTCTTTGCACCTTAATTTTTCCTCAATTTCACCTTAATTCACCTTAGAGCTCTCCAAACTTTTTTTCTCTAAAATGAAAAGTGACAAATGGAAGATGGAAATGACTTTTTATCACTCACATACTTAACCCTTTTTGATGCAATAAATGCATCTACCCTAACTCATCCAGTTGCACTATTTTCATGCAGTATGACAGATAAATCTTTTGTGGTCCTCCAACACTGCATAATACTTTCTTCAAATAGGTTCAACAACATCTGTAGCACATCTATGTACTTACTGAACTTATCCACATCCTGGTGTTAGTTACCAGTAAGGGGGTTTAAAAGATTTTCTTGATAGCTCCCCCTAAGCCAAAGGCCTGAGACTAATTCCCGGATGAACTACCAGAAGCAGTTTCTGGTGTTGGTACATTTTCTTCATTAGAGGGACTCTTCTTCACCCATTTCTTCTACATCTGCTACTTGAATTCATATGTAGTGACTTTTCCTTTTCCTTTAACATCCTTATGCATGTTTCTTCTTTGATTTACTAGAGCTCTTCTATTCCAACAAAATGTAGAAATGTGACCAAATTTGTTGCAGTTATAGCACACAACATTTTTCTGTCTAGGCCAATTGTTCCATTGATTTCTCTTTGATCTGCACTGGTTAGCAGTATGCCCAAATCTATTGCATGTATAACATCTCATATTTCTATGAAAGTTGTTCATCATATTTCTGCATTCATTTGACTTGTGAACAAACTTATTGCAATTAAAACATTGACCTGAGAATGATGGACCACCTTGATTCATCCTAATTCTACACTGAGAAGCTATGTGTCCAAATTTATTGCGACTGAAATAGTATCCATTAAATTTTTGAGCATTAGGTTGTCTTACCGAATACTTTCCAGATTGGTTCATTTGATTTTCTTGCTTGAATCCCTTTTGTCCGTATCTGGAAATTTCTCCTTCTTCATATCCAAGACATCGCTTGTCACCATTTTTCCTCTGACTGCTAATTAGTTCATCAAGCTTGGTTGCGCTAACTTTGAACTTTTCTTTGTACTCATTGTCAATAGCAAGTTCATCTATGAGATCATCAATCTATTTTTCAATAACTTCCTCATTGTTTTTATATTGTTCCAGTTCATTGTCCAAATGGATGCATACTTTAGATTTTTCTTTTAGATACTATGCTAGGTTCTCTTTTTTTTTTGTATCTTCAATCTCCTTGGTCATCCTCATCATGATAGACTCCATTTCATGCTTTAGGACTATATTTTCTCTGGTAAGCTTTTCACACTCTTTTGTCTTTTCCTTCAGGGCTTGACTGAGTTGTTTTTCTTCAATGCTCTTACTATCATTCTGCTTAATCTGATCATAAAGTTCCTTTCTCTTTTCTTTGGACTTGTTGATTTTGTCTTTCAAAGACTTAATGAATTTCTCAACATCCATGACATTTTCTTGCAATTTCTGAACTTCAGACTTTGACTGATCAAGATCATCTAGGGCCACCAAAATTTGTTGTTGAAGACTGCTTGAATCCATTGAAGCACTTTCCAAGATCTCTCCAAGTTGTTAGACTTATTCTTCTAAGAAACTAGCTTTAATACCAATTGTTAGAAATAAGCTACACTAAGAGGGGGGGTGAATCAATGTTGTGCAAAAATAAACATTATTAATCTTTATCTTCAAAGCACTTGTAACATTCAACCAAAATGCATGAACAAGAAGAAAACAATCACAAAACCATAACACAATAATTTTTACGTGGAAACCCTGTTAGGTGAAAAACCATGGTGGATGGCCAATCCATAATATGATTTGAGTATACTCAAACAAAGTTTACAATATGAGGAATGCACTTGCATTTAGTCACACTGCCTAAAGCTCACTGCTCAAAGGGAAGGCTCACTACCTTACAAAGAGAATTAGATTAAAACTATCTGAGATTTTGAACTAAGAAAAAGAGCATCTACATATGCTTGATTACAGTTCCGGTTAGGCACAATATTCAATCTTTTGTCCTACACACTGATTCTACACTTCTATTATGTTATTCTTACACTCACAATACAGATCCTTTTTTAACAAGTGAAACTATGCTTATTGCTCTTCTGCTATGCTCTTATTCATAATTCGAATCAACACACACTTCATACGTACACCAAAATGATACAGATGATCTCTTATATATATTCACAACTTAGAATTCAATTACAATATGTTAGCTTCAATAGAAAAAAGAATATTTACATTTGTCGGCTTAAATCATGAGTAAAGTATAATGCACATCCACAATGGTTGGAAAAAACATAGGTAGGACCCAAACAAAGATGCATGAACACAAAAATACTTAACTAATTACTTCCTATACATCCGCAATAGGATATACTCACGAAGTTGGCTCCAAAATTGATAAAACAAAGAATTAGCTAATCGGATCTTCTATCGCGAATAAGGATCAATACGAGGCATTGAGATTTATGGCCAACAATAAGAATACATTGATCAACCTTCATTGAGATACGCAAGACAAAATATTAACTAAAAATATGTATGAGAATTGATGAACCTAAAACTGTCGGATGCTTTTTTCTTCCTTAACTGTTTTGTAATTTGACTGCCAGTAGGATAAATTTATGATGCACGGATCTATACATAGACTTGGGTTGCCATCAATGACAACACCAAATGATACTCGTAGTGTCTCTTGCCAAAAGATCCTTTTTGTAATATCTTATATGCAAATATAATATATATTGTGAGATAATCCTCACCATGGTTTTTCCCTTTTTGGTTTTTCCACATTAAAATATTGGTGTTCATGTGTTATGTGATTTTATGGATGTCTTCATTCTTTCATTCATCATTGCAGTTATATTTATTTTGATAATTGGATGGCTTATGTTTAATTGGTTTAAAGGAATACTGATTCACCCCCTCTTAGTATTTTAGGTGTTCAATAATTGGTATCAGAGCTTGGATCCTTGGAAGGATCTTGACCACTTTGGGAAGATCTTGGATTTTGAACACATGGCTGATAGAAATTATTTTATTCCCTCGTAAGAGATTCCTGCTATTGAATACACAAAAGAAGATTTTATGTTGGACGAAGATGGAGAACTCAAATTTTACCTTGAATATCTCAATAGAATTAAAGATGAGAACAAAGATTTGAAGGAAAATCTAAAAGAGGAAAATGAGAGTGCATCATAAAATTGAGAGAGATCAAGAAATTTAGAGAAAGGAATAATGAAGTCAATGAACAATTGAGGCAAGAAAATAAATACATCACCAAATTAAGAGTACAAGTGGAAGAAAATAAAAGAATTGAGAAATTCTTGAATACAATGGTAGAAAGAAAATATAATGAATGCATGAGGCTTAAACAAGAAGTGATAAATCTAAGATTAGACTTAGAGAAGGAATGAATTCATGAAGACAAATTTAAGACAAGTTCTACAATGCTTAATGTGTTGACTACTAGTTAGAAATCATCTAAAGATAAAAGTGGTTGGGGATTTGAAAAATGAGAAATCTCTAAAGCAAATCAGACATCTAATAAGATTAGTGAACCAAAGAAGGTTGAAGACAAGAGGAACTATGGAAAGTTTTAGAATCAAAGAGACAATTCTAGAAGACCTATCAGATAATCAAAAGCTCAAAGGTACCAATATTTTAATGTTTTTTGTTACTTTTGCAATAAATTTGGACATAGAACTATGGAATGTAGAAGTAGAATGAATTAGAACGTTCCATCCTTTACTGGTCAATTCTTTACATGCAAGAAATTTGGGCATAGAGCAAGTGAATGCAAAAGTTAGTTGAAGAATAGATACAACAATGGTAGAATGATTCGATATTTTAATGGTTACTATTATACATGCTATGGATTTGGACACAAGGCTAATCAATATAGATTCATAAAAACTGGAAGGAATAATGATAAAAGAAATATCATGTGCAAAAATTGTAGAAAGCATGGACATATTGTTAAATTTTGTAGAAATAAAATCACAAGGAAGAATGATCTAATGAAGAAAGATGAACTAGTCAAGATTGATCCAAATGAGGTAAAGAAGGAAATGGAAAAAATATGCATAAAGAAAGAAGAGATTGAGGATAAGGGATAATCTATACCAATCTCCAGTGTAGATGTTTCATCTGGTAATTAAGCCCAAATTTATGGCTTAGGGGGAGCTTTATTTAAAATCATATTACCCCATGTCGATATGATGTGTCATGGCTTGGCATGAAGATATAAGATGGAGATGAATAGTATGAATATTTTGGAGAAAACTACGGAAGAAAATATTCTAATACGACAATTTGTAGAGATACTATAGTTTGTAGATATTTTGAAAGTTGACCAGGCAAACAAGGTTTTGAAGTTTACTATCTTTTTGTTTGAATAATTTATTGTTGAAATGGGTCAAATAAAAAAGTTAAAAGTGTGCTTGGGAAGAAAAAATCATTTCACTATACACATTCAAAGGGGAAGAGAATAGAAAAAGAGTAAATTGAAGGGTTCAATGCATCTCCCGGTGGATGGACATCAAAACCCTAAGTTCACCAAGCTAACTAAGAGGTATTTTGCAATGCCTATGTATTCTAGTCTTCCAAAAAAATTCTTTGAAAGTAATTTAAATGTAATGGAGGTACCAAAGGTTGTAGAAGTGTCATAAAGACTGCAAACTAAGCTTAAAATACATTCTACCAAAGTTTTTCTAGATTATCCCTTAGATGCATTCTCTCACACTCCCTATGGGGTTTTACCTATTGAAGACATTAAATCATATATTTATAGGAAAATGGAAGAAGTTTCTCTTGGTAGACAATTTTTTATGTGGACAAATGAGTAAGAAGAAAATTCCAACACTTTAAAATCATAATACAAAGCCATAGGTGAGGAAAGGTTGGATGTGTGGAAAAATTTGTTGATGTTTGAAGACAAAGAGAAGTATAACAAAATGGTGCTAACTATAATTCATGATGAATCCATATGGATTGGTGGCCCATACATGATAAGAAAGGAAGAAACTAGAGAAATAATTGGTTTGTGGTCCTTTGGACATGTTATTGACTCAAAATCTATCAAATTCAAGGATGTAATGAAAAGGATAGGTACTACTCTTAATCAAAAGGAACTCGCATTGGACTCTATTAGAAACTTGGTAGACCGGTATGCAACAATGTGCTTAGGTCAAAATATTTATCACCCAAATAGAGATAATATGATCTCTACCATCATCATTTATATGGAACAAGATATGATTGGAAATGATGTTGATTATGACCTTTTTGAATTTCTCTGGCAATAATTGTTGGAAAACCTAAAAGAGATTAAAAAGAGGAAGAATCATACACTCAAGTATGGAAAATTGGTAATCTATCTACTTTTCTACTTCTTAAGTGAAGTACTAGTGGTTGGGAAAGTTAATTAGACAAATGCAAAACCTATTGTGGATCAGATTGTAGACAATATGAGAAACCTTGGAGGTATAAATTCTCAAAATGAGGCCCTTGTAGCATTCTTTGTAGTATTTCAAAGTAGAATGAATCTAAGGATGAAAATTCCTAGAAGTGTGATGGCAGGAGACTTAAAAGACCTTAAATTTCTTGTTTCCATTGATTTTTTCTTTATGGAAGCAATTGAACCCATGATTATTTGGATATTAGAATTGGATTATGAAGTGACTAAGGAAGAATTTGTTAGCTATGCAGAAATACTTCAAAGCAATCTTAAAGACCCTAGAAAACAAAGGATAAAGGATATGACTAGATTTGAGATGAGTGTAGAAGCCTTTGATAGCTCTAAGAGATCAAGTAAGAAGAGAAAAATCATATATAGTCCTTCGGTTGCAAGGAAAGTTAAGCAATAAGTTACAGGACAAAAGTATATTAATGTTGAAGAAGCAATAATTCACATACATGATTCTCAAAATGAGCATGAGATCATTGTTAAGACTACTAATGCACAAGATATGGATGAATCTATAAAGGCATTACAAGAGGTAACTCCCGATACAAGTATTTATGTAGCATTATCTTCTTTTGAAAATTTTAAACTCTTGGTTGATTCTTTCAAGGAATATGCCTTTGGGATAAAAGGACAAACTAAAATTGAATTAGAGGCAAGGCTTGCAAAAAAGAAAGTATTGAATATCACAAGAAGGTGTACAAGTGCGCATCAAAAAGTTACAAAATGTTTGAAGTATGTTCAAACCTATAGGGAAGAAGCATAAAAAATATTTTCTTATTGCATGAAATGGTTGAATATCACACAAAGCATAAAATATTATATTACTACAATTGAAAGAAAAATAACCACTACATCATATACTTATGATTTGGTGTGAGACAAATATGATCAAACTTAGACTAGCATAATGTAGCTACATGACAACTTCTTCACTCTACAAAGTTGGAGAGAAGAGACAATCATACAAACATGTGAAGCTAAGGGAATTAGTAAAAACAAAATATATACCTATCTAAAGTGCCCTTTCCAGTATGATAAACTCTCAAAGATAAATCTCAACCCTTGTACTCTGGAAGAAGGAGAAGAAACTCTAATGGAACTTAAATTATAGAACAAGAAACTTGCAGAAGCAGAGAGGCTTTGGGAAGAAGGAAAAACTACTTGGTAATAAATCTTACAAAATCTCAAAGGGTCAACATCCTCAAGTTGAAAAAAAAAATCTATTAATTTTTCTTCTAGGTTTTCAGGATCCCTTACTGCATGAATAAAGGAATAAAAGATTTTTTTTGGTTAATTCCCTGAGGGGGAGTCAACAAATATATCTAAGGGGGAGTATACTGAGTTTTTGCACAGCCTTTCCCATTGATGTCAAAGGGGGAGAAATAGTTGAAATACATTTTAGTCAAAACATTTGGAGAATTGGGAGAGGTACTTTGGAATACTTGGAGAGACATTGAGAAAGAAATTTTGGGAGAGATATGTGTAAGGGGGAGACAATTTTTTGAAACAAGTTTTTGATCGCATGTTTCCATCAATGAAAAATGGGGAGATTGTTGGAAGTTTTTAATTGATGATAAATTTTGAAAACATGAGAATGAGGTTCATATATTGCTTGATCAAGTGTTTTCATTGATTTCAACATTGTTATAATCATTATAACATAGTTTGGAAGTATTCTTGGTGAAATATGTATAGAGCAAGTTGGTCTAAAAATTATGGCTTATTAGGAAATTGGCTAAGTATTCCTATAATAGTTTTGAGGTTTAGTGCACCAAGTTTTGGTTCCACACTCCATTGCAATTCAGGATAGCCTTCTAATATTTTGTGACATTCTATGAATTTTCCTGAAAGATGTGAATGACAATGCTCATCCTTGTATATCACAGTTAATTTTTGTACAATGTATTAGTGTGGGAGAATCCACATTTCTTTGTGAGTAATTATTTTATTTTGCAATGATGAAGACAAGCTAATAGTTGTTGGTTGAATGGTAATTTGAAGGAAGACTGAGCTTTGAGGTTTCACATTTGGCGAATTACATGTACACTTGAAGGTCTTGTGTTTAGGTCTATTTTTTGACAACCCTAACACGTTTGATTTTTTTTGAAGAAAAAACTAGTAACTTTATCTTATGTGTGATTTATATTAGGTCCATTCCCACCTATCTTAATGAAAATTTAATTTTGAATTAAGGTGCAAAGTGTGGATAAATGTTTTTGAGGAAAACATACTTAATTTTATGTGTTACTTCTAATTAGGTCGACCTAATTGAAGTTACACTTGATATGGATATAAATAGGAGATTAACTTTGAAGCTTTTGGAGAGAGAGAGATTGTGTGTGTGGATTTGTATATGAGATGAAAAACATGAAATGGTGAAGAGATAGAATATTGTATGCGAGTGTTGAAGAGATATGTGACATGTATGGTGGTTCACCTACATGTGTGTGATGTAGTATTGATTCAAATTAGTGTGGAGATAATTTTGTACTTCATTGGAACTATAATCCAACATATGATAGATGCTATTATAATAGTTCAAATAGGTAGTATTTCCAATCGTTATTTGTTCTTTCTCTATAGGATGTGAGGTTTTCTTATAGATAGTGTGTCCTATCCTTGCAGTGAGCCTTTCTATAATATCTTATGTTTGGATATAATATATTGTGAGCTAATCCTCACTATGGTTTTTCCCTTTTTGGGTTTTCCATGTTAAAATATTGGTGTTCATGTGTCATGTGATTTTGTGGATTTCTTCATGCTTTCATTCATCATTGCAGTTAAATTTATTCTAATAATTAGATGGCTTATATTTAAATTGTTTAAAGGAATGTTGATTTACACCCCCCCTCTCATTATTTTGGGTGTTCAACATAAGTACCATAATCCTATTTGTATTTATTTATTTTATCTTAGCACATTATGTTTCAATAATATCTCCCATAGATTTGATTTATTTAATTTTGGGTTAACTTCTCCTTTTGTGTATGCATTTGATATAATTAGCCTAGATTAAATATAGAGAAATATATTTTCCCTTTACATTTTTTATGAACTCTTTCAATCATAAAACACAATTGGGTTTTGGATTAATGCATTCTCACTTCACTATTTTAGGGTTATATATTTGAACATTCTAATTTTATTAGCATGTAGGATAGAATTAAAATCCAAATACAAGCCTAGATCTAGATGAAAGAAGAAAGTTATGAAAATATAGATGCAAACAAAAAATTATGCATAATGTAAATATCAGTTGTAATTTAATATTAAGGATGAAAAAATCCATTGATTTTATACGATTGCATACAAATATATAGGCTTATAAGATGTAGGGACTAAGGATATCATGTCTAGACACTCCAAATCAAGAGATGAGTTAACTTAGTTTGACTATCAATATAATTGAATAGAAGTGGCCTTAACTAAACATAGGTTGCATCTAACTTCTATAAATCAAGAGATGATGAAGTAGTGGTGGCACTTGTGCACCTCAAAAAGTCATTATTAGATACTTAGATGATGCAAATTAATTACCCCTAATTTCCTTTAAAGTAAAATTGCTAAATATGTGCAATATCACATTTAGGATCTAGAGACATATTCAAAGTGAATAAAATATTAAACCAACAAATCATTTGGTATTTTTCTAGCATCTTATTCATATTCATTGTTATATCATTTCTCTATAATTTTCTCTTAAATTTTGTATTTTGTTCTAATATCACTTTTCCTCATCCTATCCACCATTGGCTACTCTTTAGGGCATTATTTCAAAATCTAATTTTGGACCATACATTGATGTATACAAATTGAACCATATTTTCTAATAATTTATTTATTTTCATTAGGGTTTTACACTTCCATTGCATAATTTTATGAACCTTATTTTATTTATACTTGGATAGAGTTCTATTATGACGTCACTAACCCTCATGGCCTACTATTTTTGGATTCTATCCATTCTTCCATTATTAATTTTAATATGATTATAAAATTTGTGCATGTGATCCTTTTTTTCTTGATTCTCTTTTGACATTTTATCATAGGAAGGATATTACATTTTCCAATAAAGCATTAGACCACCACATAGATACCTTCTCCTCCTTTAGGGATTAAATTCTTAATTTTTCTTCACTTTTATATGTAATTACTAGAACCATTCATTATTATCACATGATTTATACTTTTCATATGGATAGTAACAGTCATAAGATTGATCTCTTATGTTCTAATTTTGAACATATTTGCTTCACATTAGTTAATTAACACATTTATTATGAAGGATATTTTGTTTTAAATATGGGAGCCCAAAAATATGAGCATGAAGTATATATAAGTTGATTTGGTTGTTCTACTATTGTCATTGATGTCAACATTGTGGGAATCATATTTGGTGTACCAGAAGCTGATCTACACATGAAGTGTTCTTTATTGTTGATATAGTGCATTGATTTTTGAGTCTGTAATTTACCACAAGAAGAGATAAGACTATACTCTCTTAATTTTATTTTTCTGACTCATTCAGATAGCTATATCTAGGATCTTGAGAATTTTTGTGTTGAAAAAAAAAAGTTATCAATGACAGAGTTCATCTCTGTATACTACACTTGTTTCTATGATTAGTATATATGTGTGGGAGACTCCATATTTTCTTAAGAAGAACATTCTGATTCTATAGTTCTAATGGTAATATCTCTGATGTTAATGTGATGATAAATTAAAGTGATGTCGGATCTGGAAGATGTTTACCTTGAGAAGTATGTGTTGGTTTGGAGTTCTTTTTATTAGGTCTTGTTCTTGGACGACCTAATATATGACATGTATTAAGAAGATTAGTTATACTTTGTGGATGTTAGTTGGATCCCTTAAATGTATATGTCGACTTGATATGATGCACCACATGGATAAAAACGTCTCAAATCATATATGGTGCCAACAAGAGCTATTTTTGAGTGGCTTGGTTACATTTAATTAGGCCAACCTAATTGATGTATGAAATATACTTGTATATATATCAGAATCTTTGGAGTTGAAGTGAGAGTGTGTGTATAAGTGTGTGGTGAAAGTGGTATATGGTATTGTGCAAGCTAAAATGATTTATCAATTGTGAGCAGTGTATTGTTGAAGGAGTCAAGGATCAAAGCATAATTTCTATGTGACTATTATGTAGGGTACTACTTCACATTTAGAGCATCATTGGAACTAGACACAACACATAGAAGGTGCATTCCATCAATTCATACTCTTGGTAGTGACTCATATATTTTTGTATCTTGGTGGTTAGCCATTTCATTTTGTATTCTAGTTGTGAACCTTCTAAGGATAGTGAGTCATGGCAATGAGCCTTGTAATATTCTATATTCAAATATATTATATTGTGAGCTAATCGTCATCATAGTTTTTCCCATTTTGGGTTTTCCATGTAAAATCTAGGGTTGATGTGTTTTGTGGTGTCATGTTCATTTCAATGTCTTCATTCTGGTTTGTAGTCATATGTTCTTTAATAATTGGTTGGTTTACTAATGAATGGTTTAATAGAATACTGATTCAACCCCCCACCCTCCCTTAGTATTTTGGATAATAAGAAATTGGTATCAGATCTTGGTTCCTCTGAAGAAGTCTAGAAGCTTGAGGAAGGTCCCAAAATTTGAACACATGGAAGATAAAATATTTCTTATTCCTCTGGAAGAGACCTCTACTAAGCATGTAGAAGAAAATGAAGATTTGAAGGATAGGCTAAAGGAAGAAAATGAGTATATTAAGAATTTTAGGGAAATATATGGAGAAGTCAGTGATCAATTGAAAAAGGCATATAATGATATCACCAGACTGCTAGAACAATTGGAAGAAAAGAAAAGAATTGGAGATTTTTAGAAAACTAAAATTCAAAGGAAGATGGATGAATGTAAAAAGCTTGAGCAAGAAGTGGTAATTTTAAAATCAGATCTGGAAAAGGATAAAAGACATGAGGATAAATTCAAGGAAAGTACTGGAATGCTTGATGAGTTGATTACTTCTTAGAGACTTGTTATGGATAAGAGTGGTTTAGGATTTGAATAAGGAAAATTTTAAAGGAAAATCAACTATTGAACAACCAAAATAGTGAGAGGGGGTGAATCAATATTCCATAAAACCATTTAAATAAAATCCATCTAACCATTATCAAAAATCTAACTGAATCAGCAAGAGAGAACATAGAAACAAATCAATGCAACCACACAAATGAAGTCCATGATTTTTACATGGAAAACCTAGAAAGGGAAAAACAATGGTGAGGGTTAACTCACAATATATTATATTTGAATAAAAGATATTATAGGGCTCACTACTGAGATGCACTATCCTTGAAAGGATCACAACCTGCATACAAAATATGGATAACTACCAAGATACAAATATTGTGGCTCACTAAAAAAATATTGAACTGATAGAATACACCTTTAGTGTGCAGGATTCAATTCCAATGAAGCTTAGAATATGAAGTACTACCTCACACAATAGTCGCTCAAAAAATATGCTCTGATCCTCAACTGATAAAGAATTTAGGCTCAGATCTTCACATACTCTTAATATTTTTCACACCTTTCTTCCACTCTCACACCCACACTCATTCATCTTCTTCCAACCATATTATATATATATAAGTATATCTTATTCATCAATTGGGTTAGCCTAATTATATGAAAACAAAATAATCAAAACACTTTTGTTAGAACCGTATATGATTTAGAACATTTTATCCATGTAGTGCATCATACCAAGTTGGCTAACATCCATAAAAAATAACTATTCTCCTTAGTGAATTTCATACGTTAGGTCAGCCAAGACTAGAACTTAATTCATAGAATCTCCAAACCAACATATAATCCTCAAAGTAAACACCTTCCAAATTTGAGACCACATCAATTTATCACCATACTACCATCATAGAGACTACCATTGAAACCGCAACATTAGAATGTTCTCCTTAATAAAATGTGGAGTCTCCCACACTGATATGCTGAGCAGCGAACAACAATAAAATATAGAGTTGAACTCTATCAATGATAACTTTCTACTCACAACCCAAAAAATTTCAAGATCTAGGATATAGTTTTCTAAATGAGACATGATAACACGGTTAAGATAATAGAGTCATATTTATTCTTGCAGTAAATTATGGACTCAAATACCAATACATTGGTTCATCACAAAAGAACATTACTAGTAGAGAACAACTTCCAATAAACTAAGTAAACTTCCCATACAATTGTCACCATGTTGAAATCAATGACAATATAGGAACAACCAACACAAACCAGCTACACTTCATGCTCATGTTGCAAGGCTCTAGAATTCCAACAATCTCCCCCTTTGGCATTGATGGCAACATGCATGTCAATTTTTTTTTTTCAATAAATGGCAACTGAATACTCCCCCTAGCAAAACTGTTCTTCTCAAAAATGTTTTTCCTCTACCAACTTGTATCTCTCCCCCTTTGACATCAATGGTAAAGGATGGGGTTTGGTATATATTTATATGCATCAAAACATAACCAAAAAGATATGAACACAAAATTGAATTAATCTGAAGAAGAAGAACCTTTTAGATTCTTCAAGATGACCTTCCATGACGCTTTTCCTTCTTCCTATGAACCTTTTGCACTTACAAGAGTCTTGTCTAGTAGCTCAATCTTAGTTAAGGACTCTACACCATCTGCTAAAATATTGGGACTAAGATTAATCTCTGATAATTCATCAATACTGTCAAGAGGACTAGAAACATGAATGTGCCTAAGTTTAATCATGTCTCTGAGTGCCATAAACTTCTTAATAACTTATGTCCTTTTGTCTTGTAGGGAAAATATTTTTTCTTGAAGTTGCACAATATAGGACCACCTTTGATTATCTCTATCTTCTACCAATCTATATGTATCTGATTGAGTGCTCATCTGGGTTTCACTTTTCCTTATCTCATCTCTTATGTTTAGTGTTGCTAGACCAATTTAAGCAAAAATAAAGTAGTTCTTATGCCTCTTCCTCACAAACTTGTACACTCTTCAATTCCTTCAACACTCGACTATGTGCATTTGCACATGTCTCCTTGATATCTTCCAGATTTCCTTTTGTAGACTTGATTCCAACATGCACTTCTAGTTCGGAGATGTAGACCTTCAAATAATTAATCATGTTTCTTAGATTCTCCACAATAGAAATAGATGAATCAAAATTAGCACTGGGAATAACCTTCTACAATTCTTCCAAATCTCCTTGAATGTTTATTATTTCATGCTCATGTTGAGCTCTCTCTAACTCACTTCCTTCTACAACTTCTTATTTGACAACACTCTTTCTTTTCTCCCTTGTTCCAGTTGTACTACCAGATGTACCTTCTACATTGGGATTCTTAGGGATTTTAAAAAGGATTTTTGTATAATAATCAATTTAGCCTCTAACATTCATAATATGTCTCAGATATCTATACCAAACTTGATTCAACTACTGAACCATGTAACAAAAGTCTATAGAAACTAGGAAATTGATATTTTCAAAGTACCTTTCAATAACAATTCTATTCTTCCTATGGATATTTTATGGGCAATAGGCTTTGTATTTGACAATTCTATTCTTCCTATTATAGGTAATTCTTTCAAAAATTAAAAGATTAATGTATTCAAAGTAATTCAAATAGGTCATAATCCCTACCTCTTTTAACCATGTCAACAGAAGTATGTACAACAGTAGTAGAAACTGTGAGGTCTTGCTAGGTAAGAAAGCTTTGTGACCAATGACTATAGTAGCATACCTAATAACTAGATCCACAATTGATCTCAAATCAATCTCTTTCCCTTCAAGAGTAGCACTAGTTACCTCAATTATCTCTTTCTCATTCACAACCTTCCGTTTGGGCATTGGTCCAAAGGAACACAAACCAGTTACGTATCTTATTGCTTCTCTGGTAATCAAATGTGATTCATCAATCCATAAAGATTCATTATGAATTTTGCTTAAAACTATTCAAACAAACTTCCTATCAAACTCAAATACAGAGGCTTTCCAAAAAAAATCCAACTTCTTCTCAACTAACACTTTGTAAGCATCATGATTCTCTTCCAATTCATTCTTCCATATAAAACTTAACTATTCATTCTTCCATAAAATTGAAAGATCGTGTAAATAGGAATACCTCTATAAATGCCAACAAGAAATGGATAGATATCCAACTTCTAGAGCACACTTTGAATCCACTTGATTTCTCCTTCAAACCCTAAAACTCTGAATTGCTCTCTAAACTTCCTTTGCATGCTTCTTCGAAAATACATATGCCTCTTGAAATATGTGAATTTATTTCTTTCATTCTGAATGCTTTCACAATAAATGCTTCAAATTGCAAGTAGATTACCTCAAAAATTATGTGTGCCTCCATTCTTTCAAATTATGCAAACTTCATTCTTCACACATGCAACTAATAAATTCCTTAAATTTGTCACCACATACTTCTATCATGATGTGACATATGTATTGATGAGGGGGTTTATTAATTTTTTTGATAATTGCTCTCCCTTAGCTATTTCTAGCCTTAAAAGTTGACAGACGTATCTACATTGGAGGTTGGCAAAGATAAGATTGATGATTCTTATTCAACTTGCTTGAGTTCTCCTTCCTTTCTCTAGATCATTTTCATCTTTTTTATTACTTCTTCTGAATTAATGATTTGTTCATGCTTCTTCACTGGATAGTTATTTTTTCTTCTTCTATAGATATTAATAGGATGTTCTACATTATTGTACTTACAAGAAATAACATTCTTCTTTACATTCTTTCTTTTTTTCAACTTATTTTCACACTGATTAGCTTTATGTCCAAGCTTCTTGCACTTAAATAATTTTCCAGTGAATGGTAAAGAATCATTCATTTTACTTTTGTAGTCCTTTTCCTTATGACCAAATTTCTTGTAGGAATAATAAACACAATTGAAATATAAGTACCTTTTAGCATCAGGTTTTTTGATGAGATTTATTCTAGAGTTGCTTCTTAGATTCTTGATTTTTCCATCTTTGTACTGAGTCTTCTTGTTAGTAGATTACTTTTCTTTAGAATTCTAACCTTCTTCAAACCCTAAACCACTTTTATCCATTGCTGATTTATGAGAAGTAATCAACTCATCAAGCATTGTTGAGCTTACCTTAATTTTGTCTTCAAAACTTCTTGCCTTTTCTAGATCAGATCTCAAGATTTTTTCTTCTTAATCAAGCTTTGTGCATTCATCCATCTTCCTTTGAATTTCAATTTTCTAACAATATTTAGTTCTTTTCTTTTCATCCAATTGTTGTAGTAGGCTAGAGATAGTTTCATCTACCTTGTCCAATAGATCATATGCTTCTTCACATTTACTTTGCAGTTTTTCAATATACTCATTCACTTTCATCAACTTATCCTTTAGATCTTCTATTTCTTCTAAATATCCAATAGAGATTACTTTTGGAGGAAAAAAATTCTTATACTCAAATTCTAAGACCTTCCTCAAGTGATTATGATTCTTCTGAGGAACCAAGCTCTGATACCAATTATTGAACACTCAGAATATTGAGAAGGGGGGTGAATCAATATTCCATAAATCTATATAAATAAAATTCATCTAACCATTATCACAAATCTAACTGAATCAACAAGAGAGAACATAGAAACAAATCAATGCAACCACACACATGAACACCAATATTTTTACATGGAAAACCCAAAAAGGGAAGAACCATGACGAGGTTTAACTCATAATATATCATATCCAGATATATTATATTACAGGTCTCACTACCAGGACTCACTGTCCTTGAAAGGCTCACATACTTAATAGAAAAGATGACTAATCACCAATATACAAAGATTGTGGCTCACTGGAAAAATCTTGAAATGATAGAATACACCTTCAATGTGTAGGATTTAGTTCCAATGAAGGTCAAAATACAAAGTACTGCCTTACACAATATTCTCTCAACAAATATTCTTTGATCCTCAACTAATAAAGAATTTAGGCTTGGATCTTCACATAACCTTAGTATTTTTCGCACCTTTCTTCCACTCTCACACCCACACTCATTCATCTTCTTCAAAGCATCTTATATGTATACAAGTATATCTTATTCATCAATTAGGTCAACCTAATTAGATGAAAAAAAAATAATCAAAACACTTTTGTTGGCACCATATATGATTTAGAATATTGTATCGATGTAGTGCATCATATCATCTAACATCCATAAAGAATAACTAGTCTCCTTAGTGAACTGCATAAGTTAAGTTGGACATTACTAGAAATTAATTCATAGAATCTCCAAACCAACATGCAATCCTCAAATAAAAAACCTTCTGAATCTGAGATCACATCAATTTCTCATAATACTACCATCATAGAGACTACCATTGAAACCACAACATTAGAATGTTCTCCTTAATAAAATGTGGAATCTCCCACATTGATATGTCGAGTAGGGAATAACCCTAAAATATAGTTTAACTCTACCAGAGATAACTTTCTTCTCACAACCTAAAACATCTCAAGATCCAAGATATAGCTATCTAAATGAGACATGATAACATGGTCAAGAGAATAGAGTCATATTTATTCTTTTAGTGAATTCTAGACTCAAATGCCAATGCACTAGTTTATCACAAAAGAACATTACTAGTAGAGAACGACTTCCGGTAAACTAAGTAAACTTCTCATACAGTTGTCACCATGTTGACATCAATGACAACACATGAACAACCAACACAAATCAACTACACTTCATGCTCATGTTGCAAGGCTCCATAATTCCAACATCAACCTCCTAACATGAAAACTCAATGCAATGGAAGACAATTCAAGGATCTAAGAAGCAATACTAGAAGGAATCCTATCAGATAACATAATGCTCGAAGGTATTTATCTTTTAATTTTGTTCGTTATTTTTGCAATAATTTTGGGGTTAGGGAAAAAGACTGCAAAAGTATAATGACTTTATCATTATTTGATCAATGTTTTGAGTACAAGAAGTTTGGACATAAGGTTATGGAATGCAAAATTCATAATTTGAACAAGGAATTTTATTCATTTAATGGCTACTGTTATCACTGTAACTTATTTGGACACAAGGCTAATCGATGTGAATATAGATTGAATAAAAGAAAATCTAGATGGAAGAATTTTGTTTGCTATGGCTGCAGCAATTTGGAACATTTTGCTAGAGATTGTAGAAACAAAAGGATGAAAAATAACTATTCAGTAAAAAGACATGAACTAATCATGGATCCCAAAGAAGTAAGAAAAAAAATGAAAAGAATTTGGATAAATGAAGGAGAATTTAAGCAAGTTGAATCAGAATCATCAATTTTATTTGTGTTTCCCTTTGGTGCAGATACACCCATCAAAATTTAAGTCAGGAAATGCCTAAGGGGGAGAAATAATTAGAAAATTCAATAAACCCCTCATCAATATATGATGTCATATCATGACAAAAGTGCCTTTAATAAGGTTACAAATTCAATATTTCAAGCGGAAGGAACTTTCAGAAACATGTGTGGAGAATGAAGTTCACAAAATTTGAAAGGATGGAAGTGTACATGGATTTTGAGGTGACCTACTTGCAATTCAAAGCATTTATTGTAGAGGAAATTAGAATGAAGAAAATAAATACATAAATGTTAAGGACAATGTATTCAACAAAAGAAATTTTTGAAGAAGGAGAAGCATGTAGAGGAAGTTTGAAGAAACAAGAGAAATTCCATACAAAAAAGTTTCAGGGTTTGGTGAGAAAGGAAGAGGAAATCGAAGTGGATTCAAAGAGTTCTCTGGAAGCTAAACATCTAACCCTATTCTTTGCTGAGAAAATTACTGAGGTATTCTATCTTTCAATTTTATGCAATGGATAGTTCAAATGTAGTGAACATTTCACACAAATTTCATATCAAATTAAGTATTCTCTGAAAAATTTCTTGGAAGAACCCGTTGGTGCATTTTCTAGCATTCCTCCTAGAGTATTACCTAGTGAAGACATTAATGCATATGTTTATGGGAAAATTGAGGAAATTTCACTGGTTCGATTAAGAATTTTGTGGAAAAGTGAGTTGGAAGAAATTTTTGATGCATATAAAATATTAGTTGAAAAGAAGCTGGATGTATAGCAGAAATTCCCATTGTTTGAATTCGACAAGAAATACATACAAATGGCTTTAAGTAGGATTCATGGCAAATATATTTGGATTGATGAATGACACCTGATAACTAGAGAAGCTATAAGAGATGTGACTGGTTTGTGTTTCTCTGGGCCAGTTCCCAGATGAAAGACTATAAATTTTCAAGAGATAATTGAGATGACTAGTGCAACCCTTGAAGGAAAAGAACTTGTTTTGAGAACAATTGAAGATTTGGTCATTCAGTATGTTGCAATGATTATTGGACACAAAATTTTCTTACCAAGAAATGACAGCATAGTTTCTATTTTTGTCACATATATTACACTTGATATGGTTAGGAATGGTATGGATAATGACCTTTTTGAGCTGCTTCAATTGTATCTATTGAAGAAGTTGAAATAAATCAAAAACAACAAGAAAAGTACATTTTAGTATGGTACCTTAACAAATTGTTTACTCATTTACTTTATGAAAGAGTTATGGATAATTGGAAGGGTAGAATGGACAAACATAGAACCAATATCTCATCAAATTAGGAGTTTCATGACAAAAATTGGTGGTTCAAAATCTCAAGAAACTGCTGTTGCTGCATTCTTTGGAACATTTCAGATGAGAATGAATAAAAGAACAAGAATTCCATAAAATATGGTTAAAATTTACTCCAAAAATATTAATTTCTTGGTCTCTACAAAATTTTGTTATATGGATGCAGTGGAATCCAAACTTGTGTGGATTTCTAAATTGGATTATGAAGTAATTGAGGCAAAAATTGATCATTATACAAAAGTACTTCTAGAAAGCCCTAAGAACCCTAATATAGAAGAAATTTGTATGACTGAAGTCTTTGGCAGTGAAACAGGAACTGGAAAGAAGATAAAAGGTGCTATAGAACTAGAAGGAAGTGAATTTGAGAGAGCTCAACATGAGCATGAAAGTGCAAGTATTCGAGAACCATTAAAAGAGTTACAAAAACTGATCCTCGGTGCTAGCTTTATCTCATCTATATCAATTGTTAAAAATTTCAAGAGTATGATCAAACCTTTAAATGAATACATCTCTGAACTAGAAGTATAAATAGGAAATAGGTCTACAGAAGAATATCTAGAAGACATCAAGAAGAAATATGCAAATTCGCATCATAGAGCTGTGAAGGAATTGAAGAAAGTAATTGAATGCGAGAAAGAAGCTCAAGAATTGCTATCTTTTTGCTTGAATTGGTCAAGTAGGATATTAAATGTAAGAGATGAAATAAGGACGAGTGAAACTTGAATAAGTACTCAAGTAGATGTGTATAGCTTGGAAGATGGCATGGACAATCAGAGATGGTCCTACATTGTGCAGCTACAAGAAACATTATTTTCCCTACAGGTTCAAAAAACAAAAGTAATTAAGAAGTTTGTGGCACTCAGAGATATGGTAAAACTCAAGCATATTCATGTATCTAGTACCCTTTATAATGTTGGTAATCTATCAAAAATTAATCTCAGTCCCAACACTATGAAAGAAGGTATAGAGTCTTTGAATAAGCTTGAAATACTATACAAGACTCTTGCAAGTGAAAAAATATCATGGGAAGAAGGCAAAGCTACATGGGAACATACCCTATAGAATCTCAAATCATCTTCTTCTTCAATTTGATACATTTTTTTATCATGATTGATCAATTTTTTGGTGCATGTACATATTTGAGGAATTATACCCAACCCCTTCATGACCTTTACCATTGATGTCAAAGGGGGAGAGAGAGAGAGAGATGAATATAGGAAAAACATATTTTGTCAAGAAATTTTTTGTAAGGAGGAGCATTAACCTTGAAAGGGGGAGTATTCAATTGCTTTATATTGGGATAAAAATGTTTTTGATATGCATGTTGCCATCAATTCCAAAGGGGGAGATTGTTGGAAATATGGGAGCCTATCAACATGAGCATGAAGTAAATATAGGTTGACTTGGTTGTACTAGTGTTTTCATTGATGTCAATGTTGTGGAAACATTGTGGGAAGCATATTTGGTATACCGAAAGTTTTCTTTACTATTGATATAGTACATTGGTTTTTGAGTCCAAAATTTACTAAAAGAAGAGATATGACTCTACTCTCTTAATATTATTATTATGACTCATTCAAATAGTTATATATAGGATCTTGAGAAGTTTTGTGTTGAAAACAAAAAGTTATCAATGATGGAGTTCAGCTCTATACACTACAATTGTTTCTATGATCAATATATCTATGTGGGAGACTCTACATTTTCTTAAGAAGAAAATTTTGATGTTGTGGTTCTAATGGTAATATCTCTTATGTTAATGTGATGAGAAATTGAAGTGATATTGTATTTGGAAGGTGTTTACCTTGAGAAGTGTGTTGGTTTGGATTTTTTGTGATTAGGTCCTATTCTTGGCCAACCTAATAAATGACATGTATTAAGAAGATTATTTATACTTTGTGGATGTTACTTGGATCCCTTAAAGATCTACGCCAACTTGATATGATGCACCACATAGATAAAAATGTCTCAAATCTTATATGGTTTTCAAAAGATCTATTTGTGAGTGGATTGGTTACATCTAATTAGGTTGACTTAATTGATGTATGAAATATACTTGGGTGATCCCACAATAACGGGTTACACTTTTTGGCCAAACTTGACATTTTAATTAGCATTTTTCACCAAATCTTCACTTTCTTACACCTATAGCAGCTAAATGATGCTGAGTGGTGGGAACCCAAACACAATTGGACACAACTTCTCTCAAATATGGCCAACCAAGATACCAGTATTCACTTCACTCAATAGGGTAACTCTACTACCCAACATGGAATCTGTCAACCAAACACAACTAGAGGCTTGGAAAGGAACTGATGACCTTCAACATTACCAAACCAAACCAACACATCTAACTTTATGCTTGGGAACAACCATTTACCTATCGGTCCAAGACTAGGCCTTACATTCCTTGTAGCCTATCCAATTAGGACAATCAAAACAAGAACCACTTAGAAGGAAATAACTAGACAAAGGATACTATTTTTGGAAACCTTACACAAACCCCTATAGGTCCTCAAAACACCACAACATGACATCAAAATATAAAGCCATAATAGGCCAAAGTTCAATGGTACAAGGAGGCCTAATTAGGCTGCTCAACATAGGAAACTGAGTACCTTGGGACACCCCAACACCCCTAAGCCACAAAAATATTCCTACAGAATTATCAAACACATTTCAAGTATTCCCAAGCACCCTCATTGCAAAAACACTCACAAAACTAACAAAAATCATACTTTTGCACAATGCTAGGCCTCTCACATAGTGATGATAGGCCTAGAACATCAAAGATCTTCCTCCAACCTTCATTTCATCCTCTGAAAACTCTTTGAAACCAAAGCACACATGAAAATCTTCCATTCCATCCATATTTAGCATTTGTACATGGTGGAATTGGAAGATACAAGTGATTTCCTCACAAAACCCTGGTTTTTTAGGGTTTTTGGCCACTTCCAGGAAAACAATGAGATCTCCCTTATTTCTTTATGGATTTACACCAAATCACCACAAAATAGAAGCCAACTCATCCCCTTATCATTCCATATCAATTTTATATATATATAGAGTGATTTCAAGCTGTACCAAGCATAGGATCGGCAAAAAATATAGAAAAATCAAAGAACAGTACTTATTCTTTGTATTAGATCTTATTGCAATCTCAAAAACAACCATGCCTTGAAAAAAAGGAGGCATTATAAACTTCTTTCAACACCTTCCAATTTCCTTCAACTAACTTTTGAATTAGAGGACCGTTGGAAGACTAATTACCCCTGTTTTGGCAAAGTTGCCAATTTATGACAACTTAGGACATCATATACATAAGTGATTCAAGAATGGACTCCACTCCAAGACAAATTGATCCTAGACACACCTAATACTCTTAAAAGCATCAAATGATCTCATTCCTACAACTTGGCTACATCATGGCAACTTTTTATTTCTTAAGCCTAGATGCACCAAGTTTACAATATGAGCATGAGACCGATCACAACCATTGAAAACCTATTACATCCTACTTGAAATGGTCCATGGGACCTTATTACATCATAATCATTTTGAAAAACAACCAAATTTGACAAAAGCCTCATGGAGGCATGAAAACCCCAAGGTGCCCCTGCACCACTAAACCATAAAGAAATTGAAGATGAAGAAAACTAGTGATTTGTGAGATTTTGTGTGTAGATTGTAATTATATTTTTAAAAAAATTTAAAAAAAATTGTGAATTCTTTTATGTAATTTTAAATAATTTATTTTTTCTGCAAAACGACATTTTTAAAAAGTGATGTTTACTTCGGCCCGTATAAATTTTTTTATAGAAAGGATACAATTCTAATTTTTGAAATACAAATTTTCCACCCCAATATCTAGTGCATGGATATCTTTTCATAATTTTTTGTTGCATATATATTTTTTAATTAATTTTCTAAGTTATAGTAATTATAATTTGGACAGAGGTGTACTTTAGCCCACATAATTTTTTTTGTATGCATTTGAATTAACTTGTTATTTTTTTTGTTGGAATAAGGACATCAATACCTAGTGCACATGTATTTTTTAGAAAAAAAAATTCTCTATTTTTTTGTATGTGTGAAACAAAGACCTTGATGTTTGTTGAAAATCCTACATTCACAAGAAATAAAAAATAAATATAATAATCAAATTAAATATATTTAAAATTAAACTTTTTGGGAAGATTATAATAAGGGCTACATTCTTGTAAAACATAAAATTTGAATGACTTCATTTGATCCCCCAAAAGGTAAATCAAAAATGGTTTTTTATTAGCATTTTGATAGGTGTAGAGGAGACACCATTATAGGTATGGTTTAAAACTAGCAGGGTTCTATCCAAGGGGGTTTGATCTAAGGGGATTTGATCAAACCATATTTAATTAAAATCCTTTAAATGGAACCTTTTAAAGGCTTAAATCATTATATTTTCCCAAAATATGTGATTTCAGGAAAAAATTAAGATGTCCCTTAAAGGTCTATGCCAACTTGATATGATGCACCACATGGATAAAAATGTTTCAAAACTTATATGGTGTTGACAAGATCTATTTGTGAGTGGATTGGTTACATCTAATTAGGCTGACCTAATTGATGTATGAAATATACTTGTATATATATGAGTCTCTTTGGAGTTGAAGTGAGTGTGTGTATGTAAGTGTGTGGTGAAGTGGTATATGGTATTGTGCGGGCTTAAATAATTTATCAATTGCAAGAAATGTATTGTGGAAGGAGTCAAGGATCAGAGAAAAATTGTTATGCAACTACTAAGCAGAGCAATACTTCACATTTAGAGCCTCATTGGAACTGAACATAACACATAAAAGGTGCATTCCATCAGTTCATACTCTTGGTAGTGAGCCATATCTTTCTGTATCTTTGCAGTTAACCATTTCATTTTGTATTATGGTTGTGACAAATCTAAGGATAGTGAGCCTTGTAATATTCTATATTAGGATCCTCATTGTGGTTTTTCCCATTTTTGGTTTTCCATGTAAAATCTATTGTTGATGTGTTTTATGGTGTCATGTTCATTTGAATGTCTTCATTCTACTTTGTAGTCATATGTGCTTTAATAATTGGTTGGTTTACAGTTGAATGGTTTAATAGAATACTAATTCACCCCCCCCCCCGCTCAGTATTCTAGATAATCAACATGTTTGTGATACAAATTTATTATGTATGGATATAGAGAGTACTAGATGTGATAAGGCTACACCTTCAATCTATCTATGCATGAAATTATTACACCTTATGGTGGCATTTCTTCTATAATGATGATATGGTGGTGTATTTCATGATAATATTACCATTCTTGTGCACACTTCATATTCATGATAGATTTTCACATAGAGGTATATCCCATAATTATTGCATCCATGTTGATGATATTTCACTGGCCTTTCATGTGGACACTATTGATTCATCATTAATTTTCCAACATTATATGATCATATTATGAGTCTTAGTGTGGAAATATTCATGATAATTATGATACAACAAGTGCTTCATTACATGAAAAATCATTCTTTCTTGCTAATTATGTGTATGAGAAGGGTGATATATTGAATATTAGTGAGTTTAGACTTTTTTTTAATGGTAACGTTTAACAATATTTTGATTTATCATGTTCAGTATACAATTTTTTTATGAACTTGGCATGTGTTTTCATTACTTATTTTTCTAAACATGATACTTGTAATGATAATAGGGTCATGGTGTAAAATAAACCACAAGGATCCAGAGGAGCCCAAGATTCTTTGTATCACTTATTACCTTTTAGAAAATAGAGAAGAAGTAATTATGAAATGTTTGGTGAAAAATGAACCAATAAAACTATGATTATGACCATATAATTAAACACATAAAATAAGTGAACCCTTATATATTTTTGGAAGCATAAGACCTAGGAAAAATTATGATGATGACATATATCTTAATATTATTGCATAAGACACAAATATTAAATTCCCTAAGTAAAATTAACTAGAATGTTGTGAAAAGGTCCTAAAAGAAAACCAAATATGTAGAAAACCATGTTCATGCCAATAGACAATAATACCTTCTCATTGTTTATATTTTAATTTTTGGGCTTATAAAAATATGAAATGTACCTTCTAGAATATTCCATTATGCAAATTTAGCTAAAGGGAAATAGGTTCCCTTGCAACAATCTAATGTACCTCCTAAGAATGCAAATGGATATTATAGAGATAGAGGCATTGCATTTAGGAATTATATTGAAGAATTTATAGTAAAATGGGAGATAAAAATTAAACATACTTATGACCAACAACTCCATAATTTGATAATGTTAATCATATGAAACTAATGCATGTGCATCAAGATATTAGTCTTGTTCATTATATCAAACCCTATATTAATGTCATTCATGACATAAAATATAAAATAATTGATAATATGATAAATAAATAAAAAATTTATATACCCTTATTTATCGCTCTTATACTTACCACATTTTATGTAATTTTTCTCTTTATTTTCTTGGATTTATATTAAATTTTTGTTGTTCACATAGTGGTGATGTAAATAAACCTTTAGTGGTGCATTTAAATAAGTAATTTGGAACATGTGTGTTGTGTTGTTGGTGTCACTTTCTCATGAGTTTAATATCATTTCTACTTTTGAATTTTTCTTGCACTATGTATGTTGTGATAATATGTACCTATTCCTCCATTTATACCATGTTTGTCCTGACACTTTAACCCCTTTGATTATTCTATATTGTTACAAATTATATTCTTATTTTGTATTTTCTATTATGATTATTCTTTTTTCACCACTTGAGGGATATATTATTTACATTACTCTTATTTTATCTTCCCATTCTTTCCTACCTATATTATTCAAGACTCTTATGACCTCTTATGCTCTATATTACCATATTGAGATTTCATATGTTCCATGTAATATGCACATCCTACATATTTTATGATGACATTGAATTTATCATATCCTTTTTTTATCCTTATCATCTATGGAAATGATTTTTCTTCTATTATTTGATTACCACTATCATTATCCAAATTCTTCCTATGTTTAGATCTTTTGATTTATAATTATAAACCTTATCATATTTCCAAGTCAAGTTTTCACATGTTCCTTGTAATGTGCCTAGGCTGTTTATTTTAGAATGATATATGAAATATATGATATCCTTTTCATCCTAATAATATGTGACTATTATTTTACTTCCATTTCATTATTGCCTCTATCATGATCCTAATTATTCCAATATTTGGATATTTTGATTCCATGTTGATGCAAGAGCATCCTAGGTTGTAAGAGAAATCTTGCATCATGCCAAAAAATGATTTATTTAATTTTTGTAATAGTTTAGATTCTAATGTCCTAGGTGAATAATTTTGTAATAAATGGCCAAATATATTTAATTAAATATTTTTGATCATATTTTATGTGGCATCCTTATTGTAATTTGGAAGCATTTTGGTGGCATTTACAAGGAAAAAACTTCAAATATGCCTTCTTGGGTGTGGAATTTGGGGAGTTACAAGTTATGGTAACTCATTTAATGTTCCTCAACTATTACATGAAGAATTTGGGCACCCAAGAGAAAGTGGTTTATCTTTTTCTACTTCAAGGTCCCTATTCATGAGGAGTGGGAATCCAAGTTATCACCTATTCTTAGAAAATTATTGGAAGTGGATTTGAAGATGATTTTTAAGAATTTAGTATTTATTTTTAATTCATTTCAAGCATATTTCCTCAAGGTGGGCATGCAAATTTCCAAGGTGGATTTGGCTTGTGGTTTTGGAAACCACAGTGGTTTCCTTATTCATAAATATCTATTTCTTCATGCCTTGCCATTTGGGAAGGGGGATTTTTGGAATTTTGCAAGTTGAGCTGGGGAGATATTGTCAAGTTGAGAAGAGAATTGGTAACTCCATTGTTTCATATTTATGTAGGTAGAGAAGCCCATGCTTTAGGGAGCTAGTGAGCTCCACATTTGTAATCACTTTTCTAAAATTTGAGAGTGGAGGATATAGGTGCGGATTTTCTTGGGAATAAGAGAGAATAAATTTGTTGCAGGTTTGAAGGTGTATGCACAACAACAAGAAGATTGATTAATCCATAGTTTATTGCATCATTGCTTTTCAATCAAAGATTTTAGGTTCAAGGGAGCTAGAGGGCTTCAAAAGAAGAGGGATTGAAGGAGATAATTTCTTCATTTGATCTTTCTATTATATATCATCTTTATAATAAATTTTTACTAGTTTACATCAGTCCATATGACTGTAAATCAATTTAGTTTTTAGAAATCCTTTATTTCCATGTAATTACATGAGCTTTTGAATGAAAAATTGAAGCCACTTCTTGTTGATTTTTTATATTGTTTCAAACAAATTCAAAATTGCATTTTATGTTGTTTCAAACAAATATAGAGTTTTATTTTATGTCGTTAGGAATTTATGAATGAGGTTTGTGAGCTCTTACATCAATTCTATCATATCATGGTGAGTCCTCTTACATTAGTGGTATTGGAGTAGGAGTTCCTAAGTGTGTAGGTAGAAGCACCAATGTGAGGTAGTCTGTACCAAGACCTATGGATGAAGTGTTGAGTATTTATAATTATTAGATGCATAGGACAACTAAGAGGGGGGGGGGGTGAATCAGTTGTATATTAAAACATTCAATACCTCATTAAAATTCAAACCCTTATCAATCTTTAAACCGTTATCATGCATTAAAAAAATGTAAACATATGAAACAATAATGCAAACACTACCAAACAGATAAGAACACCAAATTTACGTGAAAACCCAAGAAGGGAAAAAACAATGGTGAGGATTACCTCACATATATATGAATAGAAACATCAAATACAATCAGGCTCATATCCAAGGGCTCACTACCCAAAAAAACCGAAGGGCTCACTACCAAGAAGAACGAAGAATAGAAGAATACTACTACAAAGAAATTCACTATCTCAAGGAATTAGGAGAAATCCACCACTGAAAATTTATGCCATCTAGAACCTTTGGCTCACTACCTCTAGCAAATTGAAGCATACTAAAAATGTACACCCTTTTGCTCACTACATCAGAGTCACAGGAATTAATCTCACACTCAAATCACCACACTTAATAAAATTCACATCTTTCACACATCCCACACAAATCCACACTCATCCAATAATTCACTTTACATTTATATTGTCAACGACCTAAAAATTATCAATTAGATCGACCTTAATGAAATGTATGCACCTAAAATGTGCAACACCAAAATAGGTAGGCACCAAACACTTCCACAATGGAAATAAGTGAAGGGTGACCATACAAAGGATTAACTAGGACCCAAGTCCACATCACCATGCTACTCAACACATCCACAATCCATGAAGTACCTCTACAAATAGCCCTAGCATGCCAAGTTGGCCAAATCTAAACTAGCACTACAAGCAACCAAATACATACTTCTCCACAACATGCATACCACACAACAACACTTCACAAAATACATACAATATCCAAAAATATTCTAGCATCATCATAATATTTTGTAACTCTACCACAACCACCTGATATAGAATACTTTAATTTTATGCAACCAAACACACTAGCATAGAGATACAACTTACTAACCAACCTTACCAAACACCTCATCACCTGAAAACTCAAGGGAAAGAAGTTATAAACAATATAAGAACATTCCCAAATCTGAAATGCAAGAAACCTTTCTGCATGTAAATGTGGAGCAATCTCATTTCTCCTAGACAACCTTCTACACAGACAGACAAACTGTCAAACACAACTTTTACTTCGGAATGATCTAGAAACCTGAAACTCTAGATATAACACTTTTTAACACCTCTAATAATCATATAAAAATTGTACAAGGATATCTTAAATCATGAATAACTGTGGAGCACAACACTGAACACACCTTTGTCACACTGCACACTCTTTCATTCAAATTTTCTCAAAAAACCTTGGAAACCAAGTGAGCTTACTACAACTACAACTCTTTTCCATCAAGACATAAATGACAACACTAATGAAAACACCACAAAACCTTCTTACCAAACCACAACACATCCATACTAACACAAGAACTTAACAACACCAGCCATATCCATAGTGTTGACATTAATGACCAACTATTGAAATCAATGAGAACACCAACAACATACTTGCAACAATCTCCCCCTTTGTCATTGATGGAAACACCAACTATAAAAATTTATCAACAACAAAAGAAACCAAATACAACTCTACAATAAGAAGTACTCCCCCTTATTGGGATATACTTCTCTCTCCCTTTCCCTTTTTTCTGTAATCACCCCCCCTATCTGAGGATTTATTCAACCATTACTCTCCCCCTATGGCATCAATTTTTTCCTTGTGTTTTTTAGACTTCACTCTTTCCCCCTTTGAAATCAATGGAAAATGGAACAAAATCACCTTTGACACATCACCTGCATAGAGATTTTCATTTTTTTCCTCCTTCTCTAACATCTGCATACATCACTTTAACACCACTTACAACACCAACAAGAAACTTCTCTCTCTCCACTGTACTTCTCCATACAACTCTCACTACTACACATGCTACACTACAAATTCTTCACTTCCCTTATTTTTCAATTCTCTCCCCCTTAGGGGAAAACAATATGCTCCCACTGACTACACCAACCAACAACATTGCTACCTAATCCCCTTGAGAGGTACCCTTCAACATTAGTCCATGACCAAGAATGCATCCGGAATGCTCACTTGGATAAATGCACCATCTTATGCATCTAGTTGAAAGAATGAGGGGAAATAACCCCTAACTTCTATTAGAGACACTCAAAATCATCTTTAGGAAGATCCTTTGTAAAAATATTTGCAACTTGATCTTTTGTAGGCACATACTCTAGCTTCACCTTGCTCTCTACAACTTTCTCTCTTAGAAAGTGATACCGGATAGAGATATATTTTTTTATTGAATACATTACCGGTTTATTTGAAAAATTGATAACATTTATGCTATCACACAAGATAGAAATAGGTTCATCATATGATACTATGATATCCTTCAATTTTTGCTTCATCCACAACAGATGTGTGAAACATGATGCTGCTACAATGTATTCTACCTTTGTAGTAGGTAATGTCACTAAATCTTACTTCTTACTCAAAAATTAAACCAACCTACTTCCAAGAAAGAAAGTACCACCACTTTTACTTCTTATTTAATTTGTATAACCTACCCAATCTGTATCTATATATGTACTCAAAGAGAAATAAGTATCCCTAGGAAACCATAAACCAAAATCTAGAGTGCCCTTCAAATATCTAAATATCCTATTTTCTTCTACAACATGAGATTCTTTGGGATCTTCTTGAAATCTTTCCACAAGACAAATTAAATACATGATATATGGTCTAGTAGTAGTTAGGTATATCAATCCACCAATTATTGATCTATACTAGCTCTAATCAACCTTAGGAGATTCATCATTCTTTCTTAATTTACAACCAATAACCATAGGAGTACATACTAGTTTAGAATCCTCCATTCCAAACTTCTTCAATATTTCCTTGACATATTTTGATTATGAAATGAAAATACCTTTTTTTGATTGACTAATTTATAACCCAAAAAAGAAATTCATCTCCCCACACTTTGAAATATCAAACTCTTTCTCCATCTCAAACTCTTTCTAAATCTCATCTAAAAAGCTATTGCACATACCTTCATTTCCTTCAAAGATTATGTCATCAACATATACCACCACAATCAAGATTTTTTCTCCTTCAACCTTGAAGTAAAGGTTGCTATCAAAGGTACCTTTCCTAAATCCTTGCTGCAACAAGTACTTGTCCAATCTTGCATACCAAGCTCTAGGAGCTTGTTTGAGTTCATAAAATTCCTTGTTTAATATAAAAACCATATCAAAATCATACCATAATTGAAATCCTTCCAATTGTTCAATGTATACTTCTTCCAACTCACCATTCTAAAATGTAGACTTCACATCCATCTGATATACCTTGAAGTTTTTATGTGCTACAAAAGCCAAAATATTTTAATGGCTTCCATCCTTACTACCAGAGAAAAATTCTCTTCAAAATCTATTCCTTCCACTTGTGAGTAGCCCTTACACACAAGTGTAGCCTTGTTTCTAATAAATTTTCCACCTTCATTCAGTTTGTTCCTCAAAACCCACTTAGTTCCTATCAAATTCTTGTTTGTAAGTCTTGGGACCAATTCCCAACTCTTATTTTTCTCAATCTATTCCAACTCTTCTTTTATAGCCTTGATCCATTTCTCATCTTTGCATGCCTCAATTACTCTTTTAGGTTCTAGCTCTGAAATTAAACAAAAGTATACTTGTTCCTTTGTCATAGAAACTTTTCTTCTTGTCAATACACCTTTTCTTTTATCTCCAATGATTTGATATTTGAAATGATTCTTTTTCACATAGTTAGGAGTCTTAGGGATCTTTTCTGAAGCTTCTTCCTCCTCAACTATCATCTCTTTGTCTTTCTCTACATCATTTTCTTCTTCACTACAAATTGATTCATCATATTTGTATCCTTCTATCGGTACTGAACTCTACAGTGGTTCTTCATCCACTTTAAAACTTACACTCTCAATAATTTTCTTTAGTATTTTATTGTAGCATTGGTAGGTCTTATTTCTTGTAGAGCATCCAAGATTCCTTCATGAAATCTTCCATCAAACTTTCCTAATTTTTCTTCATCTCTTTCGATATAGCATTTTATTCTAAAAACTCTAAAATATTTCACACTAGGAGGTTAACCATACCATAACTCATAGGGTTTCTTTGAACTATATACTCTTGCTTGATCTCTATTAAGAATGTAGACTTCTATATGAATTTCTTCTCTCCAATAGACATTTGGTAGATTTACTTCCGTCATCATAGTCCTAGCATATTTTTGAACTATTCTAATCTTCCTCTCTACAACTTCATTTTGTTGAGTCCTAAGAGCTAACAAATGTCTCTTTATTCAATGATATTCACAAAAAAATTTAAAATCATTGGAGGTGAACTCATCACCTCCATCATACCTCCTGCACTTTATTTTCACATCCATTTAATTCTCAACCATAGACTTAAATTCTTTGAACTTATCTAGAGATTTTGATTTTTCTTTAAAAAATGTTACCTAGGTCATCTTATAATGATCATAAATTAATAGCATGAAATACATGTCACCATGTGAGATTCTTTTTCTAGCAGGTCCACATAAGTCTGTATGCACCAACTCCAAATGACCTATAGTAGAATATTCCTTTTTCTTGAACCTTTTCTTTATTTGTTTTCCAAACTGACATTCCTTGCACATTACATTGATATGCTTTGTAATCCTTGGAAAATATCTCACAACATTAGTAGAACTAATCTTCACTAGGCTATCAAAATTGATGTGAGCCATTCTCATAGCTAACTTTCATTTATTTGAGACATAAAGTATTTAGCACCACTGTATTTGAGCAGATAAACATTACATTCTATCCTTGTTCTTGCAGTAACCAAAGTGCTAGATCTTCCTTTTTTGATTTCACAACCATCATTCTGAAACACAAGATTATATCCTCTGCTAAACATCTATCCTACAATAAGAAGATTATACTGAAGACCCTTGACATAAAAAACATCATTTATTTTATGCTTTTCATCAAAACTAATTGAACCTTTTCCATAGATCTTAGTATATATATCATGACCAAACTTAACAAGACCACCATCATACTTTTTAATTTTAAAAAACTTACTCTTATCACCTATCATATGATTTGAGCATCAACTTTCAATTATCCAGTTATTCCTCTCTTCTCTTGTATGAAAAGTACTCACCATAGTTCCTTCAATGTTGTGACCTATTTCTGGAGCACTTTCTTTTACAAATCTTTCAAGATTAGTAGAATTAGTAACAAGTTTTATAACCATGAACAAGCATTCATTAGTTTCCTCATCGGGATAGTTAGATTCCCCATCATAAGATACACCATTATCTTTTTCACACATAATAACTCTTCATGACAAATTTTCCTTTATGATCCTTAGGTTTGTCATTTGCAACTTTGATTAGATATTTAGAAGCATAATGACCTATATTTCCACAATTGAAACATTTAAAGGGTAACTTACCTTTGTATTTTCCAATGCCCTTTTTCAAAATCTTTACAAAATTTTCTTCCACCTTATCAAGATCATCTAGATTTGATTCATCATCCTTCTCTACCTTGTAGAATTTAAAAAAAAAAAAAATCTTTGTAGCATCTTGACCAAACTCTCTTAATTCATAAGAAATTAAAGAACCAAACATATGATCTCTAGAATAAATATCCAAATTTTGAGATTCCTCAATAGTAGAAACTTTAGAACTATAAGTTTTAGGAAGAGTTCTTAATAACTTTTTCACCACTTCACTTTCTTCCAGCTTACCACCAAGACCATTGATGGAATTGACAACTTCATCTACTCTAGGAATGTAGGCTATAATATCTTCATCTTTAGACATCCTTAGGGTTTAAATTTGGCTTTACAGTTTTTCATATTTTCTTGCTTGACTTTATCATCTCCTTCATAAATACTCTCCAACTTTGTCTAGACATATTTAGCATATTTTAGACTTATCACCTTTCCAAGTCTAGAATCAGAGAGGTCACTTAGAATAGAATTCCCTACTTTTTCATTGCTCTCATAATCCTTGATTTCATCATCACTTATCAAACCAGTAGTAGGTATAGTATATCCTTTTTTAACCCTCTACCAAACACCAAATCCAAAATAAACTAGAAAGGATTCCATCCTAGCTTTCCAATAGGTATAATTCATTCCATAGAACATATGAGCTTTGACACCCTTCATGTGTGCCATCTAGATCTACCTTAAGTAATTAAGCTTTCTCCAAGGAACCAAAAATTTGATACCAATTGTTAGATGCATAGGACAACTGAGAGGGGGGGTGAATCAGTTGTACATTAAAACATCCAATCCCTCATTAAAATTCAAACCCTTATAAATATTTAAACCCTTATCATGCATTATAGGAATGTAAACATATGAAAAAATAATGAAAACATGGCCAAACACATAAGAATACTAGATTTACATGGAAAACTCAAGAATGGAGAAAATATAGTGAGTTAGCTCACATATATATGAATAGAAACACCGAATAAAATTAGGTTCACTACCAAGGGCTCCTTGCCTAGAAAAAAAGAAGAAGAAGGGCTCACTGTCAAGTGGCTCACTACTAAGAAGAGAGAAGAATAGAAGAATATTTTTACAAAGAGTTTCACTATCTCAAGGCAATAGGAGAAATCGGCCACTAAAAATTTATGCCATTTGTAACCTTTGGCTCACTACCTCCAGCAACATCAAGCATACTAAAAATGTACACCCTTATGCTCACTACATCAGAGTCATAGGCATTAAGATAATAGTAAGATCACCACACTTAATAAAATTTATATCTTTCACACTTCCCACATAGATCCACTATCTCCAACAATTCACCTTACATTTATACCATCCATGACCTAAACAATCTCAATTAGGTTGGGTTTAATGAAATGTATGCACCTAAAATGTGCAACACCAAAATAGGTTGTCACCAAACACTTCCATGGTGGAAATAAGTGAAGGATGACCACACCAAGGGTTAACTAGGACCAAAATCCACATCAATACGATACTCAACACATCTACAATCCATGAGGTACCTCCATAAATAGCAATAGCACACCAGGTTAGCCAAACCTAAACTAAAACTACAAGTGACCACATACATACTTCTCAAAATCATGTGGACCACACAACAACACTTCACAACATCCATACAACATCCTAGAATATTCTAGCATCATCAAAATATTCTGCAACTTTGCCATAACCACTTGAGACAAAGAAATAGTTTCATTTTGTGCAACCAGACACACTAGCACAAAGATACAACTTACTAACCAACCTTGTAGAACAACTCAACCCTTGAAGCCTCAAGGCAATGAAGTTATAAAAAATATAAGCACATTCCAAAATCTACAAGATAATAAAACCTACTATAGAGAAATTTGGAACAATCTCATTTCTCCTAGACAACCTTCTACATAGATAGATAAACTTTCAAACAAATCTTTACTATAGAATGATCTAGAACTTGAAACTTTGTATATATTTTTTTTATAAATGTCTTTGATCATTATATCAAAACTAAAAAGTCATATCTTCAATAATGAAGAAATGTGGAGCACAACACTAAACATACCTCTATCACATTACACACTCGTTCATTCAAATTTTATCAAAAGCACTCGGAAACCAAGTGAGATTACTGCAACTGCAACTCTTATCCACCAAGACATCAATGACAACACCACAAAACCATCTTACCAAACCACAACACATCCATAATATCACAAGAACTTAACAACACCAACCATCTCCATACTATTGACATCAATGATAATACCAACAACATACTTGCAACAGTAAACAAATCATCAAGTGAGGTAGTTTATGTGTGAAAAACCTAAGGGTTTTGAAAATTTATCTTAAGGATTTGTGAGGCCTTAAAGATGAAAATGAGGAAGAAGAAAATGAATTTTGTCACTGAATAGATTTTCATGATCACTAGACTTGATAAAATCAAAGAGAGACATCAAGAATAAATAAGAGTTGGAATAATAGAGTTGTAGCAACGATTGGATGAATTAAGAGAATAGATTGAAAGGAGAAAAAGAAAAGAGAAGAGTTGAAGGTAATTTTTATTATATTTCTAATGGTATTTTGATTGTAGAAAAGAAAGAAGATGCAAGAGGGTGTCATGCATGTGGCACATAGGAAGAAGAAGAGGATGAATATGAAGAAATTGATGAAATTGAAGCTGAGGAATGTCTATTGGAAGACATGAAGAATGAAATTGTAAAGGTTGAAGCAAAAATAAAAGAGTTGAGTGCAATGGAGAAAATTGAAGAAGAGGACACCAAAGTTGCAATAGTAAATGAGGAGATAAAAATTACATTTTGTGAGTTCATTGGTGATTATGATTTGCATATGATTTATGTGAATGGAATGGGTGAGTATGAGGAAGTTGAAAAGTGTGTTACATAAATAAGGAAAAGAAAATTTTCTGAACTTGATGAGATTGAAACTACAATTGATTTTTTTTTGAGTAAAATGGTAAGTGAGGAAAGGGTTGCAGTAGTGGAGAAAACTAGGGTAAAGTTTTTTTTTCTAAATATTGTTATAAAGATAAATGTGAGTATAATGAGGACGTAGTAGAGAAAATTCCATTAAAAGACATAGAGGGGAGTGAATATGATTTACTAATGCAAATTAAAGTGGTAGAAGAAAAGTGGGATGTATTGGTTGTAAGTCAGAGAGGGGATATAGTTACATGTCTTGTAGAAGGCATGAAAGAAGAAAATAAAGTTGAAGATGCAACAAGTGTGAAACATAGGAAAAAAAGGATGATGAATGAATGAATGGTGGTGGGAGATGGTGATGATATAACACACTTACACTGCCACTTTGCCTAATTTCATTAGAAAAAGAGATCTCCCAGGGTAGAATTGACTTTCAACCTTGAGGTTAGTCAACCATATTAGGAGGATCAGTTGTTTTCTTATGACATAAATGACTAAAATTCACTTGTGGGAGATGAAATTAAATGCCTTAATGAACTCAATTGTATGACCTAAAACTTGAAATATAGAGAAATATGATAGCATAAACAAAAATAATAACTTGTAGGCAGATTTGGGGGTTACAAGGTGATATCTACTAACTCAGAAAAGCTTGTCCCAAGAACTATAGAAGGATACTTGGGGAAATGGGTGAATGAGTCCTTGTAGGGATTTTCTACACAAGTTTTTGGGTCCTCTAGAGATGGATTTGAGATGCTATTTTCCACTGGTTTCACGATCGGACAACCGAAAATAAATTCTGAATCTAAGTTTTCATGGTTGACAACAATGTTGACAATTTTGACAACTTTGCAAAATTGCTCCTTTGTTTTTTTTTCAATCCTTCTTCACCTATAAATCTACACATACAAAGAGAAGAATTATTTCTGATTTTGGGTGATAGGAGTTTTCTTTAGTCAAACTCCAATTTGGTAACTAAACCTTAATGATGAAATAATGATAAATGAAAGGAATTTGATGAATGAACAATGCTATTTCACAACTCACCAAAACCTCAATGGCTACCCTTAGAGGACTAAAGTTTAACACATCAGTCTAAGGCTTGGATCTTGCATGAACTAGCTTGAATGATGGCTTTATTTGACACTTGATTTGATACTTGAATTCTTGAAACCTACATCACAATGTTAGCTCCAAAACATGACATGAATATGCATATACTTTGACATGATGATATGATCTTGATTGTTGTTTTAGATGGTTGATAAATCTTCTGTTCAATGCTCTTGACAATAAAAGTTTCTCTTGCAATCTCTTGATTATGCAACTCAATAATGCTTAGGTTTGAATTAATAAAACAACTATGTATTTATATGTGTTTATCTAATTTCTCAAAAATTAGATTCCACAAGCTGATATTTGAAACTTGAATTTGAATCATTAAAATGCCACCAAAAACATATTAAAAATTGGGTCCTAGCACTTAAAGGTGACCCATTCGCCCTTGGGTGAATGGGTCCTAGGACCTAAATCTAGGACACTTAATTTCCAAGGTGTTTGAATTAATGTTGGAAATTATTTAATGTGGGTTTCCCTTTTGGAAAACAAGAATAATAAGGCTTTGGAATGCATAATTTGGTCATTTAGAAGCTTAATTAAGTTTAATTAATTAAGGGACCCAAACATAGTGTGAAAATTTAAGGTAGTACATTTTTATACTCTACAAGGTAATGAGAAGGTAAATTCATATTTCAATGAATTTGAGAATAATTATTTTCATGTTAAGATGTATGATTTAGTGAATTCATATGAGATGGTTCAGATAGATTTTTCCAATGATGATTGGTATGCAGAGAAGGATTTGTATGGTGTTGTAGATTTTAGTGCAAATACATTTTGGTGGAGTTGGGTGGAATATGATGGTTTGAATCCCACAAGTTTAGAGGATAATGTAAGTTACACTTGGAAGAGGTGGTCAGTTTATGGTGGAATTGATTCCACATTTAGGTGGTCAATTGGAGATATCATACTCAGTGATGGAACTTGTTGAAGATTTTTTTCAATCTAAAAAGGTGGTACTATCACTCAACTCCTTTTTATGGATCCATATTCACAAAAAAAAATCGTATCTTGGGTGTCTAATGCAAGAGCATCCTAGGTTGTGAGAGCAATCTTGCATAACCCAAATACTGATTTATTTAATTATTGCAATAGTTTATATTTTAGTGTCGTAGGTGAATATTTTTTAATAAATGGCCAAATATTTTATTAAATATTTTTGGTCATATTTTATGTAGCTTCCTTATTGTAATTTGGAAGCATTTTGGTGGAATTTACAAGGAAATATCTTCAAATATGCCTTCTTGGGTGTGGGATTTGGGGAGTTACAAGTTATGCCAATTAATTTAATGTTCCTTAGTTGTTGCATGAGGAATTTGGGCTCCCAAGAGAAAGTGGTTCAGCTTTTTCTACTTTGAGGTCCCTATTCATGAGGCGTGGGAATCCAGTTTGTCACCTATTCTTAGAAAATTCTTGGAAGTGGATTTGAAGATGCGTTTTGAGCATTTAATATTTATTTTTAATTTATTTCAAGAATATTTCCTCAAGGTGGACGTGGGATTTTCCCAAGTAGCTTTAGCTTGTGGTTTTGGAAACCACAATGGTTTTCTCATTCATAAATATTTATTTATTCATGCATTGTCATTTGGGAAGAGGGATTTTTGGATTTTTGTAGGTTGAGATGGGGAGATGCTATTGGATTGAGAAGAGATTTAATAAATCCATTTTTGTACATTTATGTAGGTAGAAGCCCATATTTTAGGGAGCTAGTGAGATCCACATTTGTAATCATTCTTTTCTAGAATTCGAGAGTGGAGGATATAGGCATGAATTTTCATGGAAAAAAGAGAAGAAATTTTATTGGAGGTTTGAATGTGTATGTATAGAAGCAAGAAGATTGATTAATCCATAGTTTATTGCAACATATTTTTTTAGTTGAAGATTTTAGGTTGAAGGAAGCTAGAGAGATTCAAAAGAAGAGGGATTGAAGGAGATCATTTCTATATTTGACCTTTTGGTTATTTTTGAACACATCATAGTGTTGAGAGGGTGGGGGTGAATCAAAATATACAAAAAATTCAACATTTCTATTTGTAGATTAACCATCAAAACACATTAACTAAAAGAAGAGAACAAATGAAAACATGCACCACACAAGGACACCAAAATTTTTACATGGAAAACCCAATGAGGGAAAAACCATGATGAGAGTTAACTCACAATAAATGAAGCTCACTCCTTAAAAAGGTTACAATGCTTTTGAAGGCTCACTACCTAAGGACTTATAGAATAAGGCTCACAACCTTAGGGCAAGATACAAGGACCTGGTGAGACTCACTATCTTAGAGTAGGATACATGAATATTATAATGAAAAACATGAGCATGAATTACTATAAAGAAGTATCCAACATATGTTGATGTTGTAGTCCCTTTATAGCACAATCACTACATAATATTGACTTCACACACTTCATATTAAACATGCTACTCAATATCAATTCTCTATACTTGGTCACCTTCATAAATGAATTTGTTCTTCTTTAAATACCCTCTGCAATAATTCTAAACTCCAATTACCTCAGCTTCAAGATGACCTTTAGAAGAAATATATGATACAATATAGGTTGGCTCCAAACATATACATTATGAAGAAAAAATGAGTTGTGGATCAATCAAACTACATAATAGGAAAATAAAGCATCTCAAAACATCCCCCAAAGAAAATTAATTAATCAAGACCAACCATAAATGAAGGAAGCAATATTGTAAGCCCAAACATTGATAACACCACCAAAACTACCAACTATTCAAATTTTCACCACGAGGAGGAAACTAGAAGAATCATAAAGATCAAGCTGTGAATGATGTAGTCTATGCACAATACCTCTTCAACCATATTTTGAAGTAACTGATCACTAAGTGTTGGTGCAAGAAGAGAAAAATATGTTTTGTGGAACAATTAAGCATTTAGAACCAGCTATACCACACTATCCTTTGAAAAATGTACTTGATAACCACCAAAACACATGATCCAATAATATAATATGAATTTAACATCATTGATCATGTCCAAAAAATCACAAGGCTAGAACTTCACTTCTGGAGGAACGCGAAGCATTCCAATATGTCTTCATCAATACTTTACTCTGTCAAAGCATAGACCGAAATTCTATCATTTATAAATTTCATTGTACAAGGTGTAATGACTTGAATTCTTATATATATATCACCTTCACATCTCGAAAACCTTATATTCTAAACTATAAGTCAAAATATTTCTCTATGGAGGGATGCAGCCCAAAATACCATGACTCTGACTTAGAGTATACATTGTTAATTCCCTAGAATATATTTTGTAACTTATTTCAATGTGCGGTACACCAAACATGAATGATATCAAAGTAGGAATGCTAGAAACATATTGAAACAACTATAATCACCTCTACATCAGACATAGACATCAAAAATATCTCCATTCTACCATATATTTGTTAGATGCATAGGACAACTAAGAGGAGGGGGTTGAATCGGTTGTATACTTTAAGAATTCAATCGCTCAATATAATTTTAAACCCTTATCAACAATTAAACCCTTATTATTCATTAATATAATTTAAACATGAAAAATAGTAATTCAAACACATCAAAAACATAGGAACACCAAATTTACATGGAAAAACCATGGCGAGGATTAGCAACACTGAATACAATAGGCTCACTGCCCAAAAGAAAGAGGGGCTCACTGGCACAGGACTCATTTTCTAGAAGAAAGAAGATAGAATAAGGGGTGTCTCACTACTAATTTTAATTACTAACAATTCATCTCTCTTACTCTGAAGATACAGTTCTACTAAAGCACAAAAAATCTTTCAATAGACTAAAATATAGACACTTTCTACTCACTACATCTAGGAGTCATAGGAATTAAATATTGTACTCAGATCACCACACTTGATCACTTACACATATTTTGAATAACACATGTCTTCTTATTGATCCACACAAAAAATCACCTTGTATTTATACCATCCACGACCTAAAACAATCTCAATTATGTTAGCCTTAAGGAACCGTATACACTTCAACCATGCAACACCAATTAGGTCATCACCAAACACTTCCATGATATAAATAAGTGAAGGAAGACCATTACACTACTTAAATGGGACCCTAATATAAACTTTCATATTTCTCAACTCTTCCACAAAAAACAATATTCCACCACAATTAACACTAGCATGCTAGGTCGGCCAATTCTGAACTAACACTAATAAGTGATCACAAGAACACCTCTCTGGGTCTAGAAACACCTCATGGACCACACAACAACATTCTAAAATATCTCATAATATTCCATATCATCATAATAATTTCCACTACTACTGCAACCACCTGAAACTTAAGAGAACCTTTATTTTGTGCATCTAGACACACTAGCATAGACATCCAACACACCAAACAAATTTATGGAACACCAAAATTCTTGTAACTTCAAGGAAAGGTAGATATAGATAGTATAAGAATGTTCTCAAATCCACAAGACAATAACCTTCACTGTGGATAAATGTGGAGCAATCTCATTTCTCCCAGACACCTTGTTTCACAAAATAAACATACTGTCAAACACAACTTTCATTGCAAAATGATCCAAAACCTAAAACTCTAGATATAAAACATCTAATCATCACATCCAAACCATTCAAGCATATCTTTAACCATGAAGAAATGTGGAGTAGAACACTGAACACTACTCTATCATAATGTACTTTCTTTTATTCAAATTTTCTCAAAAGCACTTGGAAACTAAGTGAACCAATAGCATTAGAAACACTACTAACACTTCTTCAACACATCCATGCTACCGAAAATCTCATCAAGCATGACTTATGCATCTATATTGAAGTAATAAATCAATAACAACATTAACAACATTGTGTTGACATCAATCCCACCAATTCAAGCCTTCAGTGCTAGAGATTGACATCATAAACATCAACAACATTACAACACTCTCTACATAAAAGGGTTGACATCAATGAAAACACCAAAAAAACTCACAAAAAACTTAAGCTTTCAACAATATCCCCCTTTATCATTGATGGAAACATCGACTTTTTGAAAACCATCAATAATAAAATCAATCAACAAAAACACTACTCCCTTGACTGGGGAAACTCTCATTCTTCATATTCTCATCCTCTTGCTCTTGAAAAATATGTCCCCATATGGTCTTTAGACCATATTCTCTTATGCACTATGGTTTTTCAACCAAATCTCTCCCCCTTTGACATCAATGGTAAAGGGCCATAGACTTATTCAACTCTCTTTTTTGTATTAAACTCTTTTTCTCTCCCACTTTGACAACATTCAAATGGAAACACCTAGACATCATTTGCATAGAATTTTTTGACATCTACATACACCACTTGCAAAACCAGCAAGCAATTGCACTCTCTCTTCACTGCATTTACTTTTTTTCACTCTCTTGCAAAACCATATCTCTCTCCCCCTTTGTTCCTTTTATGTTTAGACAATAATTTTTCATACACTGCACTAACAAGTAATAATTACTACTTACTCCCCTTGAGAGGTAGCCTTCATCATTTTGGAACTAAAGAATAAATCTTGAAATGCTTCACTAGACTGATGCACACTCTTATGCATCTAGTTGAAAAAAGGGTGGGCAATAACCCCTAATTTTTGTCGAAGATAATCAAAATTATCTTTAGGAGGATCCTTCATGAAAATATCTACAACATGATCCTTTGTTGGAACATACTTCATCTTCATCTCCCTTTCTACAACCTTCTCTCTTAGAAAGTGATACCGGATTGAGATATTATTTTCCTTGAATGCATCACTAGATTCTTTGATATTCTTTTTCCTTGAATGCAACACCTATGTGCAGTGAGATGCTATTGCAATGTACTATATCTTTACAATAGGTAATGACACTAAAGCTTGATTCTTGCTTAGCCAAGAAACCAACTTGCTTCCAAGAAAGAAAGCACCTCCTCTTGTAATCATTCAATCATCCACACAACCTACCCAATTTGAATCAATATAGGCACTTAAGGAGAAATCAATATCCTTTTGATGCCATAGACCATAGTCTAGAGTTCCCTGCAAATATCTAAATATCCTCTTTACTATTGCCACATGTGATTCTCTAGGATCTTCTTGAAATCTACCCACAAGACAAACTGCATGCATGATATATGGTCTAGTAGCAGTTAGATATAGAATTCCACCAATCATTGATCTGTACTTTCTCTGGCCAGTCTTAGGAAATTCATCATTCTTGCTTAACTTGCAACTAGTACCCATAGGAGTACATACTAGTTTAGAGCCTTCAATTCCAAACTTCTTCAGTATTTCCTTGGCATACTTTGGCTATGAAATGAATATTCCTTATTTTTCATTGATTTGTAGCCCAAGGAAGAAATTTATCTCCCCAAATATAGACATCTCAAAATATTTATGCATCTCTTCTACAAATTTAATGCACATACCTTCATTTCCTCCAAATATTATATCATCAACATACACTACCACAATTAAGCTTTGTTATCCTTCAACTTTGAAATATAAATTGCTATATGTAGTACCTTTATTGAATCCTTGTTGTAGCAAGTACCTATCCAATCTTGCATACCAAGCTCTAGGAGATTGCTTGATACCATACAGTTCCTTCTTCAATCTGCAAACCATATTAGGATTATTTGATAATTGAAATTCTTTTGGTTGTTCATTGTATACCTCATCTTCCAACTCACCATTCAAGAATGAAAACTTGACATCCATTTGATAATCCTTGAAATCCATATGTGTTATAAAGTCCAAAAGCATTGTGATGGCCTCCATTCTTGCCAATAGAGAAAATGTCTCTTCAAAATTGATTCCTTCCACCTATGAGTAGCCTTTACACATAAGTCTATCCTTTTTTTTGACAAATTCTCCATTCTCATTCAACATGTTCTAGAATACCCATTTATTTCTTATTACATTATTGGTTTTTGGTCTTGAGACTAGTTCCCAAGTCTGATTCTTCTCAATATGCATCAATTCTTCTTCCATAGCTTTGATCCAATTCTCATTCTTAGATGCCTGAATCACTGTCTTAGGTTCTACTTTGGAAAGTAGACAAAAATTTTTTTAGTCTTCTATTATAGTAGCTTTTATTCTTGTCAACATGCCTCTACTATTATCACCAATGATATGATCTTCAAAATGATTCTTCTACACATACTTAGGAGTCTTAGGAATCCTTTCCAAAGCTTCTTCCTCTTCAACCTACATCTCCTTTTATTTTTCTTCATATTTTCCTTCTTTTCTATAAGAGGACTCATCAAATTCATATCCTTCTATTGGTTCTGAGCTTTTGTGTGGTTCTTCATCTACTTTGACACTTTCACTTTCAACTATCTCCTTCAGCCTCTTGTTGCAGCACTGATAAGCCTTGCTTCTTGTAGAATATCCAAGGAAGATCCCTTCATCATATCTTGCATCAAATTTTCCCAAGTTTTCTTCCTCTCTCCTAATATAGAATTTGCTTCCAAATAATCTAAAATATTTGATAGTAGGATTTCTTCCATACCAGAGTTCATATGGAGTCTTTGAAATATTTAATCTTGTTTGTACTCTATTGAGTATATATACAATACTGTGAATAGCTTCTCTCCAATATAAATCTAGTATATTTTCTTCCTGAACTATCCTATTCTTTCTCTCCACCACTCCATTTTTTTTAGGAGTCCTAGGAGCTGAAAAATGCTTCTTTATTTTATGATCTTCACAAAAATTGTTGAACTCATTAGAGGTGAATTCTCTACCTTTGTCAAAACTTAAGCACATGATTTTCATATCCATTTCATTCTCAACCATAGCCTTAAATTATTAAAACTTGTCTATATCTTCTTATTTCTCTCTTATAAGAGTTACCCAAGACATTCTAGAGTAATCATCAATCAACAAAATCAAATACATGTCATTGTAGGTCCATATAGGTCTATATGTACCAAATCCAAAGGTTCATGGTATAATATTATTTGATATTGAACCTCTCTCTTGTTTTCTTCCCAACTTGACATTCCTTGCAAACTGCATTGATAGGATTTACAATTCATGGCATATCTCTAACAACTTGAGTAGAGATGATCTTCACTAGACTATCAAGATTGATGTGACACATTCTTCTATTCTATAGCCAACTTTCATCGATTTGAGTCAAAAATAAATTACCATTAGCACCTTTGAGTTGATAAAAATTCCCATCTATCCTTATTCTTGAAACAATCAAAGTTGCAGAGCTTCTTTTTTAAATTCACAACCACCATCCTAAAATAAAAGATTATATCCTTATCTACAAATGTGTCCTACACTCAAAATATTATTCCAGAGACCCTTGACATAAAGAACAACATTTGTATTATGCTTTACATAAAAACTAATTGAACCTTTTCCACATATCTCAGTAGATGTATCATCACCAAACTTAACAATACCACCTTCAGACTTCTCAAGTTTAATAAAATTACTCTTATCATTAGTCATATGATTTAAGAATCCAATGTCTATTTTCTAGTGATTTTTCTCCTCTCTAGAATGAAATGTAGTCACTATAGTTCATCTGATGTTGTGACCTATTTTCAAAGAAATTTCCTTCATACATATTTCAAAGTTAGTAGAATTAGTTCCAACATTCAGATCCATGAACAAGAATTCATCATTTTCATCATCTAGGTAATTAGATTCATCATTAGATATGCTAGCATATTCTTTAACATAATAAATTCTCTTGATAGATTTACCTTTATTATCCTTATATTTGTCATTTCAAACTTTGGTTAGACATATTGAAGCATAATGACCTATCTTTCTATAATTGAAATATTTGAAAGGTAACTTACCTATATATTTTCCAATTCCTTTTTTCAATCTCCTAACAAAATTTTCCTCTATCTCATCAAGATCATCTAGATCTTATCCATCATCCTTCTATGTTTTGATAGCTTTAAAAGTAGTCTCTTTTGTTGAATCATTTTGACCAAACTCTCTCAATTCAAAAGTAGTTAAAGCACCAAACAACTAGAATCTCTAGAATAATGATCTAAATCCTAAACCTCCTCAATATTAAAAACTTTATGACTATAGGATTTAGGAAGAGTTCTTAATACCTTTTTTTACCACCTCATCTTTTGGTAGTTTTCCAACAATTCCATTGATAGAATTTAAAACTTATCCACTCTATGTGTGTAGCCTGTACTATCTTCATCCTCTGAAATCCTTAGGGTTTTAAACATGGATATCATAAATATTTTCTTGATTGACCTTATCATCTCCTTCATAGACACTTTTCATCTTCTTCTAGATTTATTTAGTAGGTTTGTATCTCATAACCTTCACAATTTTTGAATTGGCAAGACCACTCAAAAGAGCATTCCTTACTTTTACATTGTGTGCATATGCCTTGATTTCATCATCAATTGTTAGACCATTAGTAGGCATGGTATATTCATCTTCAATTGAATTATAAACTATAAACCCTAGGGAAGCAAGGAAACCTTCCATCTTGGTTTTCTAGAATGCATAATTTGTCCCATCAAATAGAGGAGCCTCCTTCTTATATAACATCTAGATCTACCTCAAGTAGTTAAGCTTATTCTATGGAACCTTTCTCTAATACCAAGTGTTAGATACACATGACAACTGATAAGGGAGAGTTGAATCAATTGTATACTTTAAGCATTCAATCCCTCAATATAATTATAAACCCTTATCAACCATTAAAACCTTATTATACTTTAACAGAATGTAAACATGAGAAATAGCAATCAAAACACATCAAACACATAAGAATACCATATTTACATGGAAAACCTGAGAAGGGAAAAACCACAATGAAGATTAGCTCACAATATAAACTAATATCAACATGAAATACAATAGGCTCATTGTCTAAAAGAAAGAGGGACTCACTACCAAATGAATCACTATCTAGAAGAAAGAATATAGAAGAAGGGGTAGATCACTAGCAATTTAAACAAATAATGCATCTCTCTTATGTTGAAGATATAGTTCCATTGAAGCACAAACAACTCTTTCAACAAACTAAAATTTAGACACCTTATGCTCACTACATTTAGGAGTCATAAGCATTAAATCTCACACTCATATCACCACACTTTATCACTTTTGCATCTTTCATATCACACACATCCTCTTCTTGATCCACACATCAACTCACTTTGTATTTATACCATTTGTGACCTAAAAAAATCTCAATTAGGTCAACCTTAAGGAAATGTATGCACTTCAACCATGCAACATCAATTAGGCTGGCACCAAACACTTTCACAACATAAAGAAGTGAAGGTAGACCATGACACTACTTAATTAGGACCCAAATATACGTAAAAATTCTTCTCAACACTTCTACAAACAACAATCATCCACCACAATTAGCTCTAGCATGCTATGTCAGACAAAATTGCACTAACACTAATAAGAAATCACAAGTGTGTGTAATGCCCCGCCACACAACCCTAGAGGAAGTGCAATTAACTACTTAAATGGACTATTTTTTTTGTTTAAGTACAATTAATAAGAAAGTTCACTAACTAATGCCAACAACCTCTAAGGTTACGAGACAGAGGTTATATAGAACCTCAACAAAAAACATGAACTTAAACCATGTCATTCATTTACTTAATAATTTAAACGCATACATTCCAATAAGATGAATTACATAAAAGCATAAGAGATAACTTTCAATTCCATTTATCGATAATTAAACTATACAATTAAAACTCTCATTCCCTGAATGAGGTAAATCCAATAAGCATGATAATAATTACAACTTTCCACCTCGATAACAAATGAGGGGCAATAAATCACAAGAACAACTGAAATGAAATAAAGTAAGAACTGAAATGGGATCCCACAAGCCCTCCAACCAGAAATCGTGTCCATACGAACATAAAGAAAGCCCAACGGATTAAGGTGCATGCCACCCAACCAAGTGGAACCCAAAGGCGCACCCCCTGTGCTAGGAGATAGTAACAAGGAATCCTAACCAGGACCATCTACCTTTAGACACAGACTAACACATCACTGAACCAAATTGACACATCCAATCACATGTACCACTCAAGTACAACACAAGTGCCATGCAAGTACAACATAAGTACAACTCAACTTAGATACATTGCTTCCAAAAATAAAGCATATCAAGTATGTTAAAAGAACCATACACATAATAATCAAATACCAACTATGGGCACATCAGGTATGTTAAGGAAATCATACCCATAAAATCGAATACCAACTGTTGTCCTAGACAGAGTGTCATCACACAACTCATCATGGGTTTATCTCTGGGAATATTCATAGGCTCTGGCCCCCACAAAGGGTTATCTTGGTGGCCTCAACCGAATCTCAGCCCCCATACTTACTCATGCGGAATCAAATACCTTCGTATAGACAAGATAGATGACCTTTCCATTCTAGGCCTTCCCACTCATCCCGAGTCTAAACGAGCCCTTCTATCTATGAGTGAGGCATAATTATCTTGATTAGTGAGAAGTACCACCTAATCTTCTAAGTATTGTTTTAGTTATCACTTGATTAAACCACCTCTGAAGGTTATCCAATTTACCTCTTTGGGCTTTGGCCCCTACATAAGCCACTCTTCTACTTGACAACATACCAACAAAACCAATCACCAAGGGTGCCAAAGTGCATACAAACAAGATATCATGACCACTCCTTTCTTAGGACGCGACATAAGAAAAAACCCTCTCCAACATTGGAGGTAACAAACATAACAAAGCCACTCCTTACAAGGAGTCACAATCACATAACCCACTCCTTCCATAGGAGGCACAAAACACCCCTGTTCATGGAAACCGGGTATAACATTGACATAACTTCATGCACTACCCAAGGGAATTGACAAATGGTTAACATCACAAAATGGCAACCCCCAACCTCTAGGGTCCTCTAGAAGACTTACATACCAAAGTCACTTAACCCATTTCCCCAAACATGAACATAGAGGAAATAATCACAAAAGCAATTGATAGGAAATAACTAATTTTGGATATTCTAAATCCATTTCCATTTAAAGTTCATTTCGCAGTAAGGAAAATAATTTCCCTAACAAAATAATTAAATAAAATAACTCATTGCCTTTATTAAAATTCAATAGTTTATTGTCTGAATTAACTAATTTAATATAGAAAGGATGAAATTTGAGCTGAATATTTAATCCTTAATTGCTTGTAAATAATAATAAAATAAAGCAGTTACTTTATTAATTCCAAAACATATCATTTTAAAATAAATATTTCTCTATTGCAAAGTAAATCATTTTGAAATCATTTGGTCTCGCTATTAAACATATTACTTTCAACTCCAATAATTCGTCTATTAACATATTATTTTTTTTTTAAATCTTCTTTTCCATATATATATATATATATATATATATATCACTTTAAAATCCATTTATTCATCTATTACTTTAAAATCAAATATTTGTTCTAGAAATAAATATTATTTTAAAATAAGATCGAAAATTCGTCTATTGACATATTATTTGAAAACAAATTCCTCAATTGCAACATAATCATTCTATTATCTAAATTCCCCATTTAATATATATCTATATATATTAAAGAAATAACAATATCAACTATATATATTATTACTTAATATTATATTAATATAATATAAAATACATTCATATTTTAATATTAAATTAATATAGTATAAAATAATAAAAATATATATATTATATTATTTTTGTTTGAAATGAAGCCACTCATGCGCCTCGGGCCGCGCGTCGATTTAGGGTTGGGCGGTTGTCTCAGGCCACGCGCTAAGGATGGTTGGGCGGTATTTTGGCCACGCATTTTAAAGGGTGGGGCAGCCGGTGGCTTACACAACCAGCCCCAAAGGTTGGGGCGACTATGGCTAAGCACAGTCGATGCCCCTTGGGGCAGCGACTGTGTTTAGACACAGCTGTCCGACGGCTACTGTGGATGGCGGCGGCGGCGGGGTGTGTGGGGAGCGCGTTGGGTGCGGCTCCCCCATAGTGCCTCCCATGGGGGGCATGGTGGGGTGAGCCCCCAGCGACCCCCAAACCCTCTTTTTTTAATTTAATTTTTTAATTTTTGTTTTTTTTTTTTTAAAACACAATCAAACCTGTACGGATTTTTAATCCGCCTTTTTAAACAAGGGTTAAATTTTTATTTTAACATGTCCCCATATGAATATGATATATATATATATATATATATATATATATATATATATATATATATATATATATATATATTATATATTTTAAAACCCACATATATCATGTACAAATTTAATTGAGCAGATAATTTCCACAACAGATCATTTACAACCAAGAACACCAATAATTTCATTTTCAAACAGAGCTTTTCAAGTTTTGAAATGAGATTTAAAATGGGTTTATTTTCAACAAGAATCATTTTGAGTTTCCAAACAAAGATTTTACAAGCAACATAACCAATTACATGAATGTTTTCAAATTCAAAATCAATTTAAATAGCATGAACCTAGAATTCCAGAGCTTGAGAAGATGTCAAACGGTGCCTAGGTTCTTCCTCTAATTCCAACTCCTGCCCAACCATTCCTCAAAGCTTTTCCACAATTCTAGTCCAAAACCCACAACCAGGAAAAAAATTCCTCTTTTCTCTCTATTTTTCAATTTTTTCATCCTCTTCCAAAAACTTTATGAAAAATCCATAATAATCAAAAAATATCCAAAAATATCTCATCACCCACCCACATAAATTTTTGAAAACAAAAATACAAAATATCTTTCAATTTCATTTTTTTTTTGCATCTAAATTTTCAACAAAATGCAAGTTAAAACATTTTTCCCACTTTTTTTTCAATTTCAACAAAAATATCCAATAATTTCCAAAATGAATAGCTTAATTCAATTTAATTAATTCAATAAAATAAATCTAATCCAAGATTAAATTATTTTATTAATTAAACTAAATTAATTAATAACTTTAAATAACATTTTCCACATTATAACCATATTAATTTAATCGACAACTTAAATATATATAAAGCCATTTAATTACCCTTTTCTAACTTGCAATTTAATAAAATCAAGTCAAACTGAACAATATCAAAACAACTGAATCAGACTAAGACTGATGACACACTATGACTAGGGTGATGACCTGGCACAAAAAACCTAGCTACTATCTCCTAATCGAATACCGTTGTGCAATGGACACTCTCAAACCTGTGAACGCAGGTGGAGTCGATGTCATGTACTTGTCAACCTGCGAACAAAGAGTATATCCACATGCATATATATGTCATAATTAAAACACACTGTGAAGAGGAAATCATGGAATCACAGGGTGCTCGCAAGTGAGTGGTGCAATCTCGTCCCCTTCACCAATACAGTGTTACAAACTGACGAGTCTATCATCAATAATTTAATCAAAAGCATAAAACATCATTAATTCAAATATCATCTATGCTAATCTAAAGCATTTCATAATGATAACATCACGATCAAATACCATCACATCAAAATACCACATTCACATCGCTTTACAAATAGCGATCTAATAGTAACTGAGTACCATAGTCAAGGTACTAACAAAAAATAAGACATAACCAAACCGAACATTGTTCGATCAAAAGAGAAAAATGGAGGGGTGTTACAGTGTGCATCTCTAAGTCTAGAAACATCTCACAAACTACACAACAACATATCAAAATATCTCAAAATATTCCACATCAGCAAAATATTTGTAACTACTAATGCAACCACCTAAAACTTAAGAGAACCTTTATCATATGCAATCAAACACACTTGTGTAGACATCCAACACACCAAACAACTTTGTAGAACACCATAGTGCCTAAAAGTTCAAGGAAAGGTAGATATAGATAGTATAAGCATGTTCCCAAATTTGCAAGACAAGAACCTTCACCGTGGAGAAATGTGGAGAAATCTCATTTCTCCTAGACACCCTATTTCACTATTCAAACATACTATCAAACACATGCAAAGGATAATCAATCGCAAGGTAGGGAAGGGAATAAGTCTCTTTTGTATTTTTAAGAAAATGCCTCTTATAGCAAGTTGGTGGACTCTCTACCTCTTATTACCCTCAATGCTACTTCTTTGTCCTCTGGAGAAACCCTATCTTCTTCCCAAGAATAGGAATGGACACCAATTCATAGAAAGAAAAGAGAAAGAAAAAACCTAATGTGTTAGGAGATCTCAAATAAGGTAGACCTTCACAAAGAGAAACAAGATCCAAAGAAGCGGAAAGAGATGTAGCATTGGGAAAACAAAGGGTCTTGAAGCTATTAGGGTCCAAAACCCTAAAGAAATGAGTTTTAAAACCCCTTCTAGATTTGAAACTCTTCATCAAACCTAGATTATTTGTACCACTAATGTCTACTCCTTCCTTTTACTTTTCTTATGAAGATTATTCATTAGAACATCAAGGGGTTGAAAAACCCACACAAGAAACATCTAATAAAAAGTTTTGTTTTTTAATATAAAAAGTTTTATTTTGGAACATAAAATTGATATAATGCTCATCCAAGAAGTTAAATTTTTTTAACTTGCTTTCTCTCAAATTGACACTAATATCTGGACTTCTACAGAATATTTTGGTATCCTTTTTGAGGGTACTTCAGGGGGTATTTACAATCCTTGGAGCCCCTTTCACTTGAATGTTGTGATGTTATAATAGAACAAAAATAGCCTTATTATTTGTTTCTCTAACCCTTCTAAACATTTGTAATAGATTATTTCTAATATTTATGTGTTTGACTCTAAACCATACAAAAATAGTTTTGGGACTATCTATCCTTATCTATAAATAACCATTGATATATTTTTGGATGTTAGGATGGGACTTCAACACTCCTTTATTCCATTATAAGAAATTGGGGGGTCTTGAAGACTATTCTAATATCATGGGTGACTTAGTTGACTTCTTGGCTAACATTGGTCTTATGGATATTGAGATTCAAGGTTCTTATTATACTTGGTCAAATAGAAGGTATGGGAACAATATTATACAAGTGAAGGTTGACAATTTCTTAATCTCTCACAATTGGAACATCCTACCTAGCCTATCCCTCAAGGCTCGTCATCATATGGGTTTGAACCATTATGCTCTTTTTCTACTTCGGGAAGAGGCTACTAAATTGGGTCCTTATCCTTTCAAAAATGAGATCATGTGGAAATCCCATCTAGAGTTTAGAGGCTTGATTGAGTAGTGGTGGAATACCCCCTTCAAGGGTATTCCTATGTTCACTCTAGCAAAAAAGTTAAATTTAATAATAAACAAACTAAAAAACTAGAATAGAATATCCTTTGGTAATATTTTTCAAAAGAATGATTATTAAAAGACCCAAAATACATTCAAGAATCTATGGAGAATGGTACTATTTATGTTAACACTTGTTCCAAAGAACATGGATTTAGAATAAAATATAAGGACTTCATGAAGAAGGAATAATTATTCTAGAAGAAAAAATATAGAATCCAATGGTTCAAGTATGGTCATAGGAACACTAATTTTTTCCATCAATTTTCTTTGGAATATAGTAGAAGAAACAAAATTAGTAAGCTCACCCCTTAGTGATGGCTCTATGGTTTTGAAGGAAGGGGAAATAGCTAATATTGTCTCCTTCTCTAGGGAAAATATTAAATAATGAAACCAAGAGATGAATTACCTATCTAGCTTTGTGAATATTATTCCTAGGGTGTTGAATGAAGCTAATAATATGGGCATGTATAGTGATGTCTCTATAGAGGAGGTCAAAGTTGTATTTTATTTTGGTTCTTTCAAAGCTCATAGTATGGATGGGTTTCCTCCTTTATTCCAAGATTTTTGGAAGATTATCTCTCAAGATCTACTTATTTCCATAAGAGACTTCTTCATATTCAATAATTTACTTAAGAAACTTAACCAAACCTTAATTGTGCTAGTTCCTAATGTCGTAGAGGCTGATACTATATTTTACCTTTATCCCATTATCATCCATAACATTATTTATAAAATCTTATCTATAGTCATGGTCAATATGTTGGAAAGAGATGCTGTGGATATCATTTGGTGTTTTCATTGATGGAAACCCTATTCGGTGATTGGATCCTCACATCATCATTTGATCACACCAACAGTCAAATTACAAAAAGTTAAGGAAGAACAGAGTATCCGACAGTTTTGTGTTCATCGATTCACATGAAGATTTTATGTTAATATTTTGTGTTGCATATCTTAGGGAAGGTTGATCGATGGATTCTTTGTGTTATTTGTGAATCTCAGTGCCTCGTATTGATCCGTGTGTGAATTGGAAGATCCGATTGGTTAATTTCCTATTTACTAGTGCATGGAGGGTGACTCGATTATCATAACATATTGCGGATATTCAAAGAGTAATTATTCAAGTTTTTTTGTGTTTGGGCATTTTTCTTTGGGTCCTAACTAAGTTATGGTTGACCGTTGTGGATGTGCATTATACATTACTCATGTTTTGGGTCGACAGTTATAAATATTTTTGTGTTCTATTGGTGCCGACATATGGACAATTAATTCTTAGTCGTGGATATATATAAGAGATCGTTCATATAATTTTGAGGTGTGTATGAACTGTGTTAGTGCAGATAGCGAATCAGAGCAGAGCTAAAGAGCGATAATGCACAATTTCACTTGTGCATAAAGGATTTGTGTTGCGAGTTTGACAAAAACAAAGCAGAAGTGTAGAATCAGTTTGAAAGATAGAATATTTATTGTTGAGCCTAACCGGAACTGCAATCAAGCATATGTAGATGCTATTTTCTCAGTTCAAATTCTTAGATGTTTTTAATTTGATTTTCTTTGTAAGACAGTGAGTCTTCTTTGAGTAGTGAGCTCTAGGCAGTGTATCTGAATGCAAGTGCATTCCCCTTATTGTAAACTTTATTTGAGTATACTCATATCATATTGTGGATTGGCCATCCATCATGGTTTTTCCCCTAACAAGGTTTCCACGTAAAAATTCTTGTGTTATGGTGTCGTGGTTTTTTTTTTTATGTTCATGCATATTTATTTTGAATGAATGTTTTAAATGCTTGAAGGATCAAATCAATAAAGTTAGAAATTGTAGAACACTTATTCACCCCCCCCCCCCTCTCAGTGTAGCTTGATTCCAATAATTGGTATCAGAGTTAGTTCCTTAGAAGAATAAGTCTAACAAATTGGGCAGATCTTGGAAAGTGTTTCAATGGATTCAAGCAGTCTTTAACAACTTATGGTGGCCCTAGATGATCTTGATCAGTCAAAATTTGAAGTTCAGAAAATGCAAGAAAATTTCATGGATGCTAAGAAATTCATTGAGTCATTGAAAGATAAAATCAATAAGTCGAGGGAGAAGAGAAAGGAACTTTGTGATCAGATTAAGTATAATGACAGTAAAATAATTGAAGATGACCAACGCAGTCAAGCCCTGAAGGAACAGACAAAAGAATGTGTAAAGCCTACCAGAGATAATACAGTCCTAAAGCATGAAATGGAATCTATCATGATGAGGATGACCAAGGAGATTGAAGACACAAAGAAGAATGAAGAGAAGCTTGCATAGTCTCTAAAAGAAAAATATAAAGTTAGTTGTTTGGACAATGAATTGGAACAATCTAAAAATAATGAGGAAGTACTTGAAAAATATATTGATGATCTCAGAGATGAACTTGCTACTGCAAATGAGTACAAAGAAAAGATCAAGGTTAGCTCAACCAAGCTTGATGAACTAATTAACAATCAGAGGACAAATGGTGACAAGCGAGGTCTTGGTTATGAAGAAGGAGAAAGTTCTAGATCCATAAAAAGAAGACCTAGGCACAAACAAATAGAACTAGAAGAAATTCGGTAAGACAACCTAATGCTCAAAAATTGAATGGTTACTATTTTACCTACAATAAATTTGGTCATATGGATTCTCGGTGTAGAAACAAGATGAATCCAAGTGGTCCATCATTCTCAAGTCAGTGCTTTAATTGCAATAAGTTTTGTCACAAGTCAAATGAATGCTGAAATGTGATGAAAAACTTTCATAGAAATGTTAAATTGTATACATGCAATAGATTTGGTCATACTGCTAACCAGTGCAGATCAAAAGAAAATCAATGGAATAAATGGTCTGGATAGAAAAATGTTGTGTGCTATAACTACAACAAATTTGGTCACATTGCTAGATTCTATTGGAATAGAAAAGGTCTGGTAAATCAAAGGAGAAACATGCAGAAGGATCTTAAGGGAAAATGCAATCACTACAGATGTGATCAAGAAGAAAATGCAAAAAGAAATGGGTGAAGAAGAGTCCCTCTGATGAAGGAAATGCACCAACACCATAATCTACTTCTGGAAATTCCTTTGGGAATTAGTTTTAGGCCTTTGGCCTATGGGGATCTGTCAAGAAAATCTCTTAACCCCCTACCAGTAACTGACACTGAGATGTGAATAAGTTCAGTAAGTGCATTGATGCTCTACAGATGTTGTTGAACCTATTGGAGAGAGTATTATGTAGTATTGGAAGTCCACAAAATAATTATCTATCACACCGCATGGAAATAGTGTAACTAGATGAGTTAGGGTAAAATAATTTATTTCGACAAAAAGGGTTAAGTTTGGAATGATAAAAGGTCATCTCTATCCTTCATTTGTCACTTTTCATTTTGAAGAAAAGAAGTTTGGAGTGCTCTGAGGTGAACATTGGTGAATTAAGGTAAAATTCAAGTGTGAAGAAGCTTTCAGCAATCAAAGTTTGATTCAACGAAAAGGTATTTATCGGAAAAACCCTATGAATTTGTGAATTGGAGAATATGGATACTCCATTGGTAGTTGATGTTAAGGACAAATCCCATCCCAAATTCAAATGGCATCCCTTCAAGTCTGTCAAGATCGACCCATTAGGTTCTTTTCCATCTGTTTCGTAGGACATATTACACACTGAAGATATTAGGGCATATATTCACGCAAAAATTGAAGAGCTAGGAAGCTCACAACTGCTTAATTTGTATAATAATCACATTATAGGAGAATATTTCTGTGTCAAGACGAAATTTAAAACCCTAGAAGAGAAGAGATTTACATAGATTGTTAAATTCCCCGAGTTTGAAGAGAGCAAATGGGTCTGTTACATCTTGAGTCGTGCTCATGATGAATTCATGTGGTTAAGTATATCCTTCAAGATTATGAAGGAGGCTATAAGTGTCGTAAAAAGTTCAAATTCTTCTCATCGATTACCAATTTTGAAGTCTGTAAAGAATCAAATGGTGACTAATGCAATAGGTTTAAAATATGATCAAAGAGCCCTAACAATTGAAGATATCATTGAAATGGATGTGAAATTTGCATCGATGATCATTGGTTATAGGATATATCACTCAAGTTGGGAAAATTTTGTGTCTGGTACAACCATTTATGTAGTTTATCAAATGGTAAAGGAGAATATAGACTATGATCTTTGTGAAATTCTCAGGAGTTAGTTGATGGAAAATCTTGGTAAGATGAAAAAGGAAAATAAAAATTCCTTTAAGTATGGTTATTTTCTATTATTTTTATTCTTCTATTTCATGAAAGAAGTTTCGGGTGTTGGAAAAGTACATTGGAAAGGCGGTCAACCTGTAGCTATTTAGATTAGAGAAATGTTGTATGGAATTGGAAATAGTCAAAGCAAAAGAATTGCAATATGGGGATACTTCAAGAATTTTTAGAATATGATGCATGCCAGAGAAAGAATTCCTACCTCTATTGTGGAGAAATATAAGGATACTATCTACTTTATGGTATACATTGATCAATGCATGATGGAAGCCGTTGATCCTAGAATAGTATGGATCATGCCAATGGGTTATGAAGTTAAGGAGAACATTCCAGAAATGTATGCACAAAATTTATTGAATAAGCCTTTGGATCCATGAAAAGAGAGATTTGGTACTTATTCATACAAGAATATATAGGTACATAATGAACTCAGAAAACCTTTGATAGTCAGAAGAGTCAGAAAAGAGGTGGAAGTCTTAGCAGAAAGTATGGGCATATCTACAAAAAAATTAAAAAGAGAAGAAGTTGAAGTAGAAAAAGAGCCAACAAAAATTGAATTTGCTAGTCGGGCGGTACCATCTACCTGAACTAGGTCAAAAATAATCTCTACATCTCGACCCACCTCTGCAGCAAAGCCAATTCATGTACAAAATCAAGTGAAGACATCTGGTAAGGAAGGAAAAAGAAAGAAGGATAAAAGAAAAAGATTTTATGTGGCAATCTCTGAAGATGAAGAAACTGAGTCAAATGAAGATGTTAGATAAATAAAGCATATCAACACCCAGGTAGCAAAGGTTTCTAAAATAAAGCCCTCCGATGGAGATGACAAAGCAAAGAAAAATGTAAAAGTTGATAAACTTGGTATGTTAGTAGAAGAAGTTGAGAAAGCTTTGGTTAAAGATGGAAATCTTAAGGCACTTTGTAAATGGTATGAAAATTTTGATAAATCTGGTCAAAGAAATCTTGATGGGGCAACAATAAAGCATTTGAATATTTTCAATAAAGTTCTTATTGAAATAATGCCTAATTTAATTAAAAGCTTGTATGAGATTTTGGAAATGAGAAGAGTAAATGCTAGATCAAAAGAAAAGAAAATGAGAAATAATTCTTGTTGAGTTATGTCCAGTGATATCTATGGAATAAATGAAGGGAATATTGAATAAAGCTAAAATGGAATTCAAGAGAAAGACAAGAGTGAATAAGCTCATGATTGGTCAAACTAAGGAAGTTGCAGAAGAAACTAAACAAATTTTGAGAAAAGTTTTGTTAAGCAACAAAATTGATGTTGTTGCTAAAGAAGTGAATGTTGAAGGTATTGCATCTAATCCAGTGAATGAAGAGGTAAATGATGATACAACTGAGGATACTCATATTCCTCTTGTTTTAGATAATACATAAATACCTATGGAGATTGATGCTCCTGAAAGTGTATCAGTTGAGAAAGTTGAGATTCCTGAAGATAAGCAAGAACCTGCAGCTAAAGAAATAGTGGTTCAAGAAAAGAAAGTTGATGTGAAGGAAATTCTAGTGGAAGCAAGAGACACTGTAGAGGTAGTGAAGAAATTTCTTGTAGAACAAAAGGAATAATTTGATCCTGAATTGGTTGAAGGTCCCATCGACCTATCCACTTTGTCTCCAATTCAAAAAATGAAGGTAGCATCATTTACCCATGAAAAAGATAAAGAACTGTTGAAGTCCCACATTGAGGACAATGAACTCTTAAATCTTGCATCTGGAGTTCTAGAGAAGATAATTCCTACTCATGTCAAAGATCTGACCAGTTCCTCCTCTGGTGAACTGAAGAAGCTCATAAACTCTATAAGTACTCATTTTGAGTCACTTGAGAAGTCAACCATGGTTAAAGTCTAGAAGGAATTTGATTCCAAAAGGTTAAATGGGTTGCAAGGAATGATAAAAAAAGATAAAACTCTGTTAGCTGCTTTTGTGAAGAGTATTCAAAATTCTCTATCTAAACATGGAAAGGTTTATAATTCATGTTTGTCTTTGACAAAATTTACTGAGGTCAATGAGAAGAAGGTTAAGGATCTTGAAAAATAGTTAGCTACTATTTATGAAGCTTTTGATCCTTTAAATGATGGTGTTGGAAAGTTAGAAGGAGATGTTATATCTTTGCTTGACAAGATAAGGAGCTTAAAGCATGAAAATGACAGAATTATGGAGAGAGCATGTGAACTTAGAGGCCTAATTGGTCTGAAGTTAGAAATAATGTCAAGTGCATTAAAGGAAGTTGGTGATCCAATAAACCTTGAGTCTATAGAGACACAATCCTACTTAGTTTGTGGTCACATAACAATTTTTTAGAGTCTCAAAAGGGTTTGGGACACAAATTTGACTCTGTTGAAGATAAATTTTGTAGATATTTTCAAGTTTATGTAAGTTGAAGAAGCCTGTTTGTACATACACAATTTCTTCATAACATTTTTGTTTGATTTTTGATATGTTGATTCTTGCCTTTTCCAGTGATGTCAAAGGGGGAGAGTAGTAGAGTGAAAAATGTATAATCATCTTAGGGGGAGAGTTTTTTTTTTGAAATTTTGAAGTATGGTAGTGTAATTGATGTTGGTACTGATCTGACACTTAGTCATTTTTCACTAAGAGTAGCCATCAATTCCAAAGGGGAAGATTGTTGGCAAGAGACACTGTGAATATAATTTGGTGTTTTTATTGATGGAAACCCTAGTCGGTGATTGGATCCACATGTCATCATTTGATCATACCGATAGTCAGATTGCAAACAATTAAGGAAGAACAAAGCATCTGATAGTTTGGTGTTCATCGATTCACATGAAGATTTTATGTTAATATTTTGTGTTGTGTATCTCAGGGAAGGTTGATTGATGTATGCTTTGTGTTATCCATGAATCTCAATGCCTCGTATTGATCCGTGTGTGAGTTGGAAGATCCGATTGGTTAATTTCTTGTTTACCAATGCATGGAGGCCGACTTGATTATCATAACATATTGTGGATATTCAAAGAGTAATTATTCAAGTGTTTTTGTGTTCGACCATTTTTGTTTTGGTCCTAACTAAGTTATGGCCAACTGTTGTGGATGTGCATTATACATTACTCATTTTTTGGGCCGACAGTTATAAATATTTTTGTCTTCTATTGGTGCCAACATATGGGCGATTAATTCTTAGTCGTGGATATATATAAGAGATCGTTCATATCATTTTTAAGTGTGTATGAAATGTTTTCATGTGAATAGAAAATCAGAGCAAAGAAAAAGAGTGATAATGCACAGTTTAACTTGTGCATAAAGAATTTGTGTTGCGAGTCTGAGCATAACAGAGAAGTGCAGAATCAGTCTAAAGGATAGAAGATCGATTATTGAGCCTAACCAAAACTGCAATCAAGCATATGTAGATGCTATTTTCTCAGTTCAAATTCTCATATTTTTTTAATCTAATTTTCTTTGTAAGATTGTGATTCTTCTTTGAGCAGTGAGCTCTAGGCAATGTGCCTGAATGCAAAAGAATTCCCCTTATTGTAAACTTCATTTGAGTATACTCAGATCATATTGTGGATTGGCCATCCACCATGGTTTTTCCCCTAAGAGGGTTTCCATGTAAAAATTCTTGTGTTATGTTGTTGTGGTTGTTTGTTTTATGTTCATGCATATTTCTTTTGAATGAATGTTTTAAATTCTTGAACAATCATATCAATAAAGTTAGAAATTTCATAACACTGATTAACCCCCCCTCTCAGTGTTGCTTGATTCCAACACAATATAATTAAACCTCTCCTTCATAGACTTATCTCTCTGAGCCAAAAATGTGTTGTCCTTGATAGGTGGATTCTTGATGTTGTGCTTACCACCCATGAAATTATTCATTCTATGAAAAAACCCACTATGCTCTAAAAACTTGACATCTCCAAGGATTATTTAAACTACTTTGTCCCTTCCTTTTCACTATCCTATAAAATTTTGGGTTTGGAAATAATATTTTTAAATTTTTTAACACTTGTATGAATAATTGAATGGGATCCCTATAGATTCTTTCTCAACTAGAAAGGGCTTGAGATAGGGGACCCCTTTCCCCTTGTTCATTTTGGTTGTTGAGGCTTCGGGTAATTTTTTTTAGAAACTTATTGACTCTAATAAACTCTTGGGGGTTATATTCTCCTCCTTTATAGCCCCTTCTTCTCATTAATAATGTGTTGATAAAACCAACCTATTTGGGTCTTCTTCAATTATGGAAGAAAAACTATGGAAGGCTATCTTAGATTCTTACGTTAAAGTTGGAAAGCATATTAGATACAATAAAAGTATTATATACTTCCTCAATTCTAAGAGAATCCCTAAGGACAAGATTGTGAACATCCTTGGTTTCTAGAAAGACTTTTTACCTACCACTTATCTTGGCCTCCCACTCACAACTAAAAATACTTGTAATAATTATTGGAACAAAATTGTGGAAAGAGTGTAATGAAATTTGATTGGGAGGAAAGGAGAGATTTTTAGCCAAGCAAGTAAATTTTTATTTTTGGAGAAATCCCTCTAGATTTTCCATGTCTTTTACTTATCTCTATTCAAAATTGTTATGGCCATGGTTGAAATTTTTTAAAAGATCCAAAAGAAATTTCTTTTGGCTGGAATTGAGGTAAAAATATAATTTTCTTGGTGAAGTGGCATAATATCTATAAGGCTAAGAGGCAAAGTGGGTTAGGAATAAGGAGATTGAGGTAGTTCAATAAAGTGCCACTTTAAAAAATCGGATGGAACTTGGTGGAAAGAAATAAATATCGGGCTCACATTCTCAATGTGAAGTACTTAGAAAATTGTTATCCTTCTTGCTTCATTTCATCTCCTTTTGTCCCTCATGGTTTTGTTATTTGGAACTAGTTAATAAAAAATAATAAAAATTATTAAGCAAGGGTGATTTTGGAATACGGGCAATGGAAAATGTATTAAATTCTAGAATGTTCATTGGATTGAAGGTCTCTCCTTATCCTCTAACTAGAGCCTACCTCATGTAAGGAAATCACTTATAAGATTAAATGATACAAAAATCCTTGGGTACATCATTTGGAATTGCCCCCATACCAAGTGGAAAGAATTTGCAAGTCAATTTATGAGAAAGAACTTGAGAAGTGGAAGGAAATACAAATGGAAAGAGGAGGTGCATAGTCTATACAAGCTTATTGGTAAATTTATTTCTTCAGTCTTGATAAACAAGATGCATGTTGTTGCAGTCCCCTAAATCCTCTAGACACTTGTCTATTAAAATTTCTTATACTCTTATTATGGGGGATAATAATCACTTTACATTTAATTGTGTCATTTTATTTAATTATCATGTGCTTAGTAACACTAAAGAATGCAATCTTTGGAGTACCAAAATAAATTCTCTACTTTCTCGCTCTACTAGTTTGAATTTCCTATGTGAATGGTGGAAGCCACCTTGGGGGTACCCCATTGTCCCCCTCCCGTATCCCCTACTTATCATGTGTTGGCCTCTACACATGCCTCCCTACCTTCCTCAGGGAACCCTCCCTCTCATGATTCTATAGAACTGCCCATGATTCTTGTACTTCCAGAATCCAAAGGTTGGAAGAATATCTTGCTCAATTTGTTTGAAATTCTTTCTTCAATAAGTCTCACTCTTGACCTAAGGTTGTGAACTCCATCTTTGGTACTAAAATCTCGCTCCCAGACTTCACTATTGATAACACAGTTTCCTCAATGGAAAACTCTATTGTGGGAAAATTATTTTCTTTCCATCCCACTATTGACATGGTTAGAAGATGGACTACGGCTAAATGGCAGTGTTGAAGTTTGTGTTGTGGCGGGAGGGATATTTCTCATCAAATTTACGATTGTTGAGGATTTTCTCTCTATCATGTCTTTAGGACCTTAGGTTTATGGGAAGCATATCTAGTCCATTTTTTGGTGGAATCCTAATTTTGATCTAGCTATTGACCTTAACAAATATGCTCATGTTTGGGTTTGTCTGTTGGATCTACCTTTCGAATATTGGGATGAGTCAATACTCCAATGTAATGGGGATTTAATGGGTCACTTCATTACTTCAAATATCATCACTAGAATGAAATATAGGTTAGTTTTCATAGGTTTCTATGTTAATTTTTATATTAATAAGACCTTACCCACCTCAATGACGTTGAGCTCTAAGTGAGGTTCATCGAACTAACAAGTGTGTTATAAAAATGTTGTTGAGTTCTATCAAAAATGTGCCAAACCTGGGCATCTTATTTCTAAATTTAAGTCCTCTGTAATAAGAAAAACCATCATGAAAGAGCCCTTGATGGATGAAACCATAGCCAACTATCCTTTCAAATCTAAGTTCTTAAATATCCTAGACTCCCCAGCCAGATCTAGTCCTACTAAAGACCCTATCACAAACTTGGTTGTGGCATCACCCAATAAACCCTCTAAAACTCTCTTGAGAATTATTACCCATTGAAAACCATACCATGTGACCTAGTTGCAACTGAGTCAAAAGTTGAAATTTTGGGTGACCATCCTTACCCCCTAGTTAACCATGATAAAGAGATGGAAGAAGGTGAAATACCTAGAGTTGTTTTAGAGGTGGATAGCTCTAGATCCGGTGTGATAAAAATAACCATGGTATCGTAGACACATAGCCAAAACATGGATGAGGGATGGTCAACCCCAAAGAAGAAGGAAAAGAAAAAGAAGACAAATGTTGGTGTTGAAACCAAACTAGACAGACCTAAGTAGAGACAAAACATAAATATAGAGATGACCAAAGAGATAGCTATTGGAAAGTAGAGCATGTTTGAATTGTACTCAAAAAATATGTCAAAATGAAAGTTCTATCCTTGAATATAATAGGGCTAAACAACCCTCATAAAATAACTGGCCCTAGAAAATTATGTTTGGGTGCACAAGCTTGGCATTCTATTACTATAAGAAGTGAAAATGAGAAAAACTAATTTTTATCTCATTGCTAAAAATATTTGGCCTAATGCTCACTTTTATTTCAGTGATGTAGATGGGGCCTTGGGAGGCATGGAAATTATGTGGAATCTTAATAGACTTCAGGGGGATGAGTTTTTTCAAAATAGGAATTTTTTGGGTGTTCAATTCACCCAATTAGGGTCTACTTGGATCCTTATCAATATTTATGCCCCCAATGTTAGGAATTCTATGAAATATCTTTGGTTAGAAATATCATATTAGATCCTAAACAAAAAAGAGGCTTGCTAGTTAGTGGCAGAAAGCTTCAACTCTCCTTTATATCCTTTTGAAAAGTGTGGGGGCTTGGTGGACTATTCTGACAATATGGAAGAGTTGGTTGATTTATTAAGTACTACTGGTCTTGTGGATATAGATCTATACGGTCAAAACTACACTTTGACCAATAAGAGAATGGGAAACAACCTAATCCAAATAAGACATGATAGGTTTTTGTGCTCCCCTAACTGGGTTTCTTTACTTAGCTCCAACTTGTTGGCACTTCATCAGACTGTCTTCGACCATAATCCTTTGGTCCTTCTCTTAAATGTGCATTTTGTTTTTGGTCCTTTCCCCTTCTGGTTTGAGATTATGTGGATCTCTCATCCGAGCTTTAGGAATAAAATTTTTGGTTAGTGGAATATACCTATCTATGTCTCCCCCATGTTTAAAGTCTTTCAAAAACTCAAGCATATCAAAAATATGGTAAAATGCTAGAACAAATGGGTCCTGGGGATGTTTTCCAACATAAACATGATCTTTCTAATAAACTTAAAGAGACCCAAAAAAGGATGGAAAAGGGGGAGATTTGTGAATAGACTTGTCAATAGGAGAAAGATTAGTGCACAAAATGGGACAAAGGGTTAAAAAAAAAAAAAATTTTGGAAACCAAAATCTAGAATTCAATGGCTGAAAGAAGGAGACCACAACACTTCCTTTTTCCACATCTTGGTTCTCAAGCATAGGAAAAGGAACTAAATTAAAAAATTGAAGGATGATTTGGGAGTTGAAGCCACAACTCTAGCTCAAATTGGCCAATTGGCCTCTAGATATTTTTGAAATTCCTTATCTAAGCCTGATGAGGTCCCAAACTCTACTGATGATGACTTGTTACCCCTGGCTTTGTCCCTGCTTCTCTAACTAATTCAGATAACGTTGGCATTCTTAGAGCTATCACTCCTAAGGAAGTCCGACTGATAGTTTTTAACATAGATTCCTTCAAGGCCCCTGGACCAGATGGATTCCCTCTAGATTTCTTTCAAGAGTATTGGGAAATTGTGGGAGAGGACCTATTCCTTTCTACGAAGGAATTCTTCAAGTCAAGAAAACTCCTAAAATAATTGAATCATACCTTTCTATCCCTAATTCCTAAAAATGATGACCCCCAAACCATGGTTGAATTTAGATCTATTAGCTTAAGTAATACAATCTACAAGATATTTTCCTAAATTCTAGTTAACCACCTAAAACCTTTTCTAGATAAAATGATTAGCTCTTTCCAAAAAGGGTTTTTCCATGGCCATCACATTTTGGATGCTATAATTTCCACACATGAAATCTTGCACTGAATGGACAAAAGTAATTGTGTTGATATGACTTTTAAACTAGATATTTCCAAATTATATGACAAGGTTCTATGGAATTTCCTCCTTAAAGTGATAACTAGGTTGGGCTTCAATCAAACTATGGTGAACCTCATTTTTGAATGCATATCTACTATTAAGTACTTTATTCTGGTCACTTGGGTTCCACATGGCTTCTTCAATTATGGTGGAAGTATTCGATAGGGAGATTCCCTTTCATCATATCTCTTTATTATGGTTGTTGATGTGCTAAGTATGAATGTTTCAAGGATGCATTTTGATGGTTCTATCATGGGGATCAAACCAACCAATTATCTTGAACCTTCATTCATACAAAAATTTATGGATGATAACATCCTCTTTGGGAAATATTTTGTGGTGGAAGCTAGGAAATTGAATAAGTGTCTAAACAATTATGTTGTGAGCTCTGGCCAATGTATAAACTACAACAAGAGCATGGTTTAATTCTTTAACAACATATATGCCTTGTAAGATAGGGTGACTACGGTTCTTGGCTATAAGAGGGATTCCCTTCCTTCTGTGTACCTAGGTCTCACCTCATAGTTAAGGGAGTTACTCTTAAATTTTGGACCTTCATTCTCAAAAGGATATAGAGAAAATTGGTTGGATGGAAAGGAACTACTCTTAGCAATGTTGGTAAGATGCAGCTTTTGGTTGTTGCTCTCTAAGGGATATCGGTCTATGTCTTGTCCATCTTAAAATTCCTTAGATACATTGCTGATAAATTTGAAATAATTCAAAAGAAATTTTCTTTGGTTTGCTACAGAGGAAAAAAAGAAACTGGCTTTGATAAGTTGGGATATGATATGTCTCCCTAAATCTAGTGGTGGCCTTGGCATAAGAAAAATTCAACCTATTAATAAATCCTTGCTTGCAAAGGATGGATGAGATTAGATCATAAATAGAAAGGAATGATTCAATTTTCTAAATGTGAAATATCTTAAAAACAATCCCCTAATTAGGTTCCTCTCAGATGATCACCCTAGTGGTTCTTTGATTTGGAACAATATCTGTAGGGTTAAAATGTTGCTATAATTTAGATTGACTTGGAAACTAGGTAATGGCAGAAAAATTATATTCTGTGAGGATCCCTAGCTGCTTGATATTTCCCTCTCTCAATCTGACTTCAAGAATTTGATGGTTTCTATTGAGGGGTTCTTTGGCAAGAATGTGAGAGGATACTTGTGTGGGTTGCAAGGCTCTATGAAAGGCAAAATATTGGAAAAAAAATTCCTACATTCCCTATATTTAAGACATCAGGATAAGAATCCACATGACATCGTCTCCCTAACTATGATACCTATATCTAACCTATAGGATGAATTATTTTGGACTAAGTAAAATAAGAGTAATCTCTCAGTCAATTCTACCTATAATGTGTTGTTTCTACAAGGAACCCAAAATAATATCTTGAAATAGGTTTGGAACAGATAGCTTACACCAAAAATTAATTTATTTTGGTGGATGGTGAGCCATAATAGGATACTCACTCAAAAAAATATAAGGAAAAGGGGATTTGAAATCCTAAATAGATGTATGCTATGTAAGAAAGAAGAAGACATTGTTCCTCATTTGTTACTCCACTTCATGTTTGCTATGGAAGTTTGGGAGTTTACTTTTGAAAGATTGGGTATTTATTAGACTATGAATAGTGACCTCAAGAGTTTTGTTGATAGTTGGATCAATCCCTATCACCATCCTCTTCCTAAAGAAATTTGGAGATAGGTTCCTCCTATTCTATGTTGGTGTTTGTGAAAATAAGGGAATAATCAAATTTTCAGAAATGTGGAAAAAATCCCTAAAGAGGTGTTTTGTATTGATCTTAGACTTATCATAGAGAGTGTATCCTTGTATGTTTGGAAACCTCTAGAAAAACCTTCCTTTTAAGGGATATCAATATGGCTAAAGCCTATAACAAGAACTTGGACCTAAAATCTTTTGACAACTCTAAAGCTCTGGCTAGGATTAAAATGATTTGGAAACCCCCTAATAGTGATTGGTACAAGTTGAACATTGATGGTGTGACAAAAGGTCCCTAGTTTCACTAGCATAGGGGAATTATTAGAGATTCAAATAGCAATTTTGTAGCTGGGTTTGTTGGTGGCATCAGGATACAGTCCTCTATGATAGTAGAGGTAAGCGTGATCCTCAATGGTGTTATGTTTGTTGTTAGTCTAGGAATAAAAATATTCATGTCAAAGGAGATTCTAAGGTTGTGATTGACTCCATTAATCAAAATTATTTCCAAGGGTGGAGTATCAAGGATATCTTACTTGACATAAAAAAAATTGTCAGCAAACTAGAAAGAAATAATTTACCCACACTTTTCATGAGTGCAACAAAGTGGCTAACTCACTAGCCAACTTGGGCTCCTCCTGGGTTGTTTCCAAATGCTGGAGAAGTATGATGGCTCTCTGCATGAATATCCAAGGAATAATCTTTGAAGAGAAAAATAATACTAATATTGATGATGAGGTCTAACATCTCCATAGTAAAATAATACAGATGTCTTCTCATCATGGGTCTCATAATGATGTGGATTTATTGTGTTGATGTGGAGGGGTGTAGGTGGGTGTTTGGGCTTAGGTGTGGGTTTCTTGTGTTTCCTAGTCAGTATCCCCACGAGCTTCATGTGTTTTCTTTTCATTGGTATGAACCTCCTTATTTGAAACTTGTTATTAGGAATGTGTTGATGGCCAAAATCTCTATTAAACCTTTAATTAATAATGTTTTGATAAATTTAATGATGGAATTTATCTATTTCATGATGTAATTAATCAATATTTACAATGGCTTTGATACCCTATGCATATCAGAAATTCCTTTTGGTATGTGTGAAAATACTAATACCTTAATTAGGAAAGATTTTCTATATTTTTTATGATGGATGTGATAAATTTTTTGTCTATACTAGCCATTTGCATTTCAAAAATTATATAACTTTGATTGCTCTGGTGAATAGATACTATCTCAGAGGGAAAATGGGTGGAGTCCGAGTAAGAACAAATCCAATATCATGCGAAGAATTTCGTTGAGACCCTCTAGTCTAGCATATTTATGTCAAAGGAGGTATTACTCCATTAATGGAGTGCCTTAAGGGGCATGCCAAGAAGCTCTCTACATAGTTCACAAGCTCATGGTGTGGAAGGAGGGTCATGGTGGGTAGAATATCACTTGAAATCAATGAGGAGGTCATATCTAAGGCTATGGGGTTGTCATGCTTGGATCAAAAACTCAAAAAGCACACAAAGGTTCGGGAATGGAGAGCCTGTAGACTTTCTTCCATGAAAATGAAAAATTGATTGAGCTGCATGCACGGTTCAAGAGGAGCAAGCTTCTGATGCCTTGGGACCCAATGTGTTTGGTTTTAATGAAGTACATTACGCTTGAGGGAAGGTTTAAAATTTTTTACTTCTATCACTTTCCATTGCTAAACCACCTTCACCATAGAATGTTCAGAAGCCTCCCCTTCTTCTTGCTTTCATCTTTAGAAAGTTTCATTAGGGAAGATATAGATCTTATGGCTAGGAATCTTGAAAAAATCTTCACATTATCCATCTCTACCACTTCCACCTTTCCCTCTACCCACCTAGGCCCATCTCTATCATTCAGATTGAGGAACCTGAGACAGCTAACTAGTCCCTTTCCAAACCCTCTCTAGCTATTTTTATTGGCCCTAAAAGCGAAACCCCTCCGATGGATAGCCATCCTTCCAAACCCTCTCTGGCTATTTCTATCGACCCTAAAAGAAAAACCCCTCCTATGGCTAGCCATCTTGAGGATTCCAAACTTAAACCCCATGCCAAAAAGAAAAAAGGTGGCATGGGTTTGGCTCATTCTAAAGTTGTAGAAGGGCTCTATGAGTTGAAAAATACACCCACTAAGAAGGATGGTAAATTTCCCACCAAAACCAAGATAGAACTAAAAAAGGGAAAGGACACCACTTTTCATGTGGAGGAACTGCCCACGAATGAAGAATATGAAGACTCTATTGAAATATATTCTCAAGGGGACATGGTGGTGGCTACAAGTATTGACACTAGGGTTGAGTAGATAAATGTTCGCAAGTCTAATAGATTGAGACAACACAAAAAGGAGGTTCAAGTTGAAAATATTTCCAGTAGTATGAACCAAAATTAAGGTTGGGAGGAGAACAAGCAAGAAACCATGGAGGAGGCAAAAGAGCTTGTTGAAGGACCAACTCTCTTCCCTGAGTTAAATAGGATGATCAAGGAGGATTCCACACACCATATTCCTCTAATCATTTGACTCTAGTGGAGGAGACTACCAAGGTGGAAGAGGCCAAAGATGAAGACCCCAACCACCTGGCTACCCATGTTGCTAAACTAGAAAAGGTCATAATGCTTACTCGTTTCATGATCAAATTCATCAACTAATATGTTGTTACTCTATTAGCAGTGCTTAAAGAGGAGGTCAAAAATAAATCTATCGAGATTGATGCTAGCAACAATTAAGTTGGGGATGATGTGTTGAATCTCCTCATGGAGGAGTGGGAGGGAATAGCTAGGTGAAGGTTGGTGTGTTGTTTTCTATCGGGTGGGCTATCTTTTTGTTGTTGCTCAACTGTCTCTATTGTAGATATTTTGTTGTTACTAGTTTTTTTTTAATCTAAAATTTGGCCCTTGTGACCCCTCATGTTAAGGGTACCACACCTTGTAAATGTGGCTTATATTATCAAAAACATTAAAGAATGCAATAATTTTATTAGGATGCTTCCCACGAGGGGTTACACCATTCTTCATCATGTTAATTTATTTCATATTTTGTGTTATATTAAAGGAAGCAAGGAAGATATTAAGGCTATAGATTATTATTTTGGTGCAATATGCTTTTAGTACACTTAGCAATAAATTGTGATGTTGGATATGGAAATTCCCCCCATGAATTTGTATATTTTACTCCTCGATTGTGAGGGAGGTATTTTCCCTCATAATAACATTAATGGTAATATTATGATTGTTGTCTTGAAGATGGTAGAGGATTTGAATAATTATGACTCTAATACCACCAAAGTTGGTGACTATGTTATAAGAGGTACAATAAGACTCTCTTTCTAGACCAACACTAGAAGAAGTGGTTTCATTTCTAAAAAAATTGTGAGAAGCCTCTCTATTTTTTTTCTTTGGTATTTAGTTGTCTCAAAGTAATTCCTATGGCATGGGTGGATCTTTCTGCTGTTTGGTAGAATTTATATTATGGGAGGCTCATGTCTCAAAATTGAACCCATCTCTTGTGAATCTCTCAAATAGAATGTGGAGCTCTACAAATTGTTTGATAGAGGCATCTTCACTCCTTTTTTCCAACCTATGAAGGGATACAACAATAAACTCACCTCTAAATTTGTGAAATTGTGGTCTCAAGGTGAGGTCACTATCATTGGGCTTTGTTTTTGTGTCTCTAATTATTTTATTGTCTATTGGGATGTCTTACAAGGGCCTTGAGGTGGTAAAAAGGAGCAAAGGGGAATATTAAAAAATAGCATTACGTTCTTCATTAGAGAGGAGAAATTGATCCATTTCCAAAATGATTACATTAGGTAAAGGCTTCCACCTCCTTAGGCCCTAGAGAATTTACATTGCATGAATTATTTTACTCTTGAAGAAAGGTTCATGACCATCCATGGTTACTATTTCCCCATTCTTAACAATATGGGACATGGAAAAAATCAACCTTCCTTTCTATATATACTCATCTCTAGAGGCTTGTATTATTGGCGAGGTATAACCCCCCTACACCAAGGACTTATTACAAACCTCTTTAAGTAATTCCTTACCATGATCCCCACCATCAACACTGAGGCTAAGAGTAGTGTTAACATTTAAATTTTGGATGACAAATATTGTAAGGCCCCCTTTGTTTCTCTAATTAAGACTAAACCTATCCATATCTTTATGGTAAATGTGGGTTTGAGGAAAAAGGGCAAGGTGTCTATGGGGGGTAGTACCCCCACACCCCCCCCCCCCGAAAGATTTTTTTGGTGATTTCACCTACTAAGAAAAGCAAGGTTGTGGTCCCAAGTGTGCATGAGGAAAAGTAGGAAAAAATTAAGAAAAAAGCTAAAGGACCCATTCCTCCCCTATTCTTAGAGGGGGTATTGATATCTATAATGCTATAACTACTCAATGTGACACTAAATGGTCAGGTGGATATAGGTCTGCCCGACTATTCCAAACCCAAAAAGTTGAGAATCTTAAAAGAACTAAATACAAAAGTATTCTAGAAGAGTCTAAAGAAGAATAGAACAATGACATGGATTTTCTTCCTCAGCAAAATGAGGGTTGGGAGGAGGGAGACTCAAAGAACAAGTTTGAGGAGGATGTGTAGGATGAGAAAGAAATGGATGTATATGAAAGAGATGATAAGGAAGAATAGCTTGTGTAGATACTGAAAATTGGTCTAGGCCTATGAGTACCACTTTCAACATAATTTTCTATTATCCATGGTCATGATTAAATAATGTTTATTATTTAATTACCTTTTTTAAACACATATTTCCTCTATTAATTAAATACCCCTTTTTAATTAATTCATAATGACCTTTATTCAACTTGATTAATTAAATAAATCATATTTATTTAATTATGTCGCTAACTAATTTAATTCTTCTTCTTAATTAAATAATTTATTATTTAATTACCCCCTTTATCATATTTCAACTATAATTAAATATTTATTATTTAATTATTCATTTAATCTTTTTCAATAATCAATTAAATAAATTACATTATTTATTTAATTAAATCTCTTATTTTCGAATGTTGAATTAAATTAACATTTAATTCATATTTAATTATTATTTATGTCACATTCTTCTATCAATCAGTTGATTAATCATTCACTCACCTTCTAACTCAAGATCTATTTTTAATTCTCCAGTTATCTCCGAATTCAACATCTGATCGTCTCTGTGAGAAGACTCTCTATCACAACTAGTTGGTTAAATAGTTCTAACTCATATGCATGAATGTGTTTATTAATTAATTAACTCATGTTTTGCATTCGAATGAATTATTCTTTGAGTTCTAACTTTGTCTTTGACATTCAAAGTCTATTTCTTCTATTTTTGAAGACTCTTAACTCTTGTTCTTTTCTATTTTTGAACAGTCTTGACACAAGGTTAAGTTGTCATTCTTATTTAGTCTTTATCTTATAGTCTTTCCTGACTCATGTTCTGACTGACACATAACTCACATCGCATGACATTTATCAATCTCATCCATTGATCTCTCTTTTCAATTTGAGCCGATCATTCGAAAACCCAAAATATATAAAATGGCCTATCATTATCATTATTCCTCTTCCTGAAATCAATACACTTTTGAGAAGAAACTTATCTTCGATATTTTGCGTACACATTCAACAAGGTTATGCATGCATCAATAGTGAAAATCTGAGGGCAAGAATACTAAAACAACAAAATGGAGAAGGGAAATTGAGATAATTCGAAGAAGTGGATGCATATTAGGTGAGATCTTTTCAATTATTTGTTTAGTTTATTTATGTTCATTTACTTCATTCTTTGTTGTTTTGATTTAGATTATTTGTTAGATTAGACTTGATCATTTTAATCTATGCAGCTAATAGCATTAATCTCAAAAAAATCTACGTTACATTTGGTGAATCCGACGTGAACACGCTTCAAATTCGCGCATACTTTTCGTCTTTCCATTTTTTATTTTGTAGGTTATCATACGACATGCCACATCTGCTCAAATAAATGACCCATATGTATTCGCGAACCGCATCTGATCCATTCCGTGATGCATCTACCATTCTGCACCGCATTCGTGACACTTTGCACCACATCCGCCTATCAACATTTTGTGCCGCGTCCAACTTTCAACACAAACCACATCTGCCTGTCAATCGAGCCGCATCTGTGGCTTGAAAAGCCACATCTTCCTGGTAATAGTTTTTTCACTTTTTATCCACTTCCATACATTCGCGTTTTCATTTTTCATTTTTTGTGTTGTTTCATTTTTTTTGCTAATGTTTGTTTGCAGTTGTGTTTAGAGGAGTAACTTAGTTTTTGCAGGACGAAGCATAGAAGACCAAATAAAACCAAAAACCAATATTTTTTGCAAGACGAAAGCCGAAGACACAAAAACAAACTACTGATCAGTTTGCATGCAGGACCTAATGACTTTGTTTTATTTAAAAACCTTTATGTTTGGTAGATAAATCATTTTCATTTGGATTAAAAAGAATTAGTGTTTGGTTTGTCTGGTGTGAAAGCACATTTTGTCACCCTTTATGATTCGGTATATTGAAGTATCCTCTCCCCTTGCACAGTCATGCAATCCTGGGTGTAAGAGAAATAGTTACTGACTCTAGAACTTGGGCCTGTCTTGGTGGGAAAAAGTACTCACCCCAAGACGACTCAGACCGGTAACACACTTTAGCCAACAACTTCCACCTGGTATATAAAAATGGATTTTTGGGAGAAACCACAGAAATCACACTCATTGTTCCGATGACAAGGGCATAAATGATCTCTCGCCATACTGGATGGTGCCCCACAAATGGAATGCCCTTACTAAAAACCATGTTGTATTTTTGCCAAAATCCTATCTATTTGTTGGTGCCTCAGACCTGTGAAGCCGTCTTACAGTCTTACGGTTCATGTGTGGAGATGAGATGTATACCATGGGAGTTTTATGGGTAACATTAGCTTGGCTACCCCATATAAGTGAGTGTCGTGGAGGGGAGCCAGAGGGGTCAAGCTACTAGTCATCCGCCTTGAATATGCGTAGCTAGATTTATCCAAGTAAGAACTCAGTAAATATTTTCCAAAAAGACTAGTTTGTAAATGTTCTTTGGTTTTAACAGATCTATCATTACAAAACTTAAAACACATTTATTTTTGTGCTTGTTTTTGTTGTATTCGTCAAAAAAATATTGATCAACAAATGGAGTTAGTCAGAAAACATAATCTTTAGAAAAACCGCAACTATCCAGTTGAGTCGCAAGTGTCATTTTTAACACCGCATCTATCTTAGCGAGTTGCAATTGTTAGGGTGAATGCCACATATGTTTATCAACAAAGCCCACTTTTACACAGTTTAGATATTATGAGTCGTAACTATCAAAATTTGAGTCACATGTGTATATGCAAGCTGCATCTATCAAATGGAAAATCGCAAATGTCTGCCAACAAGTTTAGGTTCACAAAATCCATATTCTGAGTCGTAACTGTCACTGTTAGTCGTATCTATCAAAATTTAAACCGTATCTACACAAGCCAAAATTGCCAGTCGACAATCGAAACCTGTTTTAGTCAAATCACCGCATCTGCAATTGAAAACGCATTTGTCAAAAATAGAACCGTATCTGATAGATGAACCGCATTTTGACTATCAACAGAAAAATGAGAAAATTGCAAACCGAGTCCGAAAGCATAACTGTCATTCTCACTTTTGGTTCTTAAGATCAACCTTGGACAAAAACTGGAATTTTTTTTCTCAAAATCCTTGTCATTAGGTGTCATATATGTCCTATTCATAGTCATCCTAAGTTGCATGCATCTAGATACTTCCTAGGAAATTGCATATCACAAAATAGATAACTTTCCTCATCATTGGATACGTTCATGTTCTTATTTGTCACAATCATTGAACCTAGTCACTTTAGTCCTATTTGTGAATCTTTCCAACTCAACAATCTAGTTTGGGAAATTCACTATGTCAACTGTCTTTATCCTACAATCAGGTTCCTTGGTCAAAATGAATCATTGCATGCATTTATTCCATAGGTGGTAGTGTTGATGGTGAAGATGACACAAACAACATTAAAACAAAATATTTCTATTCTATTTCTCCTCAAAAAGAAAGACAACATATAGTAGCCTAACTCCCAAGATCCTGGTAGTTGGTTCTCAACTGTCTGGTGTCACTCAATCGATTCATGCAACTGTAATATTCAAGGGGCCTGCACTGGTAACAAAATATTCAAGCAATGACTCATTTTACCGAATTGTTTTAGTAAATCAATGGGGTTTCAAATAAAAGAAAAAGATAGGACAAAGGGGTAAACCAGTAAGTATGAATCAAATTTATCTAGCATCTGGACATATACCTTCAACAATGAATGTTTCCTAACAGATCATAAAACCAAAGCATGACACAATCTACAACATAAACTATACCATTGCATGCATCTAAGGTGCTTAATTCAATACCACTTTTCGCTTATCACAACTATCTCCAAGATTTCCAAAACACACATCCATTCATTGCTAAGGTCATAGATCAATAACCTTTAATAAATTTAACTCAATGATAATCTAATAAGATACTCCTTAAATCTAATTCCTTCAAATGACTTTCACCATTCAAGAAACTCTTATGTTCAGCACAATCACTACATACAGATAGATTATAACTTATCAGCCTTATCAAACAAACAATTTAATTCTAAATACCATATTTCGAGGAAACCTGTAATTCTATTAACTATAAAAGATCAAGTACAATGTATCTCTATAAAATCACTACAAAATTCTATCTCCTAATCTTAGGTAAGCCAATTCTATTCTCAATTAGCCGACCTTTACAATATGATACCCATCGAGTATTTATAGATTATACAAAATGTTCGAACTTCACTTCTATTTTAGGTTATCCACCTTTTTAGGAACAACAACTTTCTTGGAAACTCGGATCGATTTGATCTTGAGTTCTTACATTAGACGTTCACTTTAACTAGAGAATAGAAAAATAGAAGAAAAACATGTCATGCGCCTCAACTCTTAGTGCTGCATGCAACATGCAAAGAAGAAGGAAATCATGCATGTAACAGATTTATGCATGTGAAGCTGGATCTACAATGAACTCATCATAACTGGCAAAGACTTGCTATAATGTATCTATTTCTGGCCCATCGACCTAGCTATCTTCAAATTTGATTCGATCCAATTCTGTTGCAACAAACTCCCTCATACCTTTTACCTTTGTCAATTCTCTTCCAACAAATTTTATTTCTTCTTTGATATCCATTAACCGATCCAACATCAAATCTCCATCATCATCTCCCTTCTGCATCAATCCTCTGAATCTCTCATCCCATTTCTCTTTTATTTGACTCAAAGGCATTCCTTCTTTTGTAAATGCATTTACATCTACAATAATAGCAATGACCGCTTCTAGCTCTTCCAATTGCTCAGTCAAATTATTAACAGCCTCCTGGATCTCATCCTTATGCATTACCTCTAGCTACTCTTCTTGAACAGTCCATACTTGAGGAGGAGAATAAAGATTTTATTGGAAAAACCTCTCGCTACTCTTCTTGAACAGTCCATACTTGAGGAGGAGAATAAAGATTTTATTGGAAAAACCTCTCGTATACTTTGTTTTAGAACTAGCTTCTTGTGTAAACATAAGGATGAGATCCAAGAGGCTATTAATAATTTGACTGAGCAATTGGAAGAGCTGGAAGTGGTCATTGCTATTATTGTAGATGTAAATGCATTTACAAAAGAAGGAATGCCTTTGAGTCAAATAAAAGAGAAATGGGATGAGAGATTCAGAGGACTGATGCAGAAGGGAGATGATGATGGAGATTTGATGTTCGATCAGTTAATGGATATCAAAGAAGAAATAAAAGCTGCTGGAAGAGAATTGACAAAGGTAAAAGGTATGAGGGAGTTTGGTGCAGTAGAATTGGATCAAATCAAATTTGAAGATAGCTAGGTTCATGGGCCAGAAATAGATACATTACAACAAGTCTTCGCTAGTTATGATGAGTTCATTGCAGATCCAGCTTCACATGCATAAATCTCTTGCATGCATGATTTCCTTATTCTTTGCGTGTTGCATGCAACACTAACAGTTGAGGCGCATGACATGTTTTTCTTCTATTTTTCTATTCTCCAATTAAACTGAACGTTAAATGTCAGAACTCGAGATCAAATCGATCTGAGTTTCCAAGAAAGTTGTTGTTCCTAAAAAGGTGGATAACCTAAAACAGAAGTGAAGTTCGAACTTTTTGTATAATCTATAAATAACCGATGGGTATCATATTGTAAAGGTCAGCTAATTGAGAATAGAATTGGCTTACCTGAGATTAGGAGATAGAATTTTGTAGTGATTTTACAAAGATACATTGTACTTGATCTTTTATAGTTAATGGAATTATGGGTTTTCTCGAAATATGGTATTTAGAATTAAATTGTTTGTTTGATAAGGTTGAAAAGTTATAATCTATCTGTATGCAGTGATTGTGCTGAACATAAGAGTTTCTTGAATAATGAAAGTCATTTGAAGGAATCAGATTTAAGGATTATCTTATTAGATTATCATTGAGTTAAAGTTATTAAAAGTTGTTGATCTATGACCTTAGCAATGAATGGATGTGTGTTTTGGAAATCTTGGAGATAGTTGTGATAAGCGAAAAGTGGTATCGAATTAAGCACCTTAGATGCATGCAATGGTATATTTTATGTTGTAGATTGTGTCATGCTTTGGTTTTATGATCTGTTAGGAAACATTCATTGTTGAAGGTATATGTCTAGATGCTAGATAAATTTGATTCATACTTACTGGTTTACCCCTTTGTCCTATCTTTTTCTTTTATTTGAAACCCCATTGATTTACTAAAGCAATTCGGTAAAATGAGTCATTGCTTAAATCTTTTGTTACCAGCATAGGCCCCTTGAATATTATAGTTGAGAACCAACTACCAGGATCTTGGGAGTTAGGCTACTATATGTTGTCTTTATTTTTGAGGAGAAATAGAGTAGAAATATTTTATTTTAACGTTGTTTGTGTCATCTTCACCATCAACAAAAATTGGCGCTAGAAGGAGGGCCTGAAAGGACAAGCTGGCTCACATAGTGTCTTTCTCACCAGAGAGATATGGAAGGATTTTGAGGTCCTCTACTGACCCTGAACCTTTACAAGAATTACAAACCCCAGTAAGACCTAGACCACATGCTCGTAGGGTTTTGATACCTACATTACCACCACCACTCACTCCACCTGGATTTCCACCAAATCCACCTACGCCACCACCAGTTCAACCTACATCACCACTTCCAATTAGGCTTGTATTGCCACAAATTTAGCCTATACCTGCTCAACCAATCCCATCGATGGATTATTTTGTGAATAATCCCTCTCCATTAGGGACTATTCCTAGGGGATTCCATGATTTACCAAAGAACCCAGAGAAGTTCTATCCTAAATACATGCATGGAGAATCGAGAAGTGTTGAGGAACATATGCAAGCATTCAAAGATGCTTGCACATGAGCTCAGGTTGCTCACCAAGATGTGGTATGTATATTGTTTCCTTACTATTCAAGAGATATGGCATATAATTGGTATCTAAATCTTCCCCAAGGATCTATTTTGGGTTGGACAGATTTAAAAAATGTTTTTATTAATCAATTCAAGGTTTATGTAGACCCTGCAATATTATATCACCAGTTTGCCACCATCAGAAAAGAACATCATGAACCATTGCCCTTGTTCAACACTAGGTTTCAAAGGATGTATCGTAGGCTACAAGAGCCTTACTTAGTGCCAGAGGCTATGGCCATACAGGCGTATCTGAGAGTTGTTGATCCTTTGATTGGCCTATTCTTGCAAAGAACTTATCAACCTACAGAGATTGACTCATTGTCTAAGATTTATCATTTGGCTATCAAATTACAACAATAGATAAGTTTGCAATTTGGAGGGTTAGGAGAAACTCTTCCTCCAATGAATTATCAGATGCCTAATCCACCCTTATACAACACTATCCCTGGGATGTCTTATTCCCAATATGGACCTACATCTGAGTTGCAAGCTCCACCTACTGTGCCTTTCTTTCGAAATGGCATGCAAGATCACTCCCATCAACCTCAACATCAACCTCAAAATCAACCTCAAAATAAACCACAACAAGGGGGAGGATCAACCCATGTCCATTCCCCAACCATAATCCAAAATGTGCAAAATGAACAAACTGTTCAACTCACAAGTGAGGTAGAGACTCTCAAGAAGACTCTCTCTCAGATGTCAAATGACATGGCATAGCTCAGAAAAAATCCTCCCAATAATCAAAACCAGAATTATAACAATCAGGGAGGGTATAACACTCAGGGAAATTACTCCAATCAAAACCAAAATTAGAACACCAATCAGAATTTCCAGGGTTAGAACTCCTGAAATCAAAATTATCAAAATCAAAATAAAGGATACAATAAGAGGTTCAATAACAACAACAACAACAATAGGCAGTGGAATACTGGGCCTAATAATGGGGGAGTTCCCCATAATTATCAAACAGGTGAGGAAAGACGACATACTGATAATGTTACTGATTTGAATTTTATGACTAATTGGTGTAGGCTGCATGATACAACAACACATTCTGAGGTCAATTTCCCAGAAATGGAGAAAATTGTGAAAATTGCATAGGCTGATGCCCATCCTCAATCAAGAAATTCCAATCATGATAATGGGTCAATCAACACTGCCATGACTTATGAAACCATTGAAGAAAAATATCAATTCCCCATGCAATGGGATAATGAGCCAGATGAAGATGTCTATGATACTCAAGCTTTCCAATCTAAGGGTCGTCACTTTCTAAGGAATCAAAATAAAGGGCCATTCACTACATCTACACACCCTAACAACATGGTTCCACCAAATCAGAATGTAGATAACAATCCACCTCCACCAAAGGGACCTTCTAATTCTCAGAATAGAGGTAATCCACCTCCCTTTCCTAAATATTAAGTTAGGAATGATTTAGAGTTTGATTATGTTCCAGAATTACAAAGGCAGAAGACATCACTATCTTTCTTTGACATCATGAAGTGGTTCCCAGCTCAACGAGAGGTAGTATTAAAAGCTTTGGAAGAGGCAGATCACCTAAAAGGGAAAGGTAAAGTGACTCCCGCAAAGGAGATGAATGCAACTATGTATAAAGGTAAGACCAGTACCCCACCTTTCTTGTTAAGTTTGAGAATCTTTGGAAAGAATCTTGACAATTGTTTATTAGATTCTGGAGCATCAGGGAATGCCATGCCTTTTTTGATTTGTAAAAAGTTAGGATTGAGTCTTATTCCAACCAATAAAAAGGTGATTCAATTGGATAAAATTGAAGTTAATGTTGTAGGTGAGTTGAAGAACATGCATGTGTAGGTTGGATCAGATCCAAGGATCCAGACCTATATAGATATTCAAGTAGCTGATATCCTAGAAACTTATGGTATGCTTCTAAGTCGAGAGCTAATGAAGAGTATAGGTGGATATCTGTCCTTGGACTTCTCCCACATGTGGTTACCATGGAAAGGAGTGGCCACATAGATTAGAATTGAGAGTGAACCTAGGCTCAAACACATGATCATAAAATATGATGCTTCAAATGAAGTAGCATTCTTTGAAACCGAGATAGGTGTTTACAAACAAGAGGAAGTTCTTAATTTCTCTGTAATTAATCCTAATGATACATTACCCTTAGATCATAGTAACCCGATGATCTACATCAACCAATAGGTTTTAATAAGGAAATTGCAACAAGATAGGATGGTTTTAGGAGCAGAAACTAACTTGAGTAGTTTATTACTCCCTAACTAGTGCAGGATTCACTATCACAACCATTCGGAGTTGAAATGTCAGTCATGCATAGATATTCTAAGTCATATAGATCAGCCTCAATAGGTGTGTCAAGAGAAACAAGCCCATAATCCCACCAATGAGTTTTCTTTCCAAGTTAAGGATGCAACTATTCTTACACAAGCTAGTCTTTCTCAACATGAACATCTTTCATCAGAAGAACAGACTCAGGTTGTTTGTTCTAAAGTTCAAGGGGAGTTTAAGGTATCCTAGTTCCCATTTGAGACACCTACCCCAGATACCTTGCCCATACCTAAGGCATTGATGATAAATGAGTTGGATTGCAACTTAACCTAAGAGGGTATGTAGGGAGTAGTTGTTGAACAAATTGAAAACATAGGAAAATCCTCAACTCAACTTTGTCTCGAGTTACATTCTGATAAATAGCTAAAGTCTGAGCCGCCACACACTTTAGGTGAGTCATCCCCTGTTGCTTCTAAAAAGAAAGAGCTCCCAGCCAAAGACTAGTTATGGACTCTTAAATTTGATGGTTCTAAATCTAAAGTAGGAAGTGGAGCAGGGATTGAACTAACTAATCCAAAAGGAAAGACTTACTTTACTTCTTATAGGTTGCAGTTTGGATGCACGAATAATGTGGCAGAATATGAAGCACTTGTGAGAGGGCTTATGTTTGCTCATAAGAAGAAGGTAACTACTCTTACAGTGATGGGAGATTCTGAGGTGATTGTGAAATAGGTACGTAGCCAATACACATGCCATAACAAAAGATTGGCTGCATATAGAAATAGGGTTCGGAATTTAATAGAAGATTTTGATCCCTTTGGGATTACTCTCATCCCAAGGGAAGCTAACCAAATCGCAGATGCTCTTGCTATTGTTGTTAGTACATTAGAGCCCATGCAAGATTCAAATCTGAAGAGGTTTTCAGTGGAGTTGATTTCGGTCCCAACAATTCCTGATAATGTCAGACACTTTCAAGTATTTAATGATGATCAACATATATTGGCTTTCTTGGAAAATTTTGATGTTTTTGAGGGGCAGATAATTGATGATTCAGATAGAGATCAAGGAGACTGGAATTCAGAAAGTGACAATCCAGAAGGGATACTAGATTTAAAGACCAATAACATCCCAAAAGGGATTATATCATTAGAAAGAATATTTGACTCAAATCCACAAGCTTATCAAAGAAAGTCTACAAAGAGTGAGGGAGGTAAGTATGAATCTGTTAATTTGACTCACTCAGGCCTAAAAAGGAACATTCTTATAGGGAAGACCTGTCCTTAGGAAATAAAGGATGAGACGATCAAGGTCTTGAAGCAGAATATTTAAGCAATTGCTTGGACCTATGATGACTTGAAAACTTTCGATACATTTGTGATCACACATACAATTCCTCTTAAGCCAGAAGCTAAGCCGTTTCGCCAAAAGCAACACCCAGTCAATGCATTAATCGAGCCTCTGATCCAGAGAGAAGTACAAAAGCTTTTGGCTACAAGAATAATCTTTCCAGTTAGACACTCTACCTGGGTGGCTAATCTAGTTCCTGTAAGGAAGAAGAATGGTGAAATCAAGTTATGTGTGGATTTCATAAATTTAAACAAGGCCTCTGAAAAGGACAACTATCCATTACCTTCCCTTGATGAAGTATTGCAAAAATTTAATGGATCTAAGATGATGTCTTTCTTGGATGGGTATTCAAGATACAATCAGGTACTGGTAAGTCATGAGGATAGGATGAAGACTGATTTCACTACAAAGTGGGGCACATTTTCCTACAGAAGGATGCCTTTTGGTCTAATCAATGCTGGTGCTACTTTTCAAAGAGCGATGGATGTAGCTTTTAAAGATTTGACAAGGAAATGTATAATCATCTATATTGATGATTTGACCATCTACTCTAAGAATAGAGAAGATCATGCTACTAACTTGGAAAAGGTGTTAAAGAAATGTATCAATTATGGTGTCTCTCTCAACCCAAAGAAGTGTGTATTTGAAGTTTCTGAAGGGAAGCTCCTAGGTCACATTATATCTGAGGAACAGATATCCATAGATCCTGAATGAGTGGAGGCCATTTTGAAATTGACAAAGCCAGGTAGCAAGAAGGAAATGAGGTCTTTCTTTTGAAGGATCAATTTTGTTAGGAAATTATAACAGGGTTTGCAGAGATTGTCAAACCGCTTAACGAAATGGTGAAGAAGGATTGGAAGATTGAATGGAGTGAAGAGGCTAAATCTGCTTTCATGCAGATCAAACAATCTATATCTGAGGCACCTATTTTGACAAGCCTAGATTATTTAAAGCCCTTCTACATTTATTCTTTTGCTTCTGAGCATTCATGTGCAGCAGTTTTGACACAAAGAAGAGAAGAGAACGAGAAGAGGCTTATAGCTTTTATGAGCTCTCCATTTAAGAATGTAGAAGTAAGGTATTCATCAATAGAAAAACAAGCCTTTGCATTGGTGCGAACAGTGAAGAAGTTCAGGCACTACATAATCTGAAGTCAAGTGATGGCCATCGTTCCAAATCTAGTTGTGAAATCTCTTCTGATGCAAAGTGAACTAGGGGAACGAAGAGGAAAATGGATGGCCATTTTACAAGAATTTGACCTAGAAATTTACCCAATGAAACTTGTTCAAGGCCAAGGATTGTCAAAAGCGATGCAGAAGTGGACAAAAGTATTACTTGTCAACAATACACGGTTTAATCATTCACAAAGGATCCCTGGTGCACACATTGGATGGAGGCCCTGCCTTGCAAGAATAGTACCACGAAGGTGGTCATCAAGTTTTTGACAGAGAACATCACAACTAGGTTTGGAGTTCCATTTGCTCTGGTATGTGATAACGGCCCTGCTTTTTCCTCTGTTGAGTTCATTTCATGGGCCTATGAACATAATATTGTTTTGAAATATTCTTCCAATTATTACCCTCAGGGGAATGGAGTGGTTGAGTCCACAAATAAGAATTTATTGGAAGTTATAAAAAGTGGTTAGAAAGTAACCCTAGGGATTAGCACACCTAGTTGAGATTTTCCTTATGGGTAGATCGAACTAGAATCAAAGCAACCCTAGGGAATTCACCTTTTAAGTTAGTCTATGGCCAAGATCCAATCTTCCCCATTCATTTGCAAATACCTGTTCTAAAGTTTATGCAGGAGTTTTATAATAAGGATGATAGGATTGAGGTTAGATTACTTAATTTGTTAAACATGGAAGAACAAAGAGATGTTGCTTTGCAACAATTCTCTAAACATCAGGTTGTTGTTAAAAGTTGGTTTGACAAAAGAGCCAAGATAAAAGCCTTTAGAATATCAGATCTTTTGTAATTATGGGATAAGGCTAGAGAAAATAAGGGAGATCATCAGAAGTTTGATAGACTTTAGTTAGGTCCTTATCAAGTGGCCAAAATATTAGGTGATAATGTTTTTTGTTTGAGTACCTTAACAGGAGAGCTTGTTCCATTACCAGTTAATGGTCAGTTTCTCAAGCACTATTTTGGTGCATAGAAGGTCTGATGTTTTGAAAAAAAAATGTACTATACTGTATCATATGTAATTAAGTTTCTTTTTAGTTTTTCTTTAGTTTTTCTTTAGTTTTTAGTTTTAGTTTTTAGTTTTGGTTTTTAGTTTTTGTTTTGTTTTTTGTTTTCTTTCTTTGTTTTGTTTGTTTGTTTTGTTTTGTCTTGTTTCATTGGGGATTCTCATTTTGCTCATCTCAGATTAGGGGGTTGTTATTCAAAGTATACTACTGGTACTAGGAGATAAATTGGTTTAGGTATTCTCATCATAATCATTGAAAATGATTTCATTCTGAAACTTATGTTTTATGATCATTCTAGTTTGGGTTGGAAAAGTTATTAAGGATAGAAGATATAATGTGAATATCTCATGAATTGTGATCAAAGATCTGTCACCAAATTAGAAAAAAATTTGCATGAGTAATTACCTATTTGTTTTAGAATGACTCTACCTTTGATTCAAGTGAAAAAATCCAATTCCAAGACTATCACGAAATCCATAGTAGTTCTCAACCAACATTTTTTAGATTCATTGAATCTGATTATTTGAGACAGATGCATAAAAGAATTTCCACAAGTGAAGTAAAAAAAAAAGAGAAGAAAGAAAAGAAAGAAAGAAGAAGCAAGCTCAAATATCAAGTGGTTAATCAAGTATCTCTATCGAGGCTATGGATGCATGTCTGGCAGTAGAGCAATGCTTCGTGAGAACTAGAGGTATCTCCATCGGGGTTATGGACGCCTGTCTGGCAGCAGAGCAATACCCAAGATTTTATTGCATGATAGTTAAAGGACTCAACCTATGTAGCTTGAATCTTAGGTATAGTTGTTCACAAACAGAGAAAGTATCTACAAAGAATGATGCATAATATAAGCACACACTCAGATTCAAAAATAACTCATGAGCACATAACATTTGAAATTCAAACTCAAACTTATCCTAAAAATATCTGATCTTATTCAAGTTAAAGTGTTTATAAGTCAAGGAGTTTTTTGGGTGACTAAAATCCTCTTTGGGTATCTTGAAAATGGGTAAACCATTTTCCCAGCCGAGTCACCATTTGTTATGCCTTGCATAACCACCCCATCTTTTTCCATGGTCAAAATGGGTCCCCCTTTGTTAATTTTCATCTCTTGTTGTCTTTCAAGCAAAGTCCAGAGTCTTTCTCCTTTCAACACTTTGTTTTATTTTATTTTTCTCTGTGGGAATCGGAACTGGAACTAAATCGGGTTCTGAAAGTTCTTTTGAAAATTGTTTTTGGTTTCCATCCCGATAGTCTTTTGTTCGTGTCTTTTGTTTTGTCTTCAGCGGAGCCGGAGCCGGAGTGGGTGTTAAGTTGGTCTTTTATCAAAAATGGCAAAATTATAATTGATTCCGCTCCCGCCTCCGCTATTTTGGCTTTTGGTTTTGGTCTATGTCTTTTGTTTAGTTTTGTTATGTTGGTCTTTTTTTTTACTTTTTGTGTTTTGTTTTATTTTGTGTTTAGTTGGTGGACCTGGAACCGGAGTTGGAATGAAGTTTGGAAATTTTTTAAAAGTTTTGAATCAGTTTCCATTTCAGTTTCACCCCCGCCGTTTTTCTGGGTCGTTGACTTTTTAACTGAAGTTGCACTGTTGTGAAGTGTTGGTTCTCTTTCAGTTATGACTCCGCCTTAACTGCATTTCAATGCATTAATGACAGCTACTTGTGTAGGTAGAAATTCTCATTTTTAGCTTCATTAAGGATTAAACGAATCATTATTGTCATTGTTAAGAGATTAAGAAGCACGGAAGAGCAGCAGCGAAGTTCATTTGAGCGAATTGATCGAAAGAGAAGAAGGTTATCGTTAACAAATCAGTTCAGAAGGTTAGTAGGGTTTCTTATCATTGTTCTTCGTTGGTTATTTACAGTTGCATTTTTTATATTTGCCCATGTTTGGAATCATGTCATTTTTATCGTTTCATTTTAAACAAGTTCATCATTCTTGGCATGTGTGTTTGAATGGGTGCTTTATTTTGCTTGTCTAGTTGATTCCTCATTTCTTTTACTTTTGTTTTTGGTTCTTTCTATTTTAGGGCACGGTCGCTTTCACATTTTAGTCATGATTGTGTCGTGCTATTTTGGATTTGTAGTAGGTTAGATTAAGTTTAGGTTTTAAATGGTGATTAGTTAGATTAGAGATTTTATAGTGAGAGATTTACAGTGAGTTAGGGTTAATTGATTCAACATTTTTAATTAGGGTTTTATCACGTTTTGTCTGGTAAAATGGCAAGGTTTAAAATCCGTGCCCTAGTTTTATCATGTTTGTTAGATTAGGGTTTCGTGTGTTTTAGTGATCACTTTTAAATGATTAAAATATAATGCCCTAAAAATTCATTCGTTCCCCATGGTCATATGAGTATAGTGTTTTTAAAGCCTCTTTTCATTTAATACGACCTTGGTTTTAATCATGTAGTTGTAGGTTAAATTGATAAAACCTTTGATGATGTCATGGTCAACCTAGGCGGAGACGGGATTAGAATTGATCTTGAACTTGAGAATTCTATTTTGCAAAAGGTATCAATTCCATTTCCATCCTGTATCCGGCTCTGCGTATAATGAGAAAGTCTTCTTTCAAAATAACGATGACCAGGTTGGAAGCGGAGGCGGAATGGAAATAGAATATGAAAAAATGAAAATCTGAAGAAAACCAAATCCGTTTTCCATTATGATCTCGGTTCCGATCACCTTCCCAATTCTGATTCCGAGCCCATTCATTATTAGTGAAATATCTATATCGGTTTTGGCTCCAAGTCCGACAGTATTATAAAAGAGGTTGTTTTAGCCTTTTTCTACATCTGGTGCATATATGAAAGGTATGGTTATTTTAAGCATGTGTTATGATGATATCTAAAGATCTAATTAAAGGTTTTGCTTGCAGGAAAGTTGAAAGATGTTAGGAACATCAGGGGAAGCTGCTCGAAGGAACCAGCCTGCAGGAACATCAAAGGCAGCACCAAAACCAAAGAATTTAAAGCCAGAACAACTGCCTTATACCTTGAGGTATAATCACAAGAGTCCATTTGTAAAGGTGAGCAAGGTGGAATCAGATTGGTCAGACATCACTGGTATGAACTTGGGCCAGTACAACTTTGAGGAGTTGCATGGAGAAACTTTTGTAGAACGAGAAAATCTAACAAGAAGGACACAAAGGATTGTTGATTCTAGCTTGGCACATATTACTATGTTCCCTTTATCAGTCCAGTGCCCGGAGTTGATCTTAACAGCAGCTAGTGCCTACAATCCAGGTACAAGACTATGCATGGATTCATAAGATAGGGTGATCATTGATCTTACTCCTCAGATGTTTCAAAGTATATTTAATGTCCCGGATCCTAAGAGCTTGGTGCAGTTGGATGAGGTAGGGGCCTTGGAGAAATATAATAAGTATAAGGACTCCAATAGGTCTCATTTGAACAAAAAGTGGCTAAAGACAGAAAAGAAATCTCTATCCAAGCTTGCACACCAACCTAAGAGGGTAGATTTAAAGAAGGAAATATCGGATTTAATACTGATGTTGTCTAGGGTATTTGGGAAGAGGGATATGTTCCACTTAAAGGAATGGATGTTTCCTTTCATCCAAGTAATCTTATAGGCTGATTATCAGTTTGATTGGCCAATGATTGTGTCAAATGTTATCCATGATCAGCTAACTAACATCAGAAAAACTAAGTGTTTCTTTATGACTTCTTATGTGGTGTATGCAGCAACAAGATTGGGGATTTTCCCAAGCTTAAATAGAGTGGGTATAATGGGAGCCTTGGATGGACAGAAGAAGGTATGGCAGCAATATCATCAGTTGTCCCTTCAAGTTGCTGAGTCTCATTTCAGAAGAGTCAATGATGCATTTTTATATGTGATCATCAACCAATTGAATGGAGATGCAGGATACCGGTTGAGTCAAGAAGCCATGACATTCATTGCTGAATAGGGATGTTGGTACATCCAGTACCCCAAATTTACATACTTCAAGTTGGCCAGTTTTGAAGGCCATCCACATTTGCTTCCAAGATGCTGTAATAATAGGATAGTGCTAATGTAGTGCTAATGGAGTTTGTATATCAGGCTATTGGAGTTAATGCTCAGTTTGGGATCAAACATAAAATATGGTGTCATAAGTTTCCCATGAAGTTGGGTGAGTATGGTTGCCAACACTTGGTAGGAGCAAATTTAGTTTGTAATGAATTGATACAATTGAAGTTGGGTTTATACACAACTCGTAAGTGTTTTGATCCAAAGGGTAAGATGTATGCCTTGTTGCCTTCAATGTTTATTGGACATTTCAGTTTGCTAGAGGATTTTTGGAGTGATCAGCAAGATGAGTATGATCTAAGGAAGAAGAACTATGAAAGGCTATCCATCGCACTCATGTCCAAGCTTGGTGTTAAAGAGAACATTCCTAAAAAATTGGTGGATGATGGAATTGTGTTGGATCAATCTTTTGAAGCTTTGAACATTGGCACCAAGAACCTAGATCCAATTGACTGGGATGCTAAAGAAACCATTGATATTAAGTAGATTGGAAGGATAGTGTTGGATAGAAGTGTGCAATGGTTAGTGCTAAGAACTCAGACTCCTCAAGAACCAGCCCCTAAAAAGGGTAAGGGATACTCGAGGATGAAAAGAAAGACCTCCCAAAGAGCCATTAGAATTCCTTCCTTCAGACATCGAAGAGATAGAACTTGAGGTGGTGGATGATGAAGAAGAAGCACAAGAAGGGGATGTTCCAGTAGGATATGTTGCTTTGACATCCACATTAGGTGAGTCATCCGCACAAGTTCCACTTACAAGGAAGAAGAGTAAAGAAATTCAAGAAGGAGCTCTTCATAGCATGGCTGAAACTGCCAAAGGAAAACAGGGGGAGGAGGAAATTCTGGAAGTTGAGACAGATTTAGATGAGACTCTATCAAGAAAAGATATGCAAGAGAACATGCCTCTTATGGAGCAGGTTTTGACACAAGAAGAGCAATGGAAGTTGTTTGAGGATGCAAAAAGAAATTATGATGCAAAGGCGACAGTGGAGAAACAAAAGGAAATTGATGCTAAGGTACAAGCTGATGCTATACTTCACCAGCAACAATTAAAAACTAGACAAAGTAAAGCCAAGACAGCGGCTGATGAAATAGAAAGACAAAGAAACCAACAAGAACATGAACTTAAGGTCAAAGAAGAGAATGGGAAGTTGGAACTGATACAGAAGATCCATGACCTTGAGGAGGAGAAGGCAAGGAATCAGAGGGAAAAGGAAATCTTGGTTGCCAGATTGAAACTTGCAGAGGAGGCTCGACAAAAAGAAGAAGAAGTTGAAAGTTTAAGAAAGAAAAGGGATGTTGAAGAGTTGGTTAAGAAGCGGCAAGAATAAGAAGCAAAAGCCGAAAAACTTAAGGCTTTGGAGGTAGGAAGTTTAGAAAGGGAAAGACTAGAGGCCTTAGAAAAAGAGAAACTGGAAAGGGAAGCTCTAGAAAGAGAAAGAATAGAGAAGGAAGAATTAGAAAAGGAAAGGTTGGAAAAGGAAAAAGTAGAGAGAAATCAGTTGGAGGAAGAGAGGTTGAGGAAAGAAGAGGAAGATAAGAAAAGGCAAGAACAGAAGGATAGGGAAGAGGCTGAAAAGCTTGTGCAGATGCATATACTGCAAGAACAATAGGAGAAAGCAAGGATTAACTCTCAATACCAAGTAAATATGCAGCCACCTTCTACAGTTATTGCTCCCTCTTCCTCTATGATGAATACTGCTCCAAGTGCTCCTACATGGCTAAAATTGGACCTACAAAAGAGGGTAGTAACCCCTTCACAACCTTTCAATTGGGAGGATATGATGAAGGGAATTGAGCAGGAGAGGTCTAAAAAGAAGGCTAAGATTCTACATTCTACCCAACTCACAGATAAAGGAGAGATTGTTGTTGAATGTGTCATGCCAATGACAAAAAAGGAGGCAGGGGACATGCAGCTAACAGATTATCAATTGAGTATTGTCAACTTGGGAAGACCCACTAGGAATCAGCAAATGAGCTTGATTGATGTGGTGGCTTCAACGACCAAATCAAGAATGATAAAGGATAAGAAAAAGAAGGATGAGCTTAAGGCTCAATTGGATCAATTACATTCATTCTTGAAAATTGTTTCCTCTCCAAGATCACAACAGGTAACTGCCATTGAGACTCCTATTTTGTTAAGCAAAAAGGAGGTAGATGATTTGGTGTAGGTATGAGGCAAAGTGGAGATGGTCAACCGATGGATGGAAAAGTTGATTCAAGCGGTAGGTGAAGTTTTAGTTGAGGGTTTTGAGACCTACAAAGGAACTGAAGAGTTGATAAAAGAGATGCATCAATACATTGAAGCATTGGAGAAGCAAGAAGAAGAGTATAAAGAATACAATCAGAAATTGGAGAGGGTTAATGCATTACCTTTAGCTACTCTTCTTGAACAGTCCATACTTGAGGAGGAGAAGAAATATTTTATTGGAAAAACCTCTCGTATACTTTGTTTTAGAACTAGCTTCTTGTGTAAACATAAGGATGAGATCCAAGGGGCTATTAATAATTTGACTGAGCAATTGGAAGAGCTGGAAGCAGTCATTGCTATTATTGTAGATGTAAATTCATTTACAAAAGAAGGCATGCCTTTGAGTCAAATAAAAGAGAAATGGGATGAGAGATTTAGAGGACTGATGCAGAAGGGAGATGATGATGGAGATTTGATGTTGGATCGGTTAATGGATATCAAAGAATAAATAAAAGCTGCTGAAAGAGAATTGACAAAGGTAAAAGGTATGAGCCATTTTTTATGCAAGGCATAACAAGTAGGTTATACCCTCTTTTAGAATCATTTACCAAAATATTCTACTCGATATTTTGCATATTGTCCATCCTACCATACGTCATTTTAGAAATCTTTAGCAACATCCTTTATTGTCAGAAAATCCAAAACAACATAGAAATAAATAAGACATACCAATTTTTAGACATAGTCTGCATTACCCCATTTTGAGCAACTTTTCATGGTCGAAACAAGGTTTCAAAATAAACAAAGAGCAATTTTGGACCCTAACGAATTTTTCAATTCTTTCGCAAATGAACCATCAGGGAAAGAAAGACCACACAAACCTTTGCTTGAAAAACACATCACTAGAGACACACATGGCCAAATTTATATTGAAGACATAGACGCTGCCGTACAAGATCCTGAATTTGCATCCTTTATGGATGAGTGTTTGGAAAATGATCCCCAACGATATCTAGCAAATTTTCTAGTAGGATGTGCCACACTACCACCAGGATTTTACATTCATACTTTGAAAACACTGTCTACTCAACCAACACAAACTGTGACATCAAGTGTTTCTATTCCCCAAATCACCATAGCAATACCAACTAGCATACCAACTCAAACATCATCAATTGAGAACCCAACCCCTTTCAACAAAACACAAGGTTTACAATTTACTATGGGAGAAACTTCATCAAACCCCTTTGGCACCAACACTACTGGTAAGAAATCCAAAGTTGGCACGAATATTCCTATACCAAATCAGAACATTCAGACAGGAAATATTCCCAATCTAAATAAGAACATTTAGACAGGAAATATTCCGAATCCAAATAAGAACATTCAGATAGGAAATATTCCCAATCCAAATCATAACCCGACAGAACATGGCATTTCAGAACACCTACATTGATCCAAACAACACAAACAACATGTCCTTGAAACAAGTAGATGTTCTTAAAAACCAAATGAAAATGCCTCAACAACAGATGGAAAACATGTCTATGTCAGGAAAATGAACTATCTCAGTGCAAGATCTATGTCCATGTCCATTTGACAAAGAGCTTTATATGACACCCTTCCCCCATGGCTACAATATATTGAATTTACCTAAGTATAATTTGAGGAAGAATCCTTTGGAACACATTAGAAAATTCTCAATGACATGCATGGACATATCATATGACCCCACATACTTGATGAGACTATTTCCACGAACGCTTATTGGGATAGCACTAGAATGGTTTTCTAAATTACCATATGGAATATGATCCTGGGGTGAATTAGCTGAGAAGTTTGTCGAACACTTTTCCTTTAACATATACAATGAAGTAACAATAGCTACCTTGTGCCACAAAACATAAGAAGATGGTGAAACTTTCACCACTTTCTTCTAGAGATGGAGAAGTCTAGCTAGCAGATGTCCAGTTGAAATACCAGAAAAATAGAAGGTCACGATATTCCTTGAAAACATCAATCCAAAATTGAGAGGTGACTTAAGGGTACATTGTTGTACTTCCTTCCTAGACTTGGTACAAAAGGGAATCATCGTTGAAAAATGCCTTATTTACAAAGGAGAAATAAAAGTACTAGGCACAAACCCAGTGGTTCAACATCAAAATGCCCCCAATGATAGAAAGAAATTATGGTCTAGAAACAAAAATGTTACAAATGACGGCATTGTTGATGCTAAAACCATACATACGGGACCATTTATCACACTTAGAGGTTACAACCCCAATCAAGACATGACGAATAGTCCAGATCAAAGAGCTAATTATATCCAAAATTCACAGCAACAACGGCCACAAAGGAGATTTCCTATACATGAATTTACCCCTTTAGAGCAACCAATCGAGACAATTTTCAAAGAGTTTGGCCTACTTTTTCGCAAAATTACCGAAAAAGGGAAAAATCACAAAAAGGGAAAAAACCCCGATTTTGTATAACCCTAATTTATAAAGGGTTTGGGATAGAGTTATAGTATCATAAGAAATAGGCGATTATTCATGATATTGTAATAGGGTTTTGCACTGGTTAATAATATCATTGGATAGCTACGGTTTGGTGGATGTAGCCCACATTGGGTGAACCACGTTAAATTCTCTGTGTTAATTTTTCTGTGTGTTTTACTTCTGGTTTATTTGATAAAATCTGCATTTAGCTTTTAGATATCTGCCATTGAAAACCTAACAAGTGGTATCAGAGCGGGTTGTTTTTCGATTATCATTTGCAGGAAAGTCTCACGATTGAGTGGGAGTCTCACAGTTAAGTGGGAGCAATGGCAGACGAGGGTAAGATGAAGGTTGATAAGTTCAATGGGCAGAACTATCAGTTATGGAAGATGCAGATGGAGGACTATCTCTATCAGAAGGATTTATGGCGGCCAATTGGAAGGGAAAACCAAGAAACCCACAGCAATGATGGATGAGGACTGGGATATTTTGGATAGAAAGGCACTTGGCAGTATTCGCTTATGCCTGGAACAATCGGTGGCGTTCAATATTACAACAGCAAAGACAACTCTAGAGTTGATGGAAACCCTAGCAAAGTTATATGAAAAGCATTCCGCTTCGAATAAGGTATTTCTTATGAAGCGTTTATTTAATATGAAAATGGTAGAAGGTGGATCAGTTACTGATCATTTGAATGAATTTAATACAGTTACCAGTCAATTAACTTCTGTAAAAGTTAACTTTGATGAAGAAGTTAGGGCTCTTTTGATTTTGTGTTCTTTGCCTAAAAGTTGGAATAGCTTGGTAATGGCGGTTAGCAATTCTGTTTCTAGTTCAAATACATTGAAATTTGATGATGTTATTGGTGTTATTTTGAGCGAGGAAATTCGTAGGAAAAGCTCAGGTGGAACATCCACATCAGGCAGTGTTTTGAATGCAGAAAGCAAGGGCAGAACAAATGAGAGACGAAACAATTTTGGGAGTCATGGGAAGTCACGAGGAAAATCAAGGGACAGAAGGTCCCAATCTAGAGACAAGAGGGATTGCTGGTACTGTGGTAAGCCAGGGCATGTAAAGAAAGATTGTTGGTCTCGAAAAAATAAAGAAGGAGACAAACAGGAAGGAAATAAAGAGGCAAATGTGGTAAGTAATAAATCTAATGAGGATGCTTTGATTCTTTCTCTTGATAATGCTAATGATTCTTGGGCGTTAGATTCAGGGGCTTCATTTCATGCTACACCCCATAGAAATTATTTTCTTGATTATGTCCAAGGGGATTTTGGGCTAGTTTATTTGGGAGATAATGAACCCTGTCAGATTATTGGAAAGGGAAGAATCAAGATCAAGTTGCAGAATGGGAATCATTGGCTACTACATGAGGTAAGGCACGTTCCAAAGCTAAAAAGAAATTTAATTTCTGTAGGGCAACTAGATGACGAAGGTTGTGTTGTTACATTTAGTGATAAAAATTGGAAGGTTACAAAAGGTGCCTTAGTAGTAGCAAAAGGTGTGAAAGTAGGCACCTTATATCTTTGTACAAGTCATACTGTTCCTTCTACTTTAGCTATTGCAGATAAAATTCAATGTTTAGGAATAGTTGCTACAGTTCAGCAGGAAGAAAATCAGATAGTTGCTGTGAATTCTGAATCAACACTATGGTATAACAGACTTGGGCATATGAGTGCAAAAGGTATGAAAGTACTTCATTCAAAGAATATTTTACCAGGTCTAAAATATGTTAATATGGATTTCTGTGAAAGTTGTGTTTATGGAAAACAAAAGAGAGTTAGTTTTCTCAAGGATGGGAAACAAAAGAAAGATAAGAAATTGGAGCTTGTGCAGACGGATGTATGGGGACTAGCTCAGGTATCTTCTCTCAGTGGCTCTCATTATTATGTCACATTCATTGATGATGCAACTAGGAAGGTATGGATTTATTTCATTAGGCAGAAATCTGATGTATTTGAAACTTTTAAAAAATGGAGAAGCTTGGTTGAGAATGAGACAGGTAAAAAGTTGAAATGTCTCAGATCTGACAATGGTGGCGAGTATTGCAGCAAAGAGTTTGAAGATTATTGTTCCTCTAATGGTATTCGTAGGTAGAAAATGGTTCCAAGGACTCCACAAGAAAATGGAGTGGTTGTGCGCATGAATAGAACAATAATGGAGTGTGCACGGACTATGAGATTGCATGTCGGGTTGCCTTTAAACATGTGGGCAGAGGCTATAAACACTGTTGTTTATTTAATTAATAGAGGTCCATCTAATCCTTTGGGTTGTGGTATTCTAGAGGAAGCATGGAAAGGTAAGAAGGTGAGTTATTCTTTTCTGAAAAACCTTCGGTTGTGAAGCATTTGCACATGTAGATTCTGAAAATAGAACTAGGCTTGATGCAAAATCAAAGAAATGTATATTTGTTGGATATGGCATAGATGAATTTGGTTATAGGCTTTGGGATTTTGAAAATAAGAAAATTGTGAGAAGCAAGGATGTCATATTCAATGAGAAAATGTTGTACAAAGATTTATTGCAGCAGCATGAGAAGAAAGAACAGGATTATGCAGTGCTGGATGATATTACAAACAACAATGTTCCAGTGGTTCCTCATGCTCCGCAACAACAGCAACAAGAAATACCACAAACTCCAGTGAATGTTAGGCGATCTTCAAGGTTAAGTAGACCTCCAGAAAGATTTTCTCCCTCTTTGTACTCTATTCTATTAACTGATGCTGGTGAACCAGAATGTTATCATGAAGCTATGCAGGTGGATACCAAGGTTCAGTGGGAGCATGGAATGGAAGAAGAAATGGACTCCTTGCTAAAAAATCAGACTTGGGAATTATGCAAGTTGCCTGCAGGTAAAAAGGATTTAGCAAACAAATGGGTTTATAGGATGAAAGAGGAGGATGGAGGTAAGAAAAGATTTAAATCTAGATTAGTTGTAAAGGGATTTGCACAGAAACAAGGTATTGATTTTGATGAAATATTTTCTCCAGTTGTTAAAATGACCTCTATTCAACTGTGTTAAGTATTGTGGCTATTGAAGATTTGCATTTAGAACAGCTTGATGTTAAAACTGCCTTTCTCCATGGTGATTTGGAAGAGGAAATTTATATGGAACAACCACAAGGATTTGAGGTCAAAGGTAAGGAGAAACTAGTGTGCAGATTGAAGAAAAGCTTATATGGCTTGAAGCAAGCACCTCGACAATGGTATCTTAAATTTGATAGTTTTATGGCTGAGCAAGGTTACAATAGGTGTAATTCATACCATTGTGTTTATTTTAAGATGCTAGGTGAAGATAGCTACATTATTTTATGTTTATATGTTGATGATATGCTTGTAGCGGGGTCTAACATGGATCACATAAAGGAGTTAAAACAACAGTTAGCAAATTCATTTGCTATGAAGGATTTGGGGGCAGCAAAACAAATCCTTGGTATGAAGATTACAAGAGATAGGAAAAACAGGAAATTGTTTTTATCTCAAGGTTGATTATGTTAAAAAGGTGTTGCAGAGATTTCATATGGAGAATGCAAAAGCTGTCAGCACACCTTTGCCCAGTCATGTAAAATTGACTAAGGATATGTGTCCAAAGACACAAGAGGAGGAAGAAAAAATGTCCAAGGTACCATATGCTTCAGCTGTAGGTAGTTTAATGTATGCCATGGTATGCACAAGACCAGATATTGCACATGTTGTAGGAGTTGTTAGCCGGTATATGGGTAATCCAGGAATTGAGCATTGGAATGCAGTGAAATGGATTCTTAGGTATTTGAGAGGTACACTGGATAAACATTTATGTTTTGAGGGCTCTAATATAGATTTAAAAGGCTATGTTGACTCAGATCTGGCAGGGGATATTGATACCAGACGGAGTACCATAGGTTATGTATTTACCATTGGTGGGACAGCAGTAAGTTGGATATCTCGATTGCAAAAGGTGGATGCTTTATCCACCATAGAGGCAGAGTATGTGGCTGCAACAGAGGCAGCAAAGGAAATGATATGGATGCAATTTTTCATGGAAGAGTTGGGAAAACAACAGGCTGAAAATTACTTGTTCACAGACAGCCAGAGTGCTATACATCTTGCAAAGAATTCTTCCTTGCACTCTAAAACCAAACACATACAGTTGAGGTATCATTTCATTCGGTCAGTGTTGGAGGATGGCCAAGTAAAGCTGGAAAAGATACATACAGATGTAAATCCAGCGGATATGTTTACTAAGGCAGTGATAAGGGAGAAGCTGAGCTCCTCTTCAGCTTCGGTTGGCCTTCAAGGTTGAATTAAAGTATAAGAAAGCAGCAGGGTCCAAGGTGCTTATTTCCAGTGGGAGCTGTAAGTGCAGCGGTGTTGTCCAGGTTCAGTCTCCAAGTGGGAGATTTTTTAGGTGTGGAGCCTAATCAGTCTCCAAGTGGGAGATTGTTGGTATGTGGTGACTGATCATTCTATTCTGTACACTCTTCATGTACAGAAAAAGGGAAAAATCACAAAAAGGGAAAAAACCCCGATTTTGTATAACCCTAATTTATAAAGGGTTTGGGATAGAGTTACAGTATCATAAGAAACAGGCGATTATTCGTGATATTGTAATAAGGTTTTGCATTGGTTAATAATATCATTAGATAGCTGCGGTTTGGTGGATGTAGCCCACATTGGGTGAACCATGTTAAATTCTCTGTGTTAATTTTTCTGTGTGTTTTACTTATGGTTTATTTGATAAAATCTGCATTTAGCTTTTAGATATCTGCCATTGAAAACCTAACATTAGGGCAACCAATCGAGACAATTTTCAAAGAGTTGATTAAGCATAATCTCATTAAACCTTTGGAACCATGAGAGTATGATCGTAGATAGTTTAAACCTTCATGGTGGGACGATAACACCTATTGTAACTATCATTGAACAAAAGGACACAACCTACAACAATGTCAACAACTAAAGAATATTATACAAGACTTTGTTGAAAACGGAACCATAGAGGTCAATGGGCAGAAAAATACCAAGAACAGTGATCATAAGGTCTTCACAGACCCATTACATGACACACGAAAGGAAAGGCCTCCAGTTCGGGAACCAAGAATAATCCATCAACCAATTATACCAATACCAAGTATGACTATGGAAAAGGAAAGATCATAAATCACCTCTGAGCTGCAAATGAACATGTTGATACCATCATCATTAAGAAGCATCCTGAATGTGTTGTAAACACACATACAACAAAGATAACTATTCCAGGTCCTTCTTCTTAGCCATCTACACAATCTTCCAAGTCTAAGTACAATCTCCTTGATCAACTGAGCAAAACCCCCACATAAATATCCATTTTGGAACTATTGAATTTATCACCTGAGCACCGAGCCATTCTTGAAAAATCTTTACAGAACACGACTGTTCCTATAGACTGAGATGTCAATTGTTTCGAAGAAATGGTGGGATATTTAACCAACTCACATGATGCCACATTTTCGCAACAAGATTACTCAACCAAAAATTCTGATCATAATGACCCATTACATCTTGAAGTCCTAGTCCATCAAACCAAAGTTAGATGAGTCTTGGTAGACGGAGGAGCAGGTTTGAACTTTTGTACCCTAAAATTGGTTAAGGCGTTAGGATTCTCAGAAGAATGTGTAGACACCTCTAAGAGTATAGTCATCAAGGCTATGATGATGAGGAAAGATCATCCAAAGGAGTTGTCACACTCCCTATCAGAATTGGCCCAACAATTATGAACACTAGCTTCCAAGTCTTGGATCTCACCTTCTGTATAAGCTGTTGTTAGGTAGACCTTGGATACACGCAATGAAATTTGTACCTTCCACACATCCCCAATGTCTTAAATTCCCATATAATGGCACCGAGATCACGATTGATGGTGATCCAGACCCTTTTCAATATTGTACAAGCCTAAGGGAAATTCCACAATGACAAGTACCAATTAACCAAGAAGCTTCATCATCCACTTTATCCTTATACATTGATCCATCACATCTTACCAAGTCCATTTCATTCAGACCACCATCATCCACTCCTAAGGTGGAGATCCAAGACAAGGGTTGTGGAGAATATTACATGAAGGAATCATACTGTGTCAATCAGCTGGTTCCACCTAAGGCATATGGCTTACCTATGGCAGATAGAAGATAGTCAATAGTCACATTTCATGTTCCCCCTACAATAACATTGACCAAATGGGGAGATTTAAGTGAAGAAATTGTGGATCAAGGTGATATTACCTCCTGGTTGTACCAGGAAGAAAATGAATACCCCTCGTCGTCTATTCAAATAACTAAGGATCAATATGGAAAAGGCTTTAAGATAATGCAAAACGAAGGCTATGATGGGTGCAGTGGGTTAGGACTACATCAAAATGGAAGGACATAACCGATCACTGTCTCACCACAATTGAAATACCTAGGGTTAGGGTTTCAACCGCTTACAATTGGGTTTCCTAGTACTTCGTCACCATTTCAAGAGGAAGTGAGTACTTGTGCAGACATCGAGATATCTCATGAACCACTTCCCCCAGTTTATGATGAATCTCCCGACTCAAGCGATTGTGAATGGGATTCCTTTTCCTCTACTAGTACCATGAACATAGACACTCTATTTAGAGAATTGGACCTAATAATAAAACCCTTACCAAAACCATCTAGTCCCCGTTATAGGAAGCACTTGTCCAAAGAAGAATGGCATAAGCACTATTATTGGGAAACCCTTGAACATGCATTTGGGCACCTAACAAACCATCGTCTGATGACTTAGCCCTTACAATAGTCCCACATCAAATTTTACCTACCCATAGGAAAAAGAACAAGAAGGAGTTAGTCCAAAACTTCTGTGACCATGTCAACCACTCTATATTCACATTATCAGCTTCCACCTTTGATAACTCTGATGATGACATGCCTCTCATATATCCCGAACTTATTGACTAGGATCAACAAGGTACACCCATCATAGACACATTCGAGAATGACAAAGCAATAGCTGAGTTCATTGGACTTCGAGAGGGCATACCAAGAGGAGATCATAAAGCTAGTTTTACCATAGACTTGGATGACAAAGCATATTTTTGGGAGTCTATTTACACCTCTAGTCACAAAAATGAAAATAAAAAGAAAAAAGATGAAAATGAGAAAAATAATGAGTCCCTAGGTGAAAACCGAAAGGCGCCTTTAGACGAAGAAATAGTCAAAATAAAGGACGTATCCGAGGGCGAAAACCTCTCTGAGGCACCCAAGGATAGAGGTTTAAATATTCTCCCTATTGAACAGGAAAAGTCACCAATACTAGTAGAAGAGTCTATTGAAGTCAACATAAACACAGAAGAAAACCCTTGGAAGATATACTTTCCAGCATCATTGACAGAGATAGAACAACCTGAGTTTAAGGACTTCTTTGCAAAGAGACAGATAAAATTTGCATGGTCATATGCTGAAATGTCTGGGCTGGATCTAGACCTTATATTGTACCATCTACCATTATAGCTAGGTATTAAGCCAGTCAAACAGAAGTTAACGAAAATGCATCCACATATTGCTCTACTAGTCAAAGCATAACTTAAGAAACTCTTGGATGTTGGATTTATAAGAACCATAGACTATGCAGACTGGATTTCAAATCTTGTACCAGTGACTAAACTGGCTGGGGGCATTCTCATTTGCACAGACTTTAGAGACATCAACAACGCATGTCCTAAGGATGACTTCTCTTTTCCGAACATAAACATGATAGTAGATCTTACAATAGGATACAATATGTTATCCCTCATGGATGGTTTCTCTGGATATAACCAAATCAAAATCGCAGCTAAAGACCAAGACAAGACAACTTTCATGTGTCCATGGGGCACATACTATTGGAATGTTATTCCTTTTGGGCTTAAGAACGCAGGAGCTACCTATCAATGGGAAATGAATACTATTTTCCATGACATTGTACACAATCTCATGGAAGATTATGTAGATGACATTATAGCTAAATTAGAAACAAGGGCAGATCATTTGAAGGTTCTAGACAAGATATTCCAGAGGCTAGAGAATTACAACATCAGGATAAATACAAAGAAGTGTGTCTTAGGAGTAAAATCGGGGAAACTTCTAGGGTATATCATTTCCAGAAGAGGCATTGAAGTAGATCTAGAGAAGATAAGAGCTATCATAGAAAAATTCCTCCTCCAATTAGCATTGGTCGACTAAGAACACTACAGGGAAGATTACAGTCCATCAGGCATTTCATTGTACAACTGGTAGACAATATACACCCATTTCAACATTTACTCAAGAAAGGAGTACCATTTGTGTGGACACCTAAATGTCAGGAAGCTTTCCAACAAATCAAGGATTATTTGCTCACTCCACTTGTCTTAATGCCACCTACAGATGGAAAACTGTCGATACTATACATTTCAGCAACTTAGTCATCACTAGGAGCTATTCTCGCACAAAACGATGATCAAGGTCATGAAAGAGCAGTCTATTACATCAGTCATACCTTGGTAGGATATGAATCAAATTACAGAAACATAGAACATGCCTGTCTTGCGGTAGTCTTTGCTACTCAAAAACTTTGGCACTATATGCTAAATCACCAAACAATGTTGGTTGCAAAGATTGATCCCCTCAAATATCTCCTAAGGCAACATTAATAGGCCGATTGGCTAAATGGGTTATGATACTTAGTGAGTATGACATCCAATATGTAGAGAAGAAGGCTATAAAAGGACGGGTGATTGCAGATCATTTAGCTGATGCACCCATGAAAGCAGACCATCCTTTAGTGGAAAATTTTCCTGATGAATTTATCTTCAACATTGACACTAGAACAAAATGGAAATTATGCTTTGATGGATCACATACAAATTGTGGTTCGGGAGTGGGTATCCTATTTGTTACACCTCAAGATGATACCATCCCTAAATCATTCATGAGTGCTTTCCCTTGCACCAACAACATAGTAGAGTATGAATCCTTAGTGACAGGATTAAAAATGGCAGCTCAGTGGAAGATTAAGAGTCTACATGTTTTTGGCGATTCTCAGCTAGTAGTCTGGCAAGTAAATGATGATTATGAGACTAAGGATGAGAAACTTGCCCCCTACAAGTGCATGGCTAACAGTTTCAAGCAGTACTTTAATGAAATTACCTTTCAACAAATACCACGTATTTAGAATAGAGCTGCAGATGCTATGGCAACCGTGGGTTCCTTATTGGATATTCCGAGCAACGTGCCTAAGTGTGAGTTTTTGGTTGAACAGTTGTTGGTCCCTGCCTATGATGTCCTCGATTTTGTGATGGCGTGTACAATTGTAGGTCCTACTTCCCCTTGGTATAAATACATATTCGACTATCTAACTGATCAAACCTTGCCTCTAGACTTGTCAAATAACCAACGTCGAACCTTTATCCGTAAGTCAGCTAAGTTCACCATCATCAGAGATACCCTATATAGATGTACCTTAGATAATGCCCTAATGAGATGTCTTGATTCTAAAGAAGCACAAACAACTTTGCGAGTGGTGCACGAGGGTATATGTGGATCCCATTCGAGTGGTCCTACTTTAGCCCATAAGATTATGAGATTAGGTTATTATTGGCCTACAATGGAAAAAGACTCATATATCTTTATAAAGAAATGTAGATAGTGTCAGATACACGAAGATTTGATAAGAGCACCAGCATAGGAACTTCATCTGATTACATCACCATGGCCTTTTTCCCAATGAGGACTTGACCTCATAGGTAAGATACACCCTCCATCATCCAATAGTCATAAATTCATCATAATCGCCACCGAATACTTCACCAAATGGATTGAAGCTATTCCCATGACCTACATCACCGACATGCAAATATCCAAGTTTATCCTAAACTATATCATTTGTCAATATGGTGTGCCCCAATCCATAATCACAGACAATGACCGCCCAATCAAAAACCAAGAAGTATGACATCTATGTGAAGAGTTCCATATCAAACATCATTTTTCCACCCCGTATTACCCACAAGGTAATGGCCAAGCCGAGGCATCTAATAAAACCATTGTTAGAATCCTAAAGAAGACTGTCAATGACACTGGTCGTGACTAGTACCTACAATTGAATCCTACCTTATGGGCTTACCGCACAAGCATTCATACTCCCATTAGCGCCACTCCATACTCCCTAGTATTCGGATCCAAAGCTATCTTACCTATTGAGGTTGAAATTCCTTCCCTGAGGGTATCCTTGAAAGGTCACATTGATGATGAAGAATACCGTGTATCTAGAGTATAAGAGCTAGAATTACTGGATGAACGAAGACAGAAAGCACTAGACCATTTGCAAGCATATCAGAATCGTCTTCGTCATAGCTATAATAAGAAGGTTCTAAATAGACACTTTGACATTGGTCATCTAGTTTTAATGGAGAATCCCAAGAACCAAGCTGAACGAGAAAAGCCAAGTAAGTTTTAACCTAACTGGTTAGGGCCTTATATTGTCACATAATATTTTGGATTAGGAGCGTACTAACTCTCTACCCCTGAAGGACAGCCACTTTTGTCACCAATTAACAACCTTCATTTGAAGAAGTTCTATGCGTAGCTTATGAGAATCTTTCTTAATCGTAAAAATAAAGAAAAATGAAAAAATAAAAAAATGGTTACCTTGATGAAAACCTGGCAAATAGGCGTCTTTGTAACACCAAAAAAATTCAAAAATCAGTAAAATAGTAAAGAGAAATAATCCTTCGAATAGTGAAAACCACTTCAGTGGCGCTATGGATAAGTACCATGGTGAAAACCTGGTAAACAAGCACCATGTGTAGTCAAACTCGCTCTTTCAACTACCATCATTCCAATCAAACTTTTTCATCATCCCTCATAATAAATTGTTGTCCTATCCATTACTGGGAATGATTGACATCAAGTCCATTTCGTCACATTCCCCACTCCATCTCATATGTCTTATTCCCAACTAGGGGAAAATCCTTGTTTTGTTCCATGAGGACCTTGTACTTAACATTACACCATCAAAAATGTCTTGAAAAATCCCAAAAAATAATAGAAAACTTCAAAAAGACAAAAAAAAAATCAAAACATGTCAGAAAATCCCAAAAACAAAAGTCAAGTCAGTCATGTTAACTTAGTCGTAGGCATAGTCAAACTACGTTGTCTCTATGACTGGACGTAGGCAAGGCCATCAGTCGATGTGCTCCTGAGGCATTAGGTCTGTTTGTCTAGGTTTGTCATGTATCGCACACATTAAAATCATGACTCTTTGTACATTCAAAGTCATTGGTCGTGTCGAATTACGAGGTCTCTGTGTGTACAATGTAGGCAAGGTTAATGAATTGATGAGCTCCTGAGACCGCACTAGGTCAATCCAATAGGGTTTATCACATTCACATTCACTATCACACACGTTGCATATCATCAGCTTAAATACATATCTTCAATCAGTTATGTTAGTTAAAGTTTGGTCGAACAACGAGGTCTTTGCATGTACAACGTAGGCAAGGCTAATCAATCGATGAGCCCCCGAGGCCGCATTAGGTCAGTCCTTTAGGGTATCATCTCAAGTCATACACGGTCAATACACACACACACTTTTAATCATTCAAGGAATCAAAACAAGTCATGCATCAACAAGGAAACATCTCAAAACTGTCATCAAGTCAATATCAAACACATTGTCAAAGTGATCAACCTATGTCTTAGCAAGATATGTCTTTCTTGTCAACAAACGTTGTTAAATTGTCATAGCCTCATGTAGCTTGTGACATCAACATCTTCAGGCTCCAACATCTTATACGACACGTGTTTTATCTGAAACCAGGCTTTGTCATGCCTTATATAGATAGTCACCATGTCAAAACTAGACTCAACATCTTATGCAGTATGTGTCATCACTCACATTACACTATGTCAAACATCAAACAATCAAACAATCCCACAAGATCAATTTTTGGTGAATACTTTTATTTGGCTTTATGACTTTATATCTTATTTTGTCTTATCTTTCTATTGATTTGTGAATTAAGTCTGGTTACTATCTTTCTCAAGGATGTCCCTTGAAGGATTTAGAGAAGCAAGGATGTCTCAGGACTCTTTTTCTTTGGTTGTTGTCTATAAACTGTCTTTTTAACTTTGGTTTTTGAGTCATGTTACTAGTTTCCTCAAGGATGTCCTATCAAGAATTTAGAGGAGCAATGATGTCTCATGACCCATCTTTTATTTTTTCGTTGTCTGTGGTTTGTCAAGACAAAACGACTGGGGCAACTTTGTCCTTAGTATGAGTTAAGACACTCCTTGTCTATGACTGTCTGTTTTTCGCAAATGGATGACTTTGTACACTATGGTATATCTCATATCATGGTGTGTACTATCCATTTGTGTCATGTCCCACCCAATGATGATTAAAAAAAAGCAGGTTTAGCATATATGGAAAAATATCGAAGATCATATGTTTTTCTCAATCAATCTCCTTAATTGCTTCTTACTAACATTCTGGAATCATCCATGTTAACATTTCTCTTTTCCGACATAATGGTAGAGTCCTATGACACAACAAAAATATTAGATCATTTGCATATGCAAACATATTATAAGAATTTCATATAGTTACAGTTACATTCACATTTTCATCGCATCTCTATGAAGTCATGGCATAATAGGCATTCCATCACATATAAGATGCATAATATAGAACATTACATCCATCATCATATAGAATCATCATAAACATCAAAACTGCATAAACTCATCATGTATAGAAAAACTAATTCATAACACATGTACATACATTATCTAGGAAACATAATCATATAGAAACAATGCATCATCCATAAAATAGAACTGCATATCACATAGAAGCTGCCAAAAATCATATATATATCGCTCAAAATAATGTGTCACAGTACAATATCAAAGTGTATCCATAAATAAAATGAGCTCCCAGGCTCTCTGATCAAAATACAATGTCTACATATATAACAGTGTCAACGTGTCCCACTCCCACTACTATCACGTGGTGAAGGTGGTGAAAACTGCCTCAGAGGTACTCTTTGTGAGGTGGAAGGCCTGTCATACAGACCTATCCTCGGTGGTCCTACCACACCCTCTATACTCTGTGTCTGTGTCTGACTCCTACTCTATGACCTGTGGCTGCAAACCTCTGTAAAATCTAGGAGCTTATTTGTCTGCTTGCACCACTGACTCATACAGATCTCTATGATATGATGCTCTCTCAACTGATCTGACTAGCTCATGAGAAAAACCATCAGATGAAGTGACACTACACAAACATCTGACCTCTGTGAACTGCTGCTCTATCTCCTATCTCCGAGCTATGGCCTGATCTCTCTCCATGAATGCACTGTCTCTCTTTATCTACATGGCATCCAACTTTGTTGTGACCAGTCTTAGCCTCTCCTCAAAAGCCTCCTTGTCACTATCCCTAGGAGCCTCCTCATCTCGTCTCCCCTCTACAATCTGATCCTAGAGTTCTCTCTCCTGCTCCTCCATAGGTATCTCCTCCTCGACATCATCCTCCCCATAACCTGCCAGAATACCAAGAGGATTAATATCAACGTCAACCTCCTCATCCTGTGCAAGGTCCTCTCCACCAATATCTGCCTCTGCTACTACCTCCTTGGCAACATGCTCATCTCCAAACTCTCCCTCTGCTCCACCTCTGAGGTCTAACATCTGTACATCCTCTACCTCTGCCTCTCAAATAGGTGATAGTCCACCTACTTGACCACCCCTCTAACCTCTCTATCCTTGTCTGCCACCACCTCTACCACCACCTCTGACACCACCTCTACCTCTATGCCACCCACTCGGCCCTATACCTCATCTCTCTATTGGTGTCGGCTGATTTGGATCTGTGTAAGGAATAGGACGATGCTCTACCCACCATGTGTCATATGTAGTTGTAGTCCCTGGATCTGCTACTCTATCTCTCCATCCCCACTATAATGGTTGTAATGCCTATATCTTTGCCTCTGCAGTAGCTACTGGAATCATAGGACCCCAGTGTGGAACCTCTCTAGATGATCGAGCAAACTCTGCTCTACCTCTAGGCTCATCCTAAAGCTCCCCAAAGTGTCTCAATACTCGGTCTGGAAGATGTCTCTCAATAATATGAACACTCGAAACACTCCTCCCAATTAGGTATTGTGTCTTCCTGCAGTAAGTCAAATGCTTATCCTCATCAGACCATCTCTCACAATCCATGTATGGCCTCCAAGTAAACTGATCCAATATATCAAGTGCATGTCTCCAGTAACCTGTATCGCTGACATGACTCGGAGTGATGTTTCCCATATACCGGAAAACATATGGAGATCTAGTCGCTCACTCTATAGTCACAAGAGGATGAAATACCACAATGCACTCTCATGCCCAAACCATGAGCAGAGTGGTACCACAACTCATAGACTATGCGTCTCTGTATACTATGTCATGTAGATGGAAGTATAGCATGCCTAATAGACATGGACCCCAGGCATAGACAGTCTCTCTTTAGTATCCCCACCAACATCTCTCCCCACCCGATAGGAAAAACATGACACCACCGGTTTGGAAGTACTATCCCCCCTATCAATGTACATAGGATACAGTCTATCCTATCGTACCTGTCATCCAACACTTGGCACCTAATCTTGTAGTGCTCTATCCCTAGACTCCTAATGTCATCAAATACACAGTATCTAGTGGGCTCACTGAATCCATGTTGGGTATCATACATCACCTGCTCTCACTTGATAGGAAGTCTCAATATCCTATATACGTCCTCCAAGGTCACAGTCGCCTCCCTAATCGGAAAATGAAATGAAGATGGGTCAGAATGCCATCGCTCACATAACATAGTCAACATGCCTCTGTTTGCTCGAATCATGGGAATAGAAAGCACATGTTGTAGTCTGAGTCTCCATAGTAAATGAGTCTCTCCACTGACTAACCAAGATCTCAACTCAAGAGTATCAGGACATGTCTCTCGTGTATAGATCGGATCTAAAACAACCTCCATATAAACCAACATGCCAAAATTTTCAAGTTTTTCTTAGAATTTTTTTTGGAAAATTTACCAGCCAAATGTGGCTTACTATGAAAAATGTGGTGCATTCATACAAATGTGTTGCATAACAGGCATTTGTGTCACATATCACATATGTGTTGCACAAAATCCATACCATTTCTAAAATTTCCAATGTGTTACAAGAATACAAATGTGGTGCATTATCCTACATGCGATTATCCTAAATGCATATGTGATTCGCAGCTACAAATGTGGTGCATTTTCATTCATATGTGTTTAATCCCTAAACTAGCCTAACTTAGCCTAGGCGTCTTTTTGCAGATGAGTTGTTTTGCATACACATGCGTTGTGCATGAACGCATATGCATTGAACGCAAAAGATCGCATTTTCTTAATTAGCTTTTACATGCGTAAATCTACGTGCAAAAAAAAATTTCACAAGCTTGTTTTCGAGTACATACCAGTGGTCCTACATCAGCTGGCTGTCTATAAGTCTGGATCCAATATCTGCGATGCGCAGTGTAGGGAACTGGAGACATCTTCATCCAAAGCTCAGAGAAACTTTCTCAATTCTTCCACTCCTTCGGGTGCAAATGAATTGGTTTTCAACCTAATTCTTATTTATACCTAGGGTTTGGGTGGCATTTCTTCTGATCTTGTCTATTGGTCACTTAACCTTCCAACTTCTACTGACCCGTACACATCCATATCATATCCAAATTCAATTCCATCAACTCCATAGCATTTCTGCCACCCAAATTGACTTATCAGGAATATTTCCTGAATTTTTTGAAATTTTTCAACAATTTGTCAATTTTCCCGAGGGGGCATACCCTAACCTATTTCATGTTGGGGCACGATCGAGGCATATTTTCTTTGACACAATGCCTAAACAACATTGTATCAAAGAGGGGCAAACTGTAGATACTGAAAATTGTTCTAGGCCTGCGAGTACCACTTTCGACATAATTTTCTATTATCCATGGTCATGATTAAATAATTTTTATTATTTAATTACCTTTTTTAAACACATATTTCCTCTATTAATTAAATACCCCTTTTTAATTAATTCATAATGACCTTTATTCAACTTCATTAATTAAATAAATCATATTTATTTAATCATGTCACTAACTAATTTAATTCTTCTTCTTAATTAAATAATTTATTATTTAATTACCCCCTTTATCATATTTCAACTATAATTAAATATTTATTATTTAATTATTCATTTAATCCTTTTCAATAATCAATTAAATAAATTACATTATTTATTTAATTAAATCTCTTATTTTCGAATGTTGAATTAAATTAACATTTCATTCATATTTGATTATTATTTATGTCACATTCTTCTATCAATCAGTTGACTAATCATTCACTCACCTTCTGACTCAAGGTCTATTTTTAATTCTCCAGTTATCTCCGGATTCAACATTTGATCGTGTATGTGAGAAGACTCTCTGTCACAGCTAGTCGGTTAACGAGTTCTAACTCATATGCATGAATGTGTTTATTAATTAAATATCTTTATTTAATTAATTAACTCAAGTTTTGCATTCGAATAAATTATTCTTCAAGTTCTAACTTTGTCTTTGACATTCAAAGTCTATTTATTCTATTTTCAAAGACTCTTAACTGAAGATTAAACTATTTATTTAATTTGGAACTCTTGTTCTTTTCTATTTTCGAACAGACTTGACACAAGGTTAAGTTGTTGTTCTAATTTAGTCTTTATCTTGCAGTCTTTCTTGACTCATGTTCTGACTGACACAGAACTCACATCGCATGAAATTTATCAATCTCATCCATCGATCTCTCTTTTGAATTTGAGTCGATCGTTCGAAAACCCAAAATCTATAAAATGGCCTGTCATTATCATTATTCCTCCTCCCGAAATCAATACACTTTTGAGAAGAAACTTATCTTCGATATTTTGTTTAGACATTCAACAAGGTTATGCTTGCACCAATAGTGAAAATTTGAGGGCAAGACTACTAAAACAACAAAATGGAGAAGGGAAATCGAGATAATTCGAAGAAGTGGACCCATATTTGGTGAGATCTTTTCAATTATTTGTTTAGTTTATTTATGTTAATTTACTTCGTTCTTTTTTGTTTTGATTTAGATTATTTGTTAGATTAGACTTGATCGTTTTAATCTGTACAGCTAATAGCATTAATCTCCATAAAATCTGTGTTACAACTTGATGAGGAGAATGAGCAAGATGAAGTTGTAGACATAAAGGTGTTGGAAACATAAATTTTGTCTCCCTCCCCAGAGTTTTTGAAAATCATGGATCAAAATGATGTTAATGGGCCTACACCAGAAATGGCCTAGGTCAATAAAGAAAAAGATAATACTAATATTAAGTATCTCTAGGCTAAGGTGGAGGAGTTGGTGTGAATGCTCTTCCTAGACCTGCTCAAACATGAACAAACAAGTGATCATTAGTCAAGAAACAAGTAGGAATTAAGCATTCCCTATGAAATTCATCTAAGCATAAGAACATTGAAAACAAAGTAGAATATCAAATAAACTATTAATGAAATACTATTCTAATATTGAAACCAGCATCCCATAGGGGGGATTAGTACTCCTTTTATGTGGAAAGAAGCCCTTTCCTAACCCCTTGATAAGCTTGATGATGGATATGTGATGAACAAAGTCTGAAATTGAATATAATCTAGCTAATTACTTGAAAATGATGAAAAATATGGAATGAAATGGCTAGTGATAATGCTCTTAGTTGTGGATCCATATTATGAAATAGATGCCTCTTTTCATAGAAGCCAAGGATTGAAGAGTGAAGAATGGGGAGAATGTGGGATAAAAGATGGACCAATAGCATGGTGCCACTTGTCAACATGCTAATGAATCTTGGAAGAAATGTGCTCACACATGTGTGAGCACATCTTGGGAGATGGGATGTGTAAAAAGAATAAATGCCAAGGTGGCTTGTGTAAGAGGAGGTGTAAGACCTATTTAATGCCAAGGTGGCTTGTGTAAGAGAATGTGTAAGAGCTATTTAAACCCAAGGTGGCTTGTGTGTAAGAGCTCTTTAATACCAAGGTGGCTCAAGAAAGAGGACAAAAGTCCTTTGGGAGGGAAAAGTCAAATGGGTGGAATATTCTAAGAATATGCCATTTTGAAAGAAAATAGGGTAATTAGTAAATAGAATAAATTGATTTACATGTGCAACTTGGTTAGTTGACCAAGGTTGAATTACCCTAGGGTGGAGTTCAAAGCTAGAGGAATGGGTGATTAGTGTTAGGAGTTAATTTATTTTAGAATTAATTAACTTAGATGAAATTAGTTGATTTGTGACATTTGATTTAAATGTTTGGGTTTATTTAAATCAAATGAGAGGATATCAGAACATTAGGATTTTAATTAAATAAAATTGATTTATTTAATTAAAAGACGAACATCAGAATTTTAATTAAATAAAATTTATTTATTTAATTACAGGAAGAACATTAGGAGATGATGACATATTCTGATAAAGTGTACTATCCAATTTAAGGAGGAAATCCAATGAATTCAATTAATTGAATAAAGGTTATTCAATTAATTGGCTGATGTGGAAATGATTAAGGAAGAATCGGTGTTAGTTAATTAGGATCAAGTGCATGATATCGATCAAGATATTTTGAGTGTCTACATTTTTCCCCTCTTTGAAGTGAGGTAGTTGCTGCATTGGTTCAAAGAATAACACTAGCGAGATCGAAATTCAATTTTTATTTTTTTTCAAATTCCCTAATGGAAAGTACATTGGTACACTGTCACCTCGAGAGATCAAGAAAAAAATTTCATTTGAGGGTTGATCTCGCGACAAAGAGGTTCAAGATGGATGTATGGATGGTTAGACTAATAGATCTATATGATAATGATGATGCAAATGAGGTTAATTAAGATGTTGAGAATAACAAATCTATATTATCCTAAAAATCTTAAATGACAATGCAATGCATGTGAGATGGATGATGTTACCTATTATGATGATATGTATGAATATGCAGGATGCAGAGGGTTTGTGGATGACATGATATCATGTTAGTGTGAAAGAGGATAGAAGAAATAAGATGATGAAAAAGGATCCAACAAGTCTATGATCTGTCGAGACTTTATTAGAGATGATGAATGATGATGATGTATTTTCTTATCCAAGGATTGGTGTCATAAAAAGCTTAGTTTTATTATGTTTGATAACACACATCGATATGATGCATCAAGGTATAGATGACCAGGATGGCATTGTATCTAGTTAGATGGACTTTGAATTGAAAAATAGATAAGAGTATCCTTGTTCACACTTGACATACAGAAACCTTACTAGGATGTAATTTAGAAGTTTCAAACATCTTAGACCAAAAAAAAGAAAGGCATAACCTCCCAATGTAATAGTGAACAAGCTATCCAAAACACCTTCCATACACATCTAATAAAGCAAGTATTCACCGAGGTTATATTATAAGAACATCCAACAAGCACAAAAAATGAAAGATAAAGATCAATGCCCCATTCCTTTCTCTTTAAATAGTTTTGATAGACATCATCGAGAGGTCATGGGAATGAGCACAATAAGATAAATCAACAAGACAAAGATCAAGTAAACAAAGAAGCTAATGTTCTTCATACCTCTAGCTAAGACTAAACTACGGTGATGCCTAATGTTGATGTCCATTGTAGGAAGGATGCATCCTAGAACATGGTGTTATCAAATGATGGTTAGACTGACTAGATGATGGGATAGTGATACCAAGAGTTGACCAACCTATTTACCTACTGGCCTAGACTTAAGACCCTGACGTTAGAGTTCACACTTTCAATTTTCTATACTTGTTTTTGATTGTGTTGTCGAAGGGTGAAGGTGATGATCGGTTTATTGTGATTGAGATTTTATTGTAGGTGAAAGAGAAATGGGATGGATGATTTTGGATTTTTTGAATGCTTTTGGGATTTTTGAGATGTTTTACAAATGTTTTAATTTTTTAAAAATTCAATTTTTTTGGTGTTTTCTGAGATTTATGAATGTTTTTGGGTTTTGTGTCTCAAGGGCCTATCAATAATGGCCTTGCCTATGTTTAAGCTCAGAGATGACGTAGTTCGGATACCATTTTTTTGACATTTTTTCTACTTTTATGAGTGTTTTTGGATTTTTATAGATTTTTGGAATTTTATGAGTGTTTTTGGATTTTGTTTCTCGACGGCTCATCAATGATGGCCTTTCCTACATTTAAGCTCAGAGACGATGTAGTTCAGATACCATGTTTTTGACGTTTTCTAACTTTTTGACATGTTTTGGGATTTTGACATGTTTTGGATGTTCTTGGATTTTCACATGATTTTTACGATTTGGATATGGATATTTGATGATATTATTGCTCTATTTTGGTATTTTGTTGAAAACCAAGCTAGGTTTGATTGACCAAATTGATGTGATGATAACATTTTTGAGGATACACAACAATGCAAGGATAGTGTTAAGAAACATGAGGATTGGGAAGGATATCCTAAGACGATGATGGATTGGTTGTATTTGATTGATTGGGATTTTGAAGCTTGATTTGGAACAAAATTGTTTTGATGATTTGATGTCACACTAAAGTGTAAGTTAGATGTGACTGACATTTATTGTTTGGATTGATGTTCGATGAAAGATAAACTTGATAAGGAATATGTTCTTGTCAAAATATTCCATGGGTTTGTGATTTTGACTTTTTGCTCACAAATGATTTTACCAATTTGATTTTTACGTTTGTCAATGTTAAGATCACCACATAAGTTGAAAGATATAGATCAAGATTTATTCGTGAAGCAAGATGTAAATATCTACCCCAAGTCTCTAGCAATGTGTGGATTGCCATAGGTGGATGCTTTGATAGACGTATGGATGGATGGATATGGTAAGCATGCAAAGGATTCCAATGATTATCTTGTGATAAGATAAGGCGTTTGAATAGAGGATGCTCATTTGGATAGTGCTTTATGGCTTAGATAATATTGGGTAGGATAGGATCAATGAAAATGACCCATGTCAAGATGTTTACCATAAGCAAGTGTAAATTGTACACCAAAATTTTATCAAGATCAAGATAATGTGGAAGATGGATGTAGATAGATGAGGATGGATGGGATAAATGGTTCATGGATGAATGAATTTATTATGGATAAGATGGATGGAATGTTGGATTTATTATGGATGTGATAAGATGATTTCTCCTAAAATGGCACATGTAGATGCTTGATTCTACACATGATTCCTATTTTCCAAGTTTTCATCATGGTACCTGCCCAAAGTGCCACCCATGCAGTTTTCACTAGAGGACAATTTTTTTATCTTTACTATTTTCATTATTTTTTGATTTTTTAGTTTTTTTATTTTTTGCTAAAAGATTTTAATCTCATGTTGAACCACCTAGTATTGCTGATGTTGATGCTTCTATCATAATGTGCCATCGATATCCTACTTGAAGAAGTTGTTTTGCTAAAATATGTGCGCTTGAATGCAACTTTGAGAATTTTGTTCTACTTTGTTGATACCAAGGTTAACTTTATCGTTGTGTGCACATCGCGATAGAAAACATTTTGAATCCTTATGATGAAGGGTTGCTGCCAATACATGGTCAATGTGAGAATTGGATATCATTCATGGAGGTGGGGATGGTGTTGTATGTTTAGGAATAAAAGATAAATTGGTTGATAGTTTGGAATATTTGACTTTCCAAATTTGGGAAGATGAGTAATGATGGGTGAATACGAAAGTGTGCATGGAATTAGGACCAACTGCTTGATATACTTTGTATGTTGCTTGAGAAGACTACTTTTTCCTTTGTGGACATCTTTGATGGATACTTTTCCTTTTTTATTGTCCCCCATTGTTTCTTTGACTGATGGAGTTTGATAGGGATAATCTTTCTTTGTACTTTTTGGTATCCATGTGTATTTGATTTGTCCATTATGCTTCCTAGCTTCTTTTGATTTGATAATGTACTTTGTTCTTTGATTCAAATCTTTCCTTTGATGGTCCCAATTCATGGATGGGGTGATGGGTGGATGGAGATTTGTGACATGGTTGGTTGTAGTATTGGCATCAATCTTATCATAAGGATTTTTAGTGCTCCCTATGCTGATGCTTGCACTAGATGAAATTGCCCCCAGTTTTATAGAGGTATCACTGATATGTTTAGATCCCTTAAGTGTCAAATAACCAAGACCTTGATACTTAGGATTTCCAATAATTAACACTGGTTCTAGGATACCCAATTCATGTAGACCTAATCCTTTGCCTTGATAATTCATTTGTTGAAAAAATTCTTGCAATAGGATATGATTTACCTTGGAAACAAAATTCTAATCCCTCTTTTCTCTATCATGGATCTTCAAAGGTGATAGCTTATTTATTGATAAAATAGCTTGCCCAAAAAAATATAAGTGATCCAAGTTTATAACTGATAGGATCCTCCATAAGTGGGATAACTTCCTTTCATATCTTTGGCTTGATCTTGTGAAATATCATATTTTAATTCTTCTTTAAGAGGTATTAATGATTCACTATCCATGTAAAAGTCTTCCTCATGATTCATTTTTGGTATGCCTTCATAGGATGTTTTTGTAGACACCTAAATTTGACCACTTTCATATGGTCACAATCCCGTCATTTATTCATCTAATCCATCTATATTAATTAAATGACACATTTAATTAATATTGTCCCTTTTCCCTAACATTCCTAAGGTATTTAATTTAATCAATTAAATACTTTATACATTAGCCCACTTCATCTCTAATTTAGTCAATTATCCTTTTCAATTTTTAATTCATTATTTCTCTCTCCTTGTCACATCCTCCATAACCTTTTCATTAATCTGGGTTAATTTAATTAATCCTTCATTTAGATGTGCATATCCTTAATTAGGATTAATGTCACATCCTCCATAACTTGCCACTTGCCTCTAATCATAATTAATTAATCTAATCATCTATTTGCACAATCCTAATCCTAATCACTTACCCTTTTTAACATGTTCTTAAGTCAACCTTCTTGGTACTTACATTTTTTGGGTTGACCTCTTCCCCATGTGAATTAAAAATTCACATTTATTCCCCCCATGCATTTTACTTCCCCATGACATCTCATGTGTCACATCATACCCAAAGGACAAAGAAATTTTTTAGAGGAATCTTATTTTATCCTTTGGTCTCTTCCAAAAAGTGAATCAAAAATTCACTTTTATTTCTTCAAATCTTTCCCCTTCCCCATGTGATCATTGAGAGGTTACATCAGTCACATGCCAAAGTACTTGCAAGTACCTTGAGACCACATGGCCTCTTCCATGTCATTTGTACCCCTTGTCATCTCACCTTGTCCTTTGGACAACTCACCCGCCACATGTCAAGATGTGAGGGCTTGCAAGTCCTCAACTCATCACAACCCTACATCTTGGCCATGGTGGCTCAATCTTGACTGTTGAATTCTCTATAGAATTTAACTTCTTCTATAAATAACCCCTATTTTCCTTCATTAAAGGATCTTACATCTTCTATCTAGTTATTGCATTCTTAGCCAACTTATGATCTTGAGCCATTTGAGCCTCCATAAGTTGTTATCACATCATTTTTCATTCAATATCCATCCATCTTAGCCATTTACATCCTCATTTTTCATTTCAATTACTTTGCATCATCTTGTCATCAAGGAGCACACATATTATCAACTATCAAAGGGCCAACCAAAGGATTGATTCAAGACAAGGTATAATCATATTGTGTATTTTTATCTTGCTTTGTTTTGAATCCAACTAGGCTAATCATTTGAGGTGTTAGGTGTTTTGTGTTCTTCTTGCATTCTTGTTCATTTTTCAATTTAGAGTAGTACATTTTTTCCCCTTCACAGTTTCTAATTCACAACTTTTGTAGAAGTCTTCTTTATGACCCATTTATGATATGTCTCTAGATGTTTCTATATCTTTATAATGTGTACAAATTTTAAGAGTAGGAGACCCTTATTCCTTGGTAATGATATCAAGAGTATGAGACTCTTGTTTTGAATGAATATCATCTACGTGTCCATCCAAAGAAATCATCTCATGGTTTGATGGAGGAGTATGTACTATATGGATATGATCATCATTTGTGACATCTTATCTAGATAGGAGAGTACTCATTAGATCATTTTAGTATTGTGGAAGATATAAATTCTTGATTTTGATTAATTTTGGATTTTCATTTGACATACTTTGAATCAAGTTCTTGACATGGGTCAATTTCATAGGATGGGTTGCTTACAAAGGGTTCTTGGACATCATCATTAGGAATGGGAAGTGGCTCAATATCTTGTTGATCTTTGATTGGATTTGGATCAAGTTTTGATTTTAGGATTCCTTCAATATTCACAACCATGAGGTCAAAGGATGTCAATATGTCTTGGAAAGGACCACTTCTAGACTTTGGTGAAAGATGATGATAATGCTTTGGAATAAACTCTTGAGATATGTCCTCTAAATAATTAGGTGATGTAGATACATTGTAAACATGATAATTGGTGGATGGATCTTGGATTATGTCAATAGGATCAAATAATTCTAGCACTCCCTAAAATAGATCATTATGGGGTATTGTTGATGAATTTTGATCATGATCGAAAAGTGACTCTTGATGCATGTTGATTGATCACTGGATGGGGTAAGAAAATTTTCAAGGTTCTCATTAATGGATATATTTTAATCATTGTTTTCAACAATTATGGTGGAGAGATTGTCAATTTTTTCAACCATAGGATCTAATGATGTTAACATTTCTTGAATTGGATTATTGTCGGGTATTGTTGGTGTATTTTGATCATGATTGAAAAATGACTCTTGATATATGTTGATTTGATCGTTAGATGAGGTAGAAACATTTTCAAGGTGCTCATTTATGGATTTATCTTAATTATTATCCTCAATTGTTGTGGTGGAGAGATTTTCATTGTTATCACTAGTGGTTGAATCTTGATCATTGTCCTCAACATTTATTATTTTTTGATCAATAAGATTTTGGATGAGATTTTTGAGTTGAATACAATTTGATGTTTTATGAATATTTTCAATATGATACTCACAATAAGATCCACCCCTATTCCAAGGGAATTTTAGGATAGAGTTGAAAGCAATTACCTTTGGAAGAGTGATGAGTTTTGCATTAACTATCTTTCTTAGCACTAATTTGAGTGGATCTCTAAAAGGAGTGTATTCAAATTTATGATCTTGGAGATGTGGTGATTCATTTTTTTGTTGATCTTGACATTAGGGATATTTTTCTTGAAGTGGTTGTGGAGACAACTCAATGTTTTGATGAGATAATCCTTTTGCAGTGTGTAGATTTTGGGCTGGAGATGTCTCTTGGTGATATGAATCAATTAATTTCCTAAGTGAAGCAATTTGATTTCACAAAATTTGATCTTGATTTTGATCTTGATATAGTTGATTTGGTTGTTGAGAAAGCATATTTGGAATGTATACTTGTGGCAATTCCATGGGATCATGGCCAAATTGATTTTGGACAATGTTCTGATTTGGTATGATGTTTAGATTTGACATTATAGGTTGAAATTGAACATTTTTGTGGTTGGGAATTATATTTCTTTGATTTGGGTAACTTTGATTTTGCATGAGTTTACCTTGACTTGGTTCAATACATTGAGTTGTCAATATATTGCTTGGATTTTGAACAATATTGGTTTGATTTGCAAACGTATTTAACCCATAGTTCACCAAGTGTGGATTTGATATGTTGATGTCTGTTAAGCTTGTACTTGGTATATTCATATTTGGCATGTATTGATTTGGTGGGATAATTTTGTTTTTTTGAGGACTCATGTATTGATTGTTTGGTTGCTAGATTTTTAAGTTTTGACTTTGATTTAAATCTACCATCGAGAAAGGTGGTCCAAAATTCAGATTGGGAAAACTCACATTTGTTGTATCATTGAGGTTTGTAGGAGGTAATGATCCTATGTGTGGATTGTATAAATGCGATTTTTGATAATCTATTGGTATTTTAAGGCCTTGATAGTTTGGTTGAATTGGATTACTCATGATGTACGAATCGAGTTTATATTCCATGTTTTTCTTATGTTTTGACCTTGTTGAAAACGTGAGCCTCTAAGGTGTTTGGGACCAATGATGAGATGAAAGATGAAAGGGTGTGTGATATGTATGATGAGCCTTTAGGAACTTTGGAGGAGTACTAGACTTTAGGACTTTAGGATTTAGGATTTTGGATAATGAACTCATAAACCCCAAGATGTTGGATGTTATCTTGGAATAAACTTTTCCACAAGGTGATAATTTAACTAAGTGTATGAAGAAGGATTTATCCACACACACTTAGTCAAATAAGATGATTTTTTATTTTGATTTGAAGGATTACCAAAAGTCTAGCATGAATGATTTTTCCAAGATTCTAAGAGTTGTTTTGTGAGATGGGATTTGATTGATGTTTAGGGGATGGATGAAAGTGTTTGATTTGATACTAGATGAACCTAAGAGACTTTGTTTACAAGACCAAGGTATTGAATAACATTATTTTCCCTAAGATTATTTCAAACCAAAAGACCAATGCTTTCATGGAAAACTATATGACCAAAAAATAACAAGCACATGTGTGGGGTTCAATTGATTTCAGCTTGATTAATGAATTACTTTTACCACATCCACACTTCTTGCTTAACTTTCAAACTGTATGTATATGTCTTAACCCCTTTTCATTCCACAAGGTCCATTATGTGAAAATCAAGGATTCAAGGGTATAGTTTCCTAGGTTGACTTTAGAGAGATAAAATTGAGATATAGGCCCAAATATTTAGAAGCCTCTAAGGATAGAATCGCTAGGGACAAGCAATAATATGTGGACTTTTCAAAGGTATTTTCTTTTTTAAAAGGGTTTGAATTTTGATGACCTTGTTGAATTTTTGTTTCCACGTTTTGAGATTCCAAGCAAAGTGTTTTGATTTCGAAACAATGCACAACCCTAAGATAGAAAAGACAATATTTATTAGATTCCCACTTGGATTTCTCCAACTGTGCTTATTTAGAGCAGGTGATTAGAAGCTTGACCACACTGGCTCCCCTCCACAACACTCACTTCTACTGGTCATCCAAGCTTTGAGTTCTCATGAATCTCCCATGACAAACTCTTCATCTCTACTAAGAATCTCAAGTATGTGGGATAACTTCAAAGGTCCGACCTCTTGACACCAATAAATAGTTAGGGATTTTGGATTTTACACAAATTGGTTCATAATTAAGGAACCCATTTAGAAGGCCACATGAGAGGCAAGATCAACCCATATAAAGAGTATCACTTGATTTTCCATAGGAGCTCCTAAAATGCTGAGATTTCCTCAACATTCAAATTTATATATCGGTTGGGAGTAGCTTGGAGTCTAGCTCGTTACCAGTTTAAGTTTTTCCCTTGGGGTGAGTATGTTTTCCCACCAAGGAAATCTCTCTAAAGGTACACAATAGTGAAGGAGTATGTTTATAGTTCGACCACCTAATGCATTTAGGAGGGAACACACACAATGCCTTTTCTTCACACTCACATGATTTGTTCAATTTTAAAGACCCGACTTTGAAATGTGGAGGAAATATTTTAGACAACCTAATGTCACTAAAATGATTTTTATTCTCAAGATTGTTTTGAAGCATGAGAGAAGTGCATACACATTTGAATGAAACAAGTTTGTAGAGAATATTACAAGACAAAGCAAACACAAATTCTTTTTAGTCCTCAAAGTAATGATGGATTCTTTTTAAGCACTAAAATCAAATGCGAAGTTGTTTGTCCAATTTTTAAAACCCAAAATTAAATCTAGTGAGTTTCTAATGTTCTTTTTAACTTTACTTTGACAAAGTTTGTTTAGATAGTTCATTTTAACCCCACAGTAATGCTAGTTGGTCCTGAAGCATGAATGAAAAATAACATATGATGGGTTATTTTCCCATGAGTGTTTGAAAATACTATTACAATGGAATCAAATTCCTTTTCTTTCACTTAAATGCTCCATGTTCCTCTTAAAACCTAAACTCAATGCTCAAAATGTTAGGTGAGATCAAGAAACAAGAAGATATGAGGGTTAGATGAATGATTAAGCATAAAAACCCTAAAATTTAGACCAAGTTACAATGTGATTTGGCTTTAGGTGTAAAATTGAAAATTTTAACTCTACAAAAATTGAGAAACACCTACACCATTACGTAGCTTATGAAATTCTGCCCCATTTCAAAAAAAATCTTTGAAAAAGACCTTCGTATGACCAAGATATGGCCATTTTAGGATTGACTATAAAAGAAAAAAAATAATAGCGTCGCCATTTGAACATGATTGGTGTCGCTATTTAAGACTTTCAATGTCGTTATTTAAGACTTCCAGTGTTGCTATTTATAGTTGTGTCACTATTTGAGGATTTCATTGTCACTCTATGGAAAACAGAGACCATATTTGCATCGTTGTTTGTCTTTTCAGCATTGTTGCATCCTGGAAAGACAGAAAAGAGAAAAAACAACATAAATGGAGAAAAAAACATGTTAATTTCAAGATTTGTGCCCTCCCTCTAGCACCAAAATGTGAATGCTCTTCCTAGACCTGCTCAAACATGAAAAAATAAGTGATCATTAGTCAGGAAACAAGTAGGAATTAAGAATTCCCTATGAAATTCATCTAAGCATAAGAACATTGAAAACAAAGTAGAATATCAAATAAACTACTAATGAAATACTATTATAATACTCAAACCAGCATCCCATAGAGGGATTATTTCTCCTTTGATGTGGAAAGAAGCCCTTTCCTAACCCCTTGATAAGCTTGATGATGGATGTGTGGTGAACAAAGTATGAAATTGACTATAATCTAGTTAAATTGCTTGAAAATGATGAAAACTATGGAATGAAATAGCTATAGTGATAATTCTCTTAGTTGTGGATCCATATTATGAAATAGATTCTTCTATTTATAGAGGCCAAGGATTGAAGAGTGAAAAATGGGGAGAATGTGGAATTAAAAGATTGACCAATAGCATGGTGCCACTTGTCAACATGCTAATGAATCTTGAAGGAGATGTGCTCACACATGTGTGAGCAAATCTTGGGAGATGGGATGTGTAAGAAGAATAAATTCCAAGGTGGCTTGTGTAAGAGGAGGTGTAAGACCTATTTATAGCCAAGGTGGATTTTGCAAGAGAATGTGTAAGATCTATTTAAAGCTAAGGTGGCTTGTGTGTAAGAGCTCTTTAATGCCAAGGTGGCTCAAGAAAGAGGACAAAAGTCCTTTGGGAGGGAAAAGTCAAATGGGTGGAATATTCTAAGAATATGCCATTTTGAAAGAAAATAGGGTAATTATTAAATAAAATAAATTGATTTACATGTCAAACTTGGTTATTTGACCAAGTTTGACTTACCCTAGGGTGGAGTTAAAAGCTAGAGGATTGGGGGATTAGTGTTAGGAGTTAATTATTTTAAGATTAATTAACTCAGATGAAATTAGTTGATTTGTGGCATTTGATTTAAATGTTTGGGTTTATTTAAATCAAATGAGAGGATATTGGAACATTAGGATTTTAATTAAATAAAATGATTTATTTAATTAAAGGAAGAACATTAGGAGATGATGAAATAATCTGATAAAGTGTATTATCTGATTTAAGGAGGGAATCCAATGAATTCAATTAATTAAATAAAGGTTATTCAATTAATTGGTTAATATGGAAATGATTAAGGAAGAATCAATGTTAGTTAATTAGGATCAATTGCATGATATCGATCAATATATTTTGAGTGTCTACAGTTGGAAAGGAAGCTTGAAACTAGTATCATTAATGACAAGATAATACGATTGGAAAATGATGTTATGGGGACTATCTCTGACCACTCAAAATAAGAAAACAAAAGAAAAAATGGATAAATGCAACAAGGAGTAGAACATGAATGATAAGAAAAATGAGGAGAAAAAGGATAAGGAGGGTTGGGAAGCATCCTTGGATGCCTTTTCTAAAGACTGGAATTTAATCTACTATCTGTGGTGCTATGTTTTTTTCTATTTTTTATTTTTGTTTCATTTCCTTAGCTTTTCTATTTTGTTGGGTTTGCATGTCCTTTAGCTATTTGTTCAAGCTTGCGTTCCCTCTTTCTATTTCTTTGTTTTGCAAGGTTATGTTTCTTTAAGAACTTTTAGGATCAAGGCCCTTTCCTTTTTTAATCAAAAACAAAATGGCAATTTGTCCTAGCACTAGAAACTACTATTATAACCTCCATATTGAATTAAATTTACTATGCATAATATTTTTTTATCTTATATACATGCCAAAGCTAAAACATAAAGAAAAAAATTATATAGGATATGCTCATATAAAATTAGCAACACCGAATATCAACTAACAACTCTTACATACTTAACCCTAGAACACCCCATTTTCTCCCTACTCATAAGAAAATTTGTAACTAGTTTATACACCTATAAAATCCCACCTCTCCCCTCTAGACTCCTTGAACATACCAAAATTTAGTGAACCTTACCAATGGTAGGAATAATATAACATTGGTAAGCTCCCTATGGTTCTTGGACCCATGAATTGAGCTACTATAAAACATCAAAATTATGTAATCATTTCTTACTTTAAGCCTCGTTATATAATTTGAAACATGAAATTACACCATTAAATTACCCATACCACATTAGTATTCCCCCAACACTCTATTTTTAATGAGTCAATCTCCTTCTTTCCCTCTTGCTATAATAGGGAAGACACAATATCTTCTTTTTTCATATATATTTATAGTCAACACTTCATCAACTAAACTTCTCCCACTTCATTTACTACTTCCATGTCTTTTAATTAGTTTATAGGCTTATCTTGAGAAAAGAAAAGAAAAATTTAGCATCCACTACCAAAAGCCCGATTTTTTAAAATAAATCTCCTATTATTAGATTTATTTTTTTCAAAAAACTTCTCCTTTCTCCTAATACATCACATAAAAATCCTAAAATTTAACTATATTTACAAGAAATTATTTGTTCCATCTTCCCAGCCAATAGAGATCCTTAACCCTTCTATTTTCTCCTATCATCCTAACTAACACTTTTAACACTTTCTCTCCCTCTTGAAAATATTTACACTACCATGATAACTAGATAGAAGAAAACAAAAACTAAGCATACTCTCAATGAGATCGCATCATTCTAATAAGATTTCTTACATTCTTGATCATAACTTTTCCATTAACAACATCCATTACTAAATATTATCTCTTTAAGAACTAATTCCTCGTATTGATCTAATTCTACCATCATAATTTATGAAAATAATAAATATTCAATCTTGCATGCACACTCATCCAACTAAATTCCAAAATCACCTTGTTAATGGTTCTACAAATAGAATATAATATTTCTCTTCTATATTTAAAAGAAAATTATGGTATGTATAAGCTTTATGATACTTTAGATTATTTAGGTTTCTAATAAATGACTATAAGTGGCCATAATTAGCTCTTGGAAAATATTTTCATTTTGTAGATGATTATTTTTCATATTCAAATTATTTTTACCATGAAGAAATTTGATCTCCTCAATATTGGACTTGAGACTAGAAAATTCGTTTTCATACATATTTAGCTTCCAATTCAAGCATTCATCTTTACTTATGGATTTAATCACTACCATTAAATTTTATTCTACTATAAACTTATGCATCCCATGAAAATTAGATATTACCAAACCAACTAATATTGTTTCCCATTTTACTTTATTGTTTACTTTTATCCTTAAGTAAAAAAACCTCCATACAAATATTCCTTAAATCAATTATATTGTCACATGAAATTGCACCCTACTCAACACAAGCTTCAACATTCCAATGACACAATGAAACGACCTCAAGGTGTGGGATCTTTGCATGTATGAGGTTGATTATCTAGAGAAGGTTGGCTTCCTCTTTTGATTGAAGTGCAATGTTTTGGTTCAACCCAACACATGAAAACCTACCACTATCCCACTCTAATAGCTCATAGGGGAAAAGGGGAGAAAGAAGGCATGAAAGGAAAATGGAGGTGGTACACCAAGATGTAAATTTATTTCTTCCTAGATAAAATTGCACAACAACACATTAAAGAGGACCAAGAGACTCACATAGATCTCTATTTGGTCGATTCCCAAAGGCAAGCATGGAGGTTAGGGTTTGATAGGGTGTTGGAAGGAAAAGGATATTCTCAAGCAGCAACTATAAATGATTTAACTCAAACATACATGCATGGAAAAAGAGAAAAAAACACTTAGATATGAAGGTAACAAACTTACACAAACATAAACAAGCCGAGAAGAGGCAAGTTTGATCGATTTCATTGATGTAGAGGCAAAAAAGCCAATCTTTACAATTGTAGAGTGAAAAATTAAAGTCTGCCAAATAAAAACCCTAGAGAAGCCAGAGGAAGAACACTTGAAATGAATAAATTTCTTTCCTTTATAGATCAGGCATAACTTGGAACCACAAATAGAATCCTAACCCTAACCAAGGTTAATATTAAATTTTGTGCATGAAAGGATGGAGCCATCCAGTGAAAATAACGATTAGGGCATGGATTCATCAAGAAATGACAACAATAAGCAATAAATGAGCAAAGGGACCCATAAAATCCACTTGTAGAAGTTAAGGGGAGCAATAAACGTCATTCTTGAAATATATAAATTGAAACATGCCACTCAAAATTTTGATCAAGCATTAATGGCATCACCCAAAAACACACCAAATCCATTAGAAGGCTAGGTTGTTAGGCCCAAAAAGAAACCTTTGCATCATTAAATGTTGTGAAACTCTGAAAAAGAGTAGCCTTCATCGTACATTAGGTATTGGGCTTGCTTCAAACTTTATTCTTCATTGGCATTAGACCATTGAGGATCAAGCTTCAAGAGTACACCATACTGCATACTAGAAGAAAATAAGAAAGGAAAACAAAGGAGCGAATTGCAAAGTCCAAAATGATAACTCTTTTCAGGCTTCATGGGTTAGGAAGGAGGCTTACACCTTATCAAAACCATGAAAAGGGTAAAAGGGAAGACCGAAGATCAAAGTTCAAAAGGGGCCATCAGGGGTCGGAGAGAAGAGTTACCTCTTGCCAGAGAAAGGTAAGAGGTAAAGGATAATGTTGAAGCCCAAAGTCCGAAAACCTGATACTTAGTCAAATTTTCAAAGGAAGCTGTGAAAGTGAGAAGGAAGAAAGGCAGAAGATGAAAGTTCAATGCCTAATTTCTAGAGATGAAATTTTAGGGATCAGTGTTCGGGAGGAAGCTCTACTTACTACGATGAAAATATGGAAAGAAGTAGGAGGGAAGACTAACCCCTGAAGTCCAAAAATGCAACACTTGGGAAAATCTTGAAACATTTAATCATTCTTTGGTGGTTGGGCAATAGGCTTATGGCTTACGAGAAGGAAGTGATGGGGGTTAAAGGGTAAGGTTGATGGCCGAAACCCAAAACACTTAGCAAAAAATGGAAGGCAAGAAGGAGTTGGAGCGATGAAGAAGGCATGTGAGTATGAAGGGAAATGACAACCCTAAAGCCCAAAAACTTAGGACTTAGCCAATTTTAGGACCCTTCAAGGAGAATTCATGTAATATGGCCCATGTAAGATCTCTCAGATCAGTTATCAATGATGGGTCATCAAAGGGTGGCATGAAATGTCAACATTTATGGTGATTTCTATGGGATGATTGCTTGCTAATCATAGAATCTAGAGGCCTTATTGGTCCATTGGGTATAGAGTCATGAGGGAAGAACTTCAACAGCTAGGCCTCCCAAGGGAAAAAAACAAGACATGTGCAAGCTACACTTGGAGAAAAGCATAAAGTAGGGACATACATTCCCTTAATGAGAATGTAGGGTGTGCAAAGGCACATCATGGAACGCAAGATATTTACAATATGCACATTAAACTAGTAGGAAGAAAAAATGTAAATTTTCCTTTGTCAAAGATGAACCTTTTGAAGGAGTGGATCTTGCTCAGGCCATAGTTGCAAACTTCACCCAAATGCAACCACTAAAAACCATTTCCAACATGCATAAGACTACATAAGATGCTTGCAAGGTGAAGAATCACTTCACTGTAAACTATTCCATTGCAGGGGAACCATATGATGCAAGTGTTAGATTCATCTGACACTGGTGCCTCAAGTGAACATATAGTAGCAGGGGTGAAACTCTCTGAAGATAGGTCAGAAACCAAGAGCAAACCTTTTGTAGAGGGAAGATAACTCACATCACAAAAGGATAGGCCAATGCTATCACAATTGATCTCCTCATTGCATGAATTGAAACAAAAAAGATATTTTGCAACTCACATGGTGATGCAAAATATGTCAAACCTATTTTTTGATTTGCAAAAGGAATCTCTTCTTCACACACCTCAAATGAAAATATTTGAAGCTCAAACATACTTTCAAATTGAGAAAAATGAGAATCACTCTCCAAGATGATGTGTGAATACTAAATGGTGGATTTTTTAGTGTGATGGTCCCATGTGAATCTTTCCAACTTAGTCACATTATCCCTAATGTCAAAAGTCATATCTTCATCTTGAATGAAGACCTCATATTCAATATTGCTACATTCAAAGATAGCAGAAAAATAATATACATCATAATTTATTGTATTGATGCACACTCCATAATCACATGTACCTCTAATTATTTATAAATTTTAGATGAAGAACAAAATTATTTAGATTGTCTCTCTATGTTCATTTTTTTGGCAACTGGCTCCAACAAAATCAGACTATTGGCATGTAATTTCTGCCACATCCTTTGTTGTCTCCTACTCTTATGTTGTTTCCCATAAGGCTCCTCTTTTGGGGGTGAACTATTGACATACAAACTTGAAAAAAAAGCTTCTAAATCATCCTAGAAGAGGCCCTCCACCTTAGAACCACAAACCTCAATAAATAGGAGAGTTTCCTCCATTATAACAAGGGATAAACATGTCTTGTGTTTCTGCTCCAAATCCATGGAGTTTTCTTCATCCATAAAGCTAGGACCAAGCTATTTAGGGGCTTCTACTAGTGTAGGTATAGGTGATCTATCCTCCTTATTTTCAAAATAACAAGGAAGGACATCAAAAGACAAGATTGATTCCTCTACTCTATCAATTTTTTCTACCTTTTTAATGCCTTGTTGTTGCAATTTATTATCTTCAATAGTTTCTTGTAGCAGATCAAGACACTCATTTTCTAGAGCACATTAAGGCTCCTCAAGAACAACCTCTTCACTCCTAGCTTGAAAATTATCCTTCCTCCATTCTTCTAACCAACTAGCCCACCAAACCACATATCCAACCTTGAAAATTGAAATGGTATTAGGGCAAGAAAAATGGTCAAAAAGACATTCAAAATCATGTTGAAGCTCTGGAAGGGGCTGCTCAATAGGAGTAAAAATTTGAGCCTCCTCAAGGATGGGCTATTGTGAGGAATGGAGGCTCTCAAAACTTGGGATCTCCAACATAGGAGATCTACTTGATGGCACATGAGGTTCAAAATGAGTTTCAAGAGGCTAACTAGGATTCTTGAAAACTAAAAATTTTGTGCTTGCATACCTTCTAAACAATAGTTTGTTTTGGAACAACTAGAGGGATAATGTAAGTTTAGAGAGGTTTGTTAGGATTCTTGAAACTTATGAACTTATACTTTCTCACCTCCTCCTTAGCAAGCTATTTGGGAACTTGTGGAGGTATTTGTTTAAAACTAAGCACACAGGGGTTTGTTTGAGTCTCAGGAATTTGTGCTAGAGCAAGGTCAAGTATGAGTTAATCTTTCCTAGTAGCAACACCCCTTGATGTATACTCTTCTTGTTCTCTTCTTTGTACCTCCAACTGTTGCTCATACCTTCACTAAGCTTTTATCTTTTGTTGTTGAGGATAGCGAGCTTGACAGGAAAGCTCATCCTACTATGGGAAATAACCTTCCTGTCCTTAATAGGCTTTATTATCCTACTCCTCTTGTTGTATGTCAAAATCTTGTTTCTCCTTAAGCTCAATCAATTGTCTATGGAGATCCTTCATCATGGACATGAGTTCACATTAATTATGGGGTTGAAAGGAAAAATAAGGAGCCTCCTGGGGATGTTGATAGGAATGTGTAGGCATTCAGGAAGCTTGAATAGGGTGGGATGGGTGGTAAATTTTTTGAGAATATTGAAAACCCACTATATCAAGGCTTTGTGAAGTGAAATGAGAGGCATAACTAGCCTGACATTACTGATTGAGAGGTGCAAAATTGGAATCTTCTTGATATGGGGGAGTGTACATTGGTTTCCATAATAGTTTGACATTATTTAAGTGTGGGAAGAATAGGAAACATTTGGAAATTACAAAATACGAGAAAACTACTTCCCAACTAGATATTTCGGGTACATGCCAGTAGAGTCACCCAAATGGACATTGCAGAGTCACCGGGTGCTTGTAGAACAGCCTCCAAAGGCTAAAATGTTGAAGAACACACCAATTATTCAACAAGATGAAGTAAAAATAGTACCTTTTTGAACCAACGTATTTATCTCAAAGTCACCATGGTGTTTTTTATATGCCTCCAAAGGCAACATGCACCGGAGAAAAGGCCAACTTCTTCAACGAAGAGAAAGTGGTCTCATCGAGCATGCCAAAAACTATTGTTAGATGAAATTGCACCATGTTGAACACAAGGTTCAAAATTCTAATGACACAATGGAAATGAAATCAAGGTGTGGGACCTTTGCACATATGAGTTTGAGCCTCCAAAGAAGTCTAACTTCCTCTTTCGATCCACGTGCAATGTGTTGGTCCAACCCACCACTATCCTACTCTAACAACTCACAAGAGAAAATGGGAGAAAGAAAGCATGAAATGGAAATGGAGGTGGTACACCAAGATGGAAAGTTATTTCTTCTTGGATGAGATTGCACAACAACACATCAAAGAAGGACTAGGAGACTCACACAGATCTCTATCTGGTTGATTACCAAAGCAATAATGGAGGTTAGGGTTTTACAAGGTGTTGGAAGGAAATGGATATTCTCAAGTAGTAATAAACATAAACAAGCTTAGAAGAGTCAATCTTGAATGATTTCATTGATGTAGAGGCAAAATATCCAATCTTTACAATTGTAGAATGTAAAATGCAAGTTTTCCAAAGAAAACCTCGAAGAAGCCAAAGGAACCCTTGAAATAAATACATTTCTTTCCTTTATAGATCAAGGATAACTTGGAACCAAAAACTGAACCCTAACCCTAACCAGGGTTAACAATGAATTCTATGCGTGAAAGGATCGAGCCATCCCATGAAAATCATGATTAGGGCATGTATCTATCGAGAAAGGTCAACAATAAGAAATAAATGAGAATAGGCGCCCATAAAATCTACTTGTAGAAATGAGGGGGAGCAATAAACATCATCCTTGAAGTCTAGAAATTTAAACATGTTGCTCAAAATTTGGATTGAGCATTAATGGTGTTTCCCAAAAAGCACGCCAAATCTATAGGAAGGTCAAGGTGTCAGGCTCAAAAACAAACCTTTGCATCATTAAATGGTTTGAAACTCTAAAAAAGAGTATCCTTCATCAAAAATTGGGCAGAAATCCTGCTTCAAACTATATTCTTCACTAGCATTAGACCATCAATGATTAGGCTTCGGGAGTACACATACCACATACCAGAAGAAAAGAAAAGAGGAGGACGAAGGAGCAAATCATGAAGTCTGGAAGGATAACCCTTTTTGGACTTTGTAGATCAAGAAGGAGGCTTACACCTTATCACAGAGATGAAAAGTGTAAAAGGGAAGACCTAAGGTTGAAGTCCAAAAGGAGCCATCATGGGTTGGAGAGAAGAGTTACCTCTTTCTGAAGAAAGGTAAGAGGTAAAGGATAAGGTTGAAGCCCAAAGTCCAAAAACATGACACTTAGTCAAATTTTTGAAAGAAGGATTGAAAGTGAGAAGAAAGAAAGGCAGAAGATCTACTTCCTACAATGAAAAGATGGACAGTAGTAAGAAGGAAGACCAGCCCTCAAAGTCTGAAAATGCAACACTTAGGAAAATCTTGAAAGATTTAATCGGGATTTGGTGGTTGGGCGATAGGTTTACGACTTACTAGAAAGAAGTGATAGGGGTTAAAGTGTAAGGCTGATGGTTGAAACCCAAAACACTTAGCAAAAAATTGAAATAAAAAAGGAGTTGGAGCAATGAAGAAGGCATGTGAGTATGAAGGAAAGCGAAATTTTTTGAAAGCCCCAAAACTTAGGACTTAGCCAATTTTAGGACCCTTCAAGGAGAATTCGTGCAAGATGGCTCATGAAAGATCTCCCAGATTGGTTATCAATTATGGGTCATCAAAGGGTGGCATGAAATATCAACAAGTTCCTTTTGTTTTTCCATATTTTCTTTCAATTGAATTATCTTGTATCCCTTGAATGTGGTAAATTAGATTGATATTATTAATATTTAATGAAGGTTAAAATTTAATTGGAAACACTTCACAAATCTATATTAATTAAAAAATATTAAGAGACTATATTTGAAGGTTTAGAATGCAAATTAATTAGTATTCATGAATAGCCTAAAGGATCACAAGAAACTATAAATTATCAACAAAACAGGTTATTTAGCTATTAAGCACAAGCAACTACTCTAGATTTATCCAATTATTAAAGTATAATATAAAGTAAAATGGAAGCAATTTCAATGTATCTCCAATATATAAATAAATAAAACTAAAATATCTTAATATTAAATTTAAATAAATATATATACATACATAGATTACATTCAATAATGTATGTTTCAATAGTATATGTATATCATGAGATCTTATACTAATAAAATTTGGAATAGAATAGAAAAAATAATCATCCTTATGAACATAATATTTAACTACATGATGAAATTTAAACATTCTCCTTATGAATATCATCTTATTTTTGGCGTGAATAATATTTTCTAGTGATCTAGTTTCCTTTTGGGACCTTTTCACACTAGTCTAGTTATGTTTACTTAGGGAATTTAATTTTTACATCTCATGTCACAAGATCAAGAAAAATGACATCATCATAGCTTTTCCTATACTTAACCCTTTCCTATATGTACAAGTTCTCTCATTGTAAAATATTTTTTCAATGTAACAAATATTATATATTCTATCATTTTTGACAAATATTGCATAATCATTTTCTTTTGTATAGCATGGAAGGTAATTGGCATTGTAGGTGATCGTTGGATCCTATGAACCCTTGTGGTTTATCTTAAATGATATTAGAGATTTATATTTTCCACCCCCTCTCATTAGTAGTAGTTTTTTCTAAGAATTTGTGTACACTATATTCTAGAGCAATAAGGTCCTCATCATTAACTCCAAAAGTCCTAAAAAAAAATGAATTGATAGAAAATTGATAGGGTTTAGATAATTTGTAGATTTATCCATTTTTAAGGTATCATAAAATTCTCAATGATATTAATCCATACAAACCATATATTATGGTCCATATATTGTCACAATCACTATCAATAATAAGAAAATTCCTTATGTTAGCCTTGTGCTAAATATACATCATACTATATTATCATTATACGATCAATTTTTCTTTGAATAATTTAATTTGTTAGCATACATCATAAGGGTTCATCATACATTAGTAGGCATCACAAATAAGGTAAGGTTGTACCAAACACACATCAACACACTTTTGAGGTAGGTTTAGTTAGTGAGTATATGGCATGAATCCCATAATTTTATCCAGGCTAGAGGGGTTTAAGGTGATCTACCCACATGCCTCTAGAAGTGGTATTATATAGAAACATTATTAGTGCTCTTTTCCCATACTATTCTCCACCATAATCAACCATTTATCTATATCTATTACTTATTCAAAGTGGCCTAGTTAGTTGTGACACTTCCTCTATCACCACCAACTTACACACATTTGTTGCTACCTTTGAACCACCCCAATAATGATAGAGTGAGTTTTTTTAAGCTATAAAAGGAATGAATTTTAGTGGTAAGTATAAATTTTCCCCACAAATTATTATTTTTCACTTCTTATAAGTGTCAGAAAGGTATTTCCAAGAAATGCATAACCATATACTTGGGTTTTAAGATTTTGCAAAGGGGTTTATTTTCTTCACTAATTTCTAAACAAACCATGGATAAAATTTCAATTCATCTTCTTACACCATCCAACTATTATGAATGGAAACCAAAAACAAAAAATCTATTTAAATCAAATAGAATTATATTGAATTGCCATGGGTAAAAAATATGAACAAGTTTGATGAATCCTATGGAACATTGTGCATTCTCATTCCTCCTAATCTCCCCTTTCACATTATCTATACCATATTAACCTATAAAATTTGGAATAAGCTGGAAGATTTATTTGGAAAGTAGGGTACATTGAAAGGTTGTAAATTAGAAAATGATATTATTATTTTGAATCCTACTAATTTTGACGGGTATTGCCACAATAGTGATTTACACTTTCTGGGAGATCCTAATTTTTGTTGAAATCACATATTTTTAGAGAATATAATGATTTAAGCCTTGAAAAGTTCCATTTAAAGGATTCCAATTGAAAATGGTTTGATCAAACCACCTAAGACCAAGCCCCCTTGGATAGAACCCCGCTAGTTTTAAATCATACCTATAATGGAGTCTCCTTTACACCTATCAAAATGCTAATAAAAACAACTTTTGATTTACCTTTTGGGGGATCAAATGAGTTCATTTAAAATTTATTTTTTGTAAGTATGTAGTCCTTATTATAAGCCTCCAAAAAATTATAATTTTAATTAAATTTAATTTGATTATTATATTTATGTTTTATTTCTTGTGAATGTAGGTTTTTCATCGAAAATCAAGGTCTTTGTTCTGCACATGTGGAAAAATAGTAGATTATCAAAATAATATTTTGAAAAATATGTTCAAACTGTGTTTTGATGTCCTTGATCCATTAAAAAAAAATGAATTTCAATAGATATAGAAAAATTTATGTTGTATAAAGTCTGCCTATGTCTAAATTGTAATTGGTTTGACTTCAAAACTTGATTAAAGAAAAAATATTTAATAAATTACTATGAAACCAAATGAACTAGTTAGATATCATAGTTACAAATCTAAATTCAAAAAAATTAGAATTTTATCCTTCATACAAAAAATGTTATGTTGTATACGGTGAGCATCACTCCTTAAAAATGTTGTTTACTGATAAAAACTAGTTTTCAAAGGAGATGGAAAAAAAGTGCAATCTGATTCCAAAAAATTTGAAAAAAATATATTTAGAATCTATAGACAAAACTTCACAAATCACTAGTTTGCATCATCTTCAAATTTCTCACGGTTTAGTCACTATAGGAGCCCAAAAGTGAAGATTTAGTTAAAAACAATTAGTTAAGTGTTCAGTTTGCCCAAAAATTGTAAACCAGTATTGTGGGATCACCCTAACATGTTCTTGAATTTTTTCTCAAACTAAAATTACTAATATTGTAGTTGAAATAAAGTAGTATTGAGAAACGAGACTCCCAATTGATTCTCTTCATCCTTGTTATATATGGACCCAATTATTTAGTTTTTATTTATACATTTCATGCTACTAATGATTCTCTTAGTAATACAAGACTATACCATCACTTGATGGTGTTTCTACCTCAATATCTAGGGATTAGGCTAAGATCATATAGATGGGTACTATGAAATCTCTAAATTCATATATATATTTTTTAAATCTAAAGGAATATTGCCTATATATTTGTATTAATAATAATATGAGTTTTACAATAGATATTACATATATTATTCTTGCCAATCAAAGTATAAAACATGAAAAAAAAAATAGGAAAAAAAAGTAGAAAAAAAAGATGGAATAATAATGAATAGGAAGAGGGAAAAAATCCAAAGTAATCCCTAAGTCTCCCTCCTCTTCCAAAGGGGAACCATCTAAGGAGAGACCCAAAATTACATATTCTAAGAAACTTGAGCATGATAAACATTATTGTTATACAAAGTAAATTGATGGGTTGAAGCATATTATATGAAAGAACAATACCACATTTCCTTCAATTATGTTAGTTGGTTCATCTTCTTTTTCTTCATCTTAAAAATAAGAGAACATGAAGGATAAGGTGCTTATTGCAATTGTATATTTTGATTTAGGGAGATGAATCCTTGATTCTAGAGCTTCAGATCATATGGCTTCATCATAAAATAGGTTTTATTAATTCAATATTTGTTCTACACCACACATATTGATGGGTAACAACACATATATGTGTGTTTATGGGAAATGATCTATTGACATGGATGAGGGATCCTTTAATGATGTCATTTGTGTACCATTGTTATCGACCAATTTCGTTTCTATCTATTAGATCACACATGTGGGATAGGGAAGATTTTTTGATTCATATCATATTCTATAATCATTCAAAGTTTGTATGGTAAATATATTTGTATAGTTTATGCTTCAGATGATTGATCTAACTTATACACCTCATATTTTACCTTTGATGATCTATTGACTAATATTCACATCTAGGCATCTAGTGTGGATAGTCTTCAAGAGGTGTACTATGGTCATTTGAGCCTTGGTATCCTTTCATTAACTAAGGTTTTAGAGATTTTTTCTAGGATTCCAACTCCTACATCTATTGCTTCTTAAGAGTTTAGTGTTACTACATGCGTGAATTATAATGATTCAAGACTATAGGATATTCATATTAGTCTTCTAGATGCAATATATTGGGATGAGTACTTTGCATATATATTAAGATTGTTTATGTCACATCTTGCAAGATTGGAACACACTTGAGGAAATTCATCTTCTCTTTGATTTTATCTCCAATGAATTCATATCATCATCTTTGGATGTCATGATCACACATCTAGACTTTCTAGCCCTATCCCCACCTACTTATTTTCCATAGTGCACGGAATTGAATTGGGGATTATTGAGTAGCATTCAAAGGATTCATCAATGCATTTGGATCTTGTTCTTCATTAGTTTCTACATGGTTTTGGAATTTCACCTTCTTTTATTAGGCTTGGATTTATTTATTTGATTGTAGTATCCTTTGGCATCGACATGGTTATGCTTGAGAAAATTTCAAAGACATGCATTCATAATTTTCTTCCCTCATATTCTTATTCAAAATTGGAAGCTCTTTTGTAGACATCTATAGATTTGTTTCTTCCTAAGGGGAGAAATGTTGTTCGATAGCTTTTAATTAGCTTTAGCATTTAGTGTTAAGAATGTACCATTAGAGTAGGAGATTAGACATTGTGTGGGTCTATGGTCTATTCTCTCTTATGTTGGGGGATTTTTTTTTCACATGGGGTTTTATCCTTTTCATACTTTAGAGAGCATCTTTTGTATATTGGTGATGAAAATTTTCCTTAGGAGGCCACCTTGAGTCCTCCTTCACTCTTTCTTTTTCTCTCTCTTTTGAAGATTGTTTTTTTTCCTATATATTTTTTCTCCTTTTCTCTATTTGTAAGAGATTCTTTTGTACATGGATACCTCTTCAAGATTTTTTGTCAAAACCCATCTTTATATCTTTGTATGTTTGCATATTTTCTCATTCTCCCTAGAAATTACACTTAAGGGGGTGTTGGTATGAATGTAGTTTTCTACCTATGCAATTTCCTTTCAAGATATTTTCACACTAGTCTAGTTAAGTTTGGATACACCATTTACTTTTGTGTCTAATGTCATAATATTAAGACACACACCATCATTTTTGTTCGTCCAATATCTTACCCTTGTCTATATATACATGGGTTCTCTTATTGTAAAGTAAGTTGGGTAATATAATCAATCTTGTATACATTGTATATTTTTTGAGAAATATTGTATAATCATTTCTTCTATTGTGTGGAAGGTAATTGATGCTACAAGTGATCCTTGGCTCTTGTAAACTCTTATGATTTCTCTTACATCTTTAACTAGATGGTGCTGAAAGCCAAACATTATATTTACATATAAATTTTTTATTTTGATGACTAGCATTCTTACAAACCCATTTTTGTGATGCCCATCTATTTAAAATTGTCCTTAAACACATCTCATTTGAAAGACAAAATATTATAAATTATTAATGTATACTTCCTAAAATCTAATTATATTTTCACTTTATAAAAATAATTATATCTAACATAAAATTTAAAACCCTTTAAAATATTTATAAATCATAAAGCCCCATTACCATATATATTATGGCAGCTCTATGAGACATGTTAACATGTGCTCATTTGAAGTTGATGAAAACCAGGTCTATATTGTGCCAAGGTAGGTAAACAAAAGGAAACTGAAAAAACAGAAATGTAAAAAGTCGGCTGCTCTCAAGTGTGATTATAAAAGAGAGTGATGGTTTGTGGGCGCCCAAAAGGTAGGTGGCGAAGATGTCACAATCATGAAAATAAATTTGTTATTTGAAAAAAGTGTTTGTGGTAATAATGAGTAGCATATTTAAATGTGGTTGACCTTGGCAAATAAGTAAGTCTTCGAATGATTGCATATAAATCTTTTTTAAATACTTTGTTAAGATAAGTTATTGGGAAAAAGATTTTGTGGTTGACAATGGGTAATCAATAAATAGTATATTTAAATGTGGTTGACCTTGAGAAATTGGCTATTGTCATTGTAATGATTATATATAATCTTTTTGTTGAAAATTGTGTTGATATCTTTAAAATATCACTTTTCTTTTTGTTGGAAAGCTTTGATTGTTTTAAATGAGAAAACACTAATTGGAATCAATGCAAATCTTATTTATTTAGATTGGACGGTTATGCATGTTTACAACTCTTTTTCTTCTTATTGGGTAGTTCTATTATAGTTATTTCAAATAGTCCCCAATTAATAGGGAAGTTTTATTTGTTCTTTTTTATAAATGGATTAATGGTTTTAATTATTGATGTAAAAGTCTACTTGCTTAATTTTTAGTATTTGTTGTTAGGTAGTATATTTTTATCTCTATTCGATTTAGAAAAGTTTTTATAATAAATAATATTAATTAATAAAAGTTTAACTTTTAATATTTTTTTTTTATAACAATTAGTTGTGGATATTTATTAGAATTTTTTAAAAAAATTTAACAACAATATATTATAATATATGTAATAAAATGTGATTATATCAATAGTCAAAAGATCATCAATAAAGAAAAACAACAAAAATGTATATGACTTTTATCATTTTAAAAGAGTCATGAACAAAAAAAGACATCAATCACCATCCATTTGTGCAAATAAAATAATTAGTAATAGAAAAATCCTTAGTGAACCACCCCTAAATTATCCATGATTCTACAATCGCTAATGTTCTCCACTTTTAACACATTTGGAAACTTGGTAACATTTCTTTTAATTTAAAGATGAAAGTCAAAGACCATAAATCACCTCCACTCTCATTTTCAATTAATGCACCTTGTAGGCACTAAAGACAAGAATAGTGTGATCCATAGTGACCTCTAGGTGCCCTTAATTATGGGAACTATGAAGCCTAATACTATCTTTCTAATGTGCACAACATTTCCTTTGAACTTGCACCTCCCTCCTCATAAATTTTAAATATGCACATTCTTTTCTAGCACTAGCAAAGGCAGCTGAAGAAGTGACCTATGCATCATTACCTACTCCTATTTCCACACATTTGAATTCTAATATTAGGGGATGTAACAATATTCCTTTTAAATGATCTAACGACAACAAATGGAAAAATAAAATTTTGAGTTACCTTCAAGATGCACATGACCAATTTTGAGATAATATATTACCTAACATTGCCTTTGGCTCTCAAGGTCCTTGTAGTCCTATCCCTTCCTCACTAACAACTATCCTAATAAACCCTAATACAATATAAAGGCTAAACAATTGTCCAAATTAGTGACCTTTTTATAAGTACATCACTAGCCCTACAAGGACTACCTTTGAGTGCTAATACACTTGCTAACAAAAAACCTACAAACACCATGCACTTAGCATACTTATAAATTACCCTTGACCATAAACCACTACCAAATAGCACAATACTTTTCAAGCATAAGTCTATTATAAAATATTTCTACATTCCCATTATAGTGGTTTTCTAGCTTCAACACTTTGAGAGATACTTTGAACAAACAATAAATTAAATGTTCATGATACTTATAGTGGTTTCCTTTCCTAGTTCAAGGTTGTGAATCAAGAGAATAAATTAGAATGTGGATAGGTTTATATTAAATAAAATATTCCTTCCCAAACCAATGGAAATTGATTATGTAAAGTAGTCAAAAGGTCTTGATCTACTTTGCAATTGGCTAATAAATCTACTACTACACTCATCGTCTACTTGCATTGTTGGTACCTTACTTCTAGAAACTTGGTACCTAGAGCTATCGTTTCTTCACATAATATTTAATATGCCAATTCAATCAAGATCCCTTCTTAATCTAATTGATTACCATCATGAACTCACCTTCAATAATCAAATTGTACGCTCTTACATATTTTGTAGCCATCTTGATGATTACTGCCTCACACTTTGCTTCAATATTGGTTTTTACACCCTCAAAAAATAGAACCACCATAAATAAAGTTACTATATTTTATTCTCATAATGAAATTGATTCTTGCATTTCCTATATGTCCTTATGAGGAACCCTTGAAATTAAATTTTACAAAAAAAATAGAGGTTTCTATACTTTTTTTATCTTAATCAAGAAAAAAGCTACATCCAAATTTATTGCTTACAATATTATCTCATCTTAACCTTATTTCTATAATTTTGAGTAATGATAAGATATTTTTTCTTTAAATGTGTTCTTTAAAATCTTGGCATATCTTTTATAATTATAAAAATTCTATATTTAATATTAAACCATTGAAAACTTTCCAGCCACAAACATGAATAATAAACAATTTAATCCCTTCTAATTGTAAACATGAATAACAAACACTATTATCTATATAAATTGTTGACATAAGATAATTCTACATGTTGTAGGCTATGTATGTAGTTCTTCAATTGGCATGGTATACAAGTTCGTCAAGGGGGATACTAATTTTGGTGCCTCTAAAATGGTAGATCTTGCATGTGTGTAACAAATTTCCATATATAGAATGATATGATCTCCATCATTATTATATATTTGTTTCCATCTAGTTTTCCTTGTATTTTATTTGCTAGTACTTATAATTAGAGAAGGGTGAGGGAATGCAAACGATAGATCCACCTAATCTTTTGTTGTTTTTTCTTTTTATATCATCCCTTTTAACTTTTCAACTTTCAATATATAAAATATTATATAATATTTTCTTATATTTTTCAATAGTCATATACAATGAAAATAATAGTGAACATCAAAATTTTCTATCTCAATTTGTGATGATGATGGTATGTTCCTTGATTATTTGATCTACCAAGGCTCAAATCCCAAGAGGTAGGATTGGGTCAAGTTAGCCACTATGTGACTTTGATGAAATAATTCTTATTAGTGATCTAAGCTCTTTTTTCCTATAACCTAAAGTGCATGTTCAATTCCTAGGGCTAAGGAATACCAACTGAGGATAGTAAGATAAGACTTATGATTAAGCAAGGGATAGTTCAAGACAAAACCTTAAGTTAGGATAGCCCTTCTTTACTTAAGGCTATGCTAGGCCTAAAAGGGTAATTCTACAAGACAACTAAAGATATAAAATAATTATAAGTTTCCTTGAAATAAACCACCTTGTGCAATTGAAACTCCATTTTGTTTGTCACTAAAACTCATTATGCGGGCTTGCTAAATAAATACTCCAAGAACCTCTTTCAACATATAGGAGATATCATGCATTCAAAAAAATATGAATTAATTTTATATCCCCATAGGTTTATATAATTCAATTGCCTACTTCATCCATGTTAAATAAAAACATAACACAACCTCTATAGATTATTTGAAAAATTTGTATATCATATTCAATATGGTCAAATTAAAATATATTAGGCTATGCAATTTGGTAGGATACATGAAAAAAATAGTTGTAAAATATGGTTTTATAGTTTGTTGGCACACTATGGTGGAAGATTGGGCTAAAAGAACAATAATCTAAATGGGTGGTAGAGTCAATTTATCAATCACATATGCATACAAATAAATAATCCTTATTAATATTAGCTAATTCATTGAAAGATCAATTTTAAAGTTTCTCTCTTGCTCCAGTTGGAGAGTAAAATATTGTTTTATTTGAGTTTTCCTATGGCATATCACCATGTTCAAAATTTGGTTATCTAGGATGCAAATTAACTACTCAATGATGTTTCTCTAATAACTAGTGAGGAGGACAACAAATAATTTCCTATCATTTTTGTTGAATTTATGGTCCTATTATGTTGTCTTTCTCCAACTTCTCAATGCTCATATGCCTTGGGTTTTTGCTACATATTTTGATCTTGTATAAGTTGCAAGTTATTTATAGAATTTGTATCAAACTTATTTTTTATAATTAAGCTTATAATATATCAATATAAAATTATAGATCCTTTTCACCTTTTATACCAAAAAAAATAAATCCAAATATGTGTTATAAGCTACCATAGATAAAAAATAATTAAAGATCCTAGAACGAAAACATCTATCCCATATTGAAAGAAAAATATGGTTTCTCAAATACAATTGTAACTTTACCTAAGTCAACTATTATATTGCAATACATATACCAAAATATGCAATATCACTTAAATAATATCAATCTCTTGAGACAAAAAAATAGACTATAAGATAAACCTAAATCGATAGAAAATATCACATAAATAGATGCATTCTCAAAGGGTTATAATGCCCACACACAAAATTTCAACTCGGTGTAATGATTGCACTCTAAATATTAATTAGGAATGTGAAAAACTAAAGAATATTCTAAGTAGCTACAAAAACTAAGAAATGACTTTTTTGTCAAGTGAAATCCCACATATAGCCTATAAGAGTCACTAGAAACATTGAGATCATGACATATAGATTCAAATCCTATATGTAAGGACATCAAATCTAAATTTTAATGTATTTCCAACATATTGCACTTATTACTATATTTTGGAAATAAAACCTCTAAAAGACAAATAGTGTACAGTTATCTCAATTATAATATTTTTTGTACACACTTGATCACATGAAGCCTATGTTTCGAGTATATCTAAATAAACTTCAACACACAACAACCTCTAGATTTAAAAGAGGACATCTAGTCATTATCTCAAAATCAATCATATCTACCATAAATATTAAATTTTTAGTTTTCTTAAACAAAACTAAGATGGGTTACATTATATTTGATACCATAAAAAAATGGATTAAAATTATATTCAATTATCAAAGATGGTGCCTTATTTTTATTATATTAAATAATTCAGTTCTGAAGTAAATTAGGTCATATTTTATCTTTGTTATTGTAACTTTGACACTAATTTCATGTAACAATTAACTTGGAGAGTGATGATCTTGGGAAGTGAATGAATCATGCCTTATTATAATTTTAAAGTAACTAGTAACAAGTGTACTACAAGCATCTTTAAAAAAAATGTCACTTCTTAACTTATAGGTTCTAGGTGATATGTCACTTCTTGTTCTTAACATAAATAATTTGATAGACTTGAAACTAGATTTGTAGAATATGATCTATATGGGAGGGATTCACTTTTTTAAAAATGTAACTAAATAACTTTCACAAGAGAAGAATATAATTGTAAATGTGCTGCAAATACTTGATAATACTTGAGAATAATATGCCACTTCAAGTGGAAAACTGCCAAAATTATTTAATCGAAATAAAATTCCCAATATGATGTTAATAAACTAAATAATATCTTCTATATACTATACTTATATCATGGATTCCACCTAAATTGATATAACTACATATACAAGACTATTAATAATCACATAAATTAACAAATATTTATGCTAGGCCCATGTTGACTACACATTCCTTATGCACACTATAGCATTATGAGTGTACCATGTTCCTCCTTCACATAATCATTATTCTTATTTTTGATCCATTATGGATTCTTCTACATAAAATAGTCTTCCCACATTGATGCAGGAGCATCCGGGTATAGACACAATCAACAACACAAAAAAATAATTGTTTTAGGAAATGGGTAAGCTTTCATGATGAATCATTGCATATATATTTTTTTTTAAAATCATCCTAGATTTAATGGTGAAGATTTTGCAGTCATATCTTGCATGGTTTGGGAGAATTTAATTTTCTCTCTTCTCAACTAATGATTTTGAATAAAAATACTTTTTGGAGTTTTATTAGTGTTGGGACACAATGGCTTGGTGGAAATCTTAGGAATTCTATTTTACATATCCTGACAAAATTTCATGCAAAGAGGAGCTTCCGGAAAGAAGATATGCAAAAAGTCATTTTTCAGCCTTCTGGTCCACTTTGTTGCAATTACATAAAATATTTTTTTAAAAAAAATATGTATGTAGACTCAAAGGTATTATTGGAGGGATTTTAATTGTTTTACTATTAATATTTTGAAATATCAATTTGGTTGGATTCATTTTCATTTTAAGTGCTACATACAACAAGAGAAATGAAAGGTTAAATTTGAAGACCCTTCAATGCCTCATACCAAAATTTGAAAAGTATTTGCAGATGGGAGAAGCTAATAAAAAATAAAATATTGCTACAGATTTTAGGTAGATTTCTCCCAAGGAAATTGAGAGATCTTAGCCCATGAGAGGGGCTTGTGAAGGAAATTGTTGTGGAGTGTGAGAGGAAAGAGAAGTTTTTTTTGTAGAGTTTGAGAGGCCATGAGAGGCCAAGTTTGTTGCAGATTTTTATGATGAGATATTGTATGTAATTTGTTGTTTATTTCAATAAAAGGAAGCATGTGTCTTATTTTCAATATGTTTGAAATCTATTTATGTGAATTATGACTGTGTGCATTTGGTAGAGGGTGTCCCTTTTGCATCACACATGTAGCATTGTCAATAGGAAAATTATTCTATTTAATTAGGTACTATATCATTTTTTGTAGTCGTCGGATTATTTGTGAATATATAGAAAAATAACTCAAGCTCCAAGATGGTTTTTCCTTCTATATCTAGCTCAAGTTTCACTATTTATGTTAAAATTTTAAATTGACTAGCTTGCTTCCTTTTTCATTCTATGCCTTCACCTTTTTCTCCTTGAGACTAGAGAGTATGTCTTGTTGGTGCTAAATGTTGTATTTCATTGCTCTAACCTTTTGTTACCTTCAAAGAAGAGGTGAAGGATGAGAGATAGTAACCTAGCACTAATAAAATAACCTAATCAAGATACATTTTTGGAGCTAATTTTTTGGTATGACCCTCAAAATGATGGATTTGGAATGCAAGAATATTTATCAATTATAATTCTAAAAAAAAATTGATTCACACCCCTATGCATCCCCTTTTTAAGAATATTTTGCATTTATTGTGAGATTACCTACTATGGATGCTTTGCATGCAACCCCTTGAGTTCAAATAATTTATCCTCCAAGTAAAAATGAATGAATAATTCTTAAAATTTGATCTCAATTGTTCCAAAGATAGTGAATCATTGGAATCCAAAAATAATGTTTTTGTTGGAAGAATGAGAAGTTTGTCATTGATGTTGTTGTTGGAAACATGAGCATGAGGGATAAGCACAAGCTATATTACTATGTGTTGTAGTATTGTCAATGATGTCAACATTGTATCTTGATGTGGAGGTCATGGTACAAATCATTGTAGATCATTTTGGTTGGTTCTAGTAGGTTTTGGATTGTTAGTGGAAGACATTTTTGAAAGATGGTTTGATCTAGTAAAGTTGGTTGTGATGGAAAATTGACTAAGTTTCAAGTTTGTTAATTCTTTGTAACAAAGCTCCAATTTTTGGGTCTGCACTAGTCTGTGAATGAAGTTTTCACTCTACACTTCTAATATTATTTTGTTGGTTGTTAGAAGTATTTGATTTTAGAATTTCATCATGTTTTGGCTTTTGGTTTGAGAGATATAAGTAACAGAAGTTAGGTCTAGAAGATTATAGTTATTTCCTATACAATACATAAGAGTATTTGATTTTAGAATTTCATCATGTTTTGGCTTTTGGTTTGAGAGACATAAGTAATAGAAGTTAGGTCTAGGAGAGTTTTCTCTTCTCCATAGATAAGTTTTTGGATTTGCGCTTTTTAGGATATGTTGACAGATGGCATTAGTGTGTGAATTCTAGTTAGCATTGAATTTTGAGGTCCACGTGTCTAAATGTGATTACACAGATGAATAATTTTTGTATTAGGTCTTCTACAATGCTGACCTAATAAGTTTGAAGGTATGTGGAGGTTAAATAAGTGTTGTGGTCTTATGTGGTATATATTACAGGTCTACGCTAATCTATTTCAAAATATTTTGAGATTTAAATCTTGGCTTGAGATGTATGAGAAAGAACCTAAGCTGGAAAGTTATGTTTTGAATGTTACATCTAGGCCGACCTAATTGATGTTATTCTTGATGTGAATATATAAGTTAGATCATTTTCGGTGTTTTGAAGAATGGTGTGAATGTTGCAAGTGTTCTACAACTAACTGATGTGAATATTATCAGAGCAGTGCAAATTTAAGTTGTGAATGTTGAGTTGAAGACTAATGTGATGCAAATGCAGAGGAAAGCAAAGTATTAGATCTGAATAAAATGAAATGTGTAAAGTTAGTTTATTGAGCTTCATTGGAACTATAATTCATGCATATGATAGATGCAATTGTAATAGTTCAATCTAGGCGGCGAGCTATAATCTCTCTTCTATATTTTCTCTTAGTGGGTAGTAAATCCACCTATAGTGAGCACTTATGTAAATATACTATAACTAGTTATAATATATTGTGAGCTAATCCTCACCGTGCTTTTCCACATTTTGGGTTTTCCATGTAAAATTATTGGTGTTCATGTTTTATTTGATGTTTTTGATGTTTAATCCTTTCTTTATTTACTACAATTGAATGTGCTATGTGGTTTGGATTCTTAAAAAGTTTAATGATTTTAAAGAATATATATTCACCCCCCCTCTCAGTATCCTAGGTGTTCAACAATTGGTATTAGAGCTTGGTTCCTTGGAAGGAGCTTAACCACATGGGGAAGATCTTGGAGGTTGAACACATGGTTGTAATTAGAAGACTACCTACTCTTCTGGAAGAGATTCTTGATGTTGGATCCATAGAAGAATATTGCATTCTTGACAAAGATGGACAACTCAAAGTTTCCCTTGAATATCTTGAAAATATTGAATATGAAAATAGAAATCTAAAAGAAAATGTCAAAGAAGAAAATGAATGTATCAGAAAATTGAGAGAGAAAATCAAGAAGTTCAGAGAAAGGTATAAGGAATTCAGTTAACAATTGAAGCAAGAAAATGATACTATCACTATTTTGAAGGTGCAAGTTGAAGAAAAGATAAGAATTGAGGAATTTTTGAATGAAATGGTGAAAAGAAAACCTGAGGAATGTACAAGGCTTGAACAAGAAGTTATAAATCTAAGATCAGATATGGACAAAGCAAGGAGTCACAAAGACAAATTCAAGATGAGTTCTATAAAGCTTGATGAAATGATTGCAAATTAGAAAGGCTCTAAAGATAAAGAAGGATTAGGAATTGAGAAGGGTGAAATTTCAAATTAGAAATCAAATGTTGAAGACAAGAAGAACAATGGAAAGTAGATTTAGAATCAAAGGAATGAAGCTAGAAGACCACTGGTCAGACAACCAAATGCACAAAGGTACCCATATTTTAATGGTTTTTGTTACTCTTGCAATAAATTTGGACATAAGGAAAATGGAATGCAGAAACATAATGAGTCAGAATGTTCCATCCTTTACTAGTCAATGCTTTACATGCAAGAAATTTGGTCATAGAACTAGTGAGTGAAAAAGTCAAATAATGAATGGCTATCAATGGTAGAATAGTTCAATCTTTCAAAGACTACTATAATGCATGCCATGGATTTGAGCATAAAGCCATTTCGATGCAGATCTAGAATGAGTGGGAGGAATATTGGTTAGAAGAATGTCACATGTTACAATTGTAATAGTTTTGGACATATTTCTAAGTTTTGTAGAAAAATAAATATGAGGAAGGATAATCTAGTACAAAAGGGAATGAACTAGTGCAAAAGATTGATCCAATAGAGACAAAGAAGGAAATGGAAAATATTTGGAGAAAGAAAGAAAATACAAAGGTTAAGGATGAATCTATAAGATCATCTGGTGCAGATGTTTCCTTTAAAAACTAAGTTGACAGATTTGGTTCAGAGGGAGCTTTAATGAACATTTTATATCCCTTGTAAAATAAATGGTTTTGATGCCTCTGCATGAAGAAATGTGATGTAGATCAACATGCTTTATCTATTGGTGAATATTGTCGAAGAAAATATGATAATGCAAAAGTTTATAGAGCATCAAAAGTTAACTATGCACAGAGTGAAAGGTTTATCAACTTTATTGTTTAAGGAATTCAATGCAAAATTAGGTAAAATTTAAAAGGTTATAAGTAATTTTACTTCCATAAATTTATTCATAACGAGCATTGAAAAGAAGAAGAGCAATGAAGGAAGTGTGTTAAAAGAATGGTGGTGTTTTCATTGATGTCAACAGGAAGTTTTTTCACTATTGTTGTCATTGATGTCAACTATGGGATGAAGATGTTGAGGATATTGAGAAAATTGTGGAAAAGAGGAAAACAAGTTGTGCATGTGTAGTTGAGAGCTTGAGGAAGTGTTGTGAGTACATGGATCTATTCTTTTGTTTCATATTTTGAAGATGAGTTGGAATAAAGTAATGAGATGAGTTGATACGTAGTTTCCAAGTACTTTTGAGAAAATTTAATAAACAGAGTAACTATGTTGTGCAAATGTTCATAATGTGCTTTGGTATTGTGCTTCGTGTTCTTTATGTGTTGATGTTATGCTTGTGAAAATCTTACAATCTATTCAAGGTTGACATAGGTTGTTATATTCAAAATTTGGGTTTTTGGATCATCGTACAATGCGAAATACTTTCACCAACTTGTGTGAACCAGTTGTTAAGTGACATTTTTTGTTGTTTGGGAGAAATGCATTTTCTCTGCATTTCTCCACTATTTGGATTAAGTTTGTGTAGATTTGGGAAGTTTCTTATAATGTTTTTATCTTTCTGTATTCAAATTTTTACTTGATTTTGTGTAGTACAATGAGAGTTTCATTTATCAGTATGCAAATAAGGGTTATCAGTTGTCCTAAGTTAAAGTATTTGTTGATGCGAGCTTGGATGAAGTGTTTGATGAATCTTAAGTAGTTCATGGATTGATCTAGATTGAGTTCAATTGAATTATGTTGTCTAGAACCTTCGGCTTGATTTTAAGAAGTGTGTAATTAATGTCTATGGTGTTTTGCGCAAGTGTTGGCTGACCTTGTGTTTAGTCGACCTTGTGTTTAACACTACATGTGAAGCTTGTGGAAGCATGTTGAAGTGTGTTGGGATCTATTTGGATCCTACTTAAGGATTTATGTAGGTCGCCTTTCATTCCTATCCATTGCGAGAATGTTTAAGTGCCGAACTATTTCAAATTTGAATGTATAGCGACTATTGGCTGACATTGGAGAAATTTTTTATGATAAAGCTTGATATAAATATGTATGGTGTTGATGCAATAGGGTGGATGAAAGAGTAAGAATTAGATAGAGGCAAAGAGTGATGTGAGTGAAGTGTATGTGATGAAAATTTGAGCAGAGCAGTGAAAACTTCAAGTTAGGGTTCCTGAAGGCAATGAGTTGAAGGCATCCGAAATATTTCATATGAGACAGCAAAAGTGTGTGAGAAATTGTGGTGGACTCTTTCTTGCATTGAGAAGTGCTTTCTCTATGTAACATTCTTCTTCTATCTTCTTGTATTCTTCCTATGGTAGTGAGCCCTGGTTGTGATCCTTTTTGGACACTATGTCCTATTCTGGTAGTGAGCCCCTTTATGTTGGTTTTTCTATTACTTATATTGTGAGCTAATCCTCAATTTGGTTTTCCCTCATTGGGGTTTCCATGTAGATCCGGTGTTCTAATGTGTATGGCGTTGTGATTTCAGTTTTTGTTATATGCATTTCATGTTTAATCAATCTAATACAATAAGGGTTTAATGAATGCTTGTGGATCTAATTATTGTTGAGGATTTTGAAGGTATAATTTGCTACAACTAATTCAACCCCCTCTCATTTTTCTTGTTCATTTCAACAATTGCTATCAAAGCAAGGTTCCTTAGAGAAGAGCTTAACTGCTTGAGGTAGATTTGAGATGGTGAACAAGATTCCTTTGGAATATCCTAGATTCGATGGCTCATATTATGCATTCTAGAAGACAGATGGAAGGATATTTTTTTGCTCAGATATATGAGATTGAGAAGGTTATCAAAATACATAGACTCCACCTCATAATGGTCCAAGTACAAGTGAATAAATATTGAGGAAGATGAGATCAATGCTAAGGCAAGATTTATTATTGTGAATAGTCTATCAAAAATTGAATTAGTTAAAGTTATGAGTTTGAAGATTGCTAAAGAAGTTTGGGATAAGTTAAAAAGAATATATGAGGGAGATCCTAAGGTCAAGCAAGCAAAGTTGCAAAACTTGAAGGAACAATTTGAAATGATGTATATGTATGAAGGTGAAACAATTAAAGGCTAGATTCAGAGAGTTGATGAATTGGTGAGTAATATGAGAGGTCTTGGTGCAACAATTAAAGAATCTAAAGTGGTGAAGAAAGTTATCAGATCTCTTCTAGGGTAAAAGCAATAAGTTGGGTCCATAAAGAGGGGAAGTTTCAGCCAAAACAAAATCTCATAGGAAATGTGTACGCATTATTAAAAAAATGTGTGTGTTATGCTTTGGGTACCCGAGCCTAAAAAAATGCATACACACTAAAAAATGCATAAACATTATAACGTGTACACGTTATATAATGTGTAAAACGTGTACACATTTTATAACATGTATGAGTCATTTAATTAAAAAATCAAATACCTTTCAGAAATGTGTACGAGTTTTGTAACCAAAAATGTGTACGCATTTTAAAACATGTACGTGTTTCTAAAAAGTATTTATTTCTTACATAATCAAGCAAATAAAGAACGCATATGTGTTTTGTAATATGTATACATTTTTAAAATTTTGAATCCCCAACCCACATTTTTCCTTGGTTTTAGGCTCGGAAAAGGCTTGGCAACCCGACCCTTAGCCTTTGACCTGCAACTAAAAAACTAAGGAAGGTTCAAGAGAAATGTCCAACTTTGGTAATATGATTGATGAATGTTTTTTCTAAATCAATCTATGAAATTAAAACCCATTAGAGAACATGATGTCTAGTTTCCAATTTTTTTTTTTTTAAAGATTGGATTGTATTTGTTATATTTTAATTAATTTCTAAGCAAACTAGTCCATAAACTTGAAATATTAGTCTTTTTTTTGGTTAATTTTCTTGTAAAAAAAAATATATGGCATCAATCCTCAGACAATTCTCTACAATAGCTAACCAAAGAATATATGAGGGAGATCCAAAGTTCAAGCAAGAAAAGTTGCAAAACTTGAAGGAACAATTTGAAATGATGTATATGTATGAAGGTGAAACAATTAAAGGCTAGATTCAAGTGATGAAGATCTTGATGACTTGGAAGCTAACTTTGTGAGAAGGATGAAAAAGTGCACATGTACATACACCACTTTTTGACCCAAATAAAAGTATTTTGCTAATTCCTTTTGGTGAAAGATAGCTAACAAAGAATAGCTAACCAAAGAATCTATGAGGGAGATCCAAAGGTCAAGCAAGCAAAGTTGCAAAACTTGAAGGAACAATTTGAAATGATGTATATGTATGAAGGTGAAACAATTAAAGGCTAGATTCAGAGAGTTGATGAATTGGTGAGTAATATGAGAGGTCTTGGTGCAACAATTAAAGAATCTAAAGTGGTGAAGAAAGTTATCAGATCTCTTCTAGGGTAAAAGCAATAAGTTGGGCTCATGAAGAGGGGAAGTTTCAGCCAAAAAAAAATCTCATAGGAAATGTGTACGCATTATTAAAAAAATGTGTGTTATGCTTTGGGTACCTGAGCCTAAAAAAATGCATACAAACTAAAAAATGCATACACATTATAACGTGTACATGTTTTATAACAGGTATGAGTCATTTATTTGGGTCAAAAAGTGGTGTATGTACACGTGCATGGTATGGTAAAAAGAAAAACTTTTAAAAAATGGTTTTTATACATCCCTATCAAAATTCAACTTCTATCATCTGGGCATTTGAATAAATTACATATTTGGAAACTAGATTCAAAATGCTAAATTTCATATTACTGAGTTTTTTTAAGATTCATTGTGTAAGTGCCTCAGATTTTCAATCAAAGTGTGATTTTAAAAAAAAAAATAGCAAAAACACTTCCACTTTTTGAGCTTTTTGTGGACCCAACTTCTTGCATCAACCCTCTGGATTGTTAGAATGAAAAGGTATTTTCTATTGAGGAAACAGTTGATTTTTATAATTATTCCAAAGATCAATTGATTGGTACTCTGATTACATTTGAAATGAGAAAAATGAAGAAAGGTACAAAAGTAGACTGGTTTCAAGGTTGGTAAATCAGATAAGGTTAAAGATTCAAGTGATGAAGATATTGATGACTTGGAAGCTAACTTTGTGAGAAGGATGAAAAAGTGCACCTGTAAGTACAAAGTTAAATTACCTTTCAAATTTTTTAGCTATGGTGAGATAGGTCATTATGCTTATAGATGTCCAACGAGAGCTATAAACAATAAGAACAAGGAAAATAAAGGAAAAATGACTAGGAAAGCTTACTATGTGAGAGAAGATATCAATATTTTTGATGATAAATTTGATTATGGAGATTTTGATGATAACAAATGTTTTTTTTTGGCTATAAAAGAATAATCTAGTTCTGCTAACCTTGAAATTTGTGTGAAGGAAAGTGTTCTAGAGATGAAGGATAAGGTTGAAGGTACTTTGGTATCTGCTTTTCATGTCAAAGAAGATAAGAATTACTAGGTTGTTGATAGTGGCTACTCTAATCATATGATCGAAGAAAAAATTAATTTTGTTAAACTTGAAAAGTATGATGGAGGATTAGTTAAGTTTGGAGATGATTCAAGAGCTAAGATTTATGGAATTGGTTCAATCAGTTTTGATGGAAAGCATAATACTAACAATGTTTACTATGTTAAGGGCTTAAGACATAATATATTGAGTGTTGGAAAAATGTGTAGCAAAGGGTACAATCTTGTGTTTAAGGATGAAGCATGCGAGATCTGGAAAGGGTCCAAAACTATGATTGTTGTAGGTAAGAGAACATATGGAAACATCTAGTAGTTTAAGGGTTTTCATGGTCATTTCTTTATGTCACACATTAATGATAGTTGGTTATAGCATTGGAGGATGTGGCAAGAATTTTGATAATTTGGAAAGAATTAGTTTGGTTCAAGTTGTGAGAGATTTACCTAGAATCACAAAACCTATCAATGTTATTTGTGAGAGTTGTCAATTTGGAAAACAAATAAGGAGTAGCTTTAAGGGAAAGGAACAGTCTACTATTTGACTACTGGAATTAGTACATATAGATCTTTGTGGTACTACAAGGGTGAGAAGTCTACAAGGTGACATGTACTTTATGCTTTTGATTGATGATTACTCTAGAATGACATGGGTTACTTTTCTTAGAGATAAATTTGAAGCATTAGATAAATTTAAGGAATTTAAAGCTACATGGTTGAGAATGAAATGGATTTGAAAATAAAATTCTTAAGGTTTGAAAAAGGTGGTGAATTCACCTCCAATGAGTTTAACATGTTTTATGAAGTTCATGGAATAAAGAGGCATTTGTCTACCCCTAGAACTCCTCAACAAAATGGAGTTGTTGAAAGGAAAAACAAAACTATTCAAGAAGCTGCAAGGACTATGATGAAAGAGGAAAATATATTACAATTCTACTAGAGAGAATCTATTCATACTATTATTTACCTACTTAATAGAGTTTAAACTAAATCCAACAACACAAAGACTCCTTATGAGCTATGGTATGGAAGGATTCCTTCTGTGAAGTGTTTTAGAGTGTTTGGAAGAAAATGTTACATTATAAGAGAAGAAGAAAACTTAGGAAAGTTTGATATGTGGTATAATGAAGGTATCTTCCTTAGATATTCTATTAGAATAAAATATTATATATGTTACGACAAAAGGTTGAGAAAGATAATTGAAAGTGAAAATGTTAAAGTTGATGAAAAATTACAAAATTTTATTGTATTAGATGGATATGTGTCATATGAACCTGATTGTAGAGAAGTAGAAGAAATATTTGATGAACAAGAAGTGAAGAATGAAGAGAAAGAAGCTTTGAAGAAGACTCCTAAAACCCTAGAGTATGTGCAAAAGAATCATTCCAAAGATCAGATCATTGGAGATAAGAGAAAAGGTGTATTGAGAAGAAGCAAAGCTACTGAAGTTGAGGTAAATTTCTATTTACTTTCTAAAGTTGAGCCTAAATCATTGAGTGAAGCATGTCATGATGAAAATTAGATGAAGGAAATGGAAGAAAAACTTACAACTTATGTAGATAGAGAAAAATTAGACTTGGAATTAGTCCCCAAACCGGAAAACAAGAACATAATTGGAACTAAATGGGTATTCGGGAATAAGCTGGATGAGAATGGAGTAGTAAGAAACAAGGTAAGAATTGTGTGTTAGGGTTACTCACAACTAGAAGGTGTAGATTTTGAGGATAATTTTTCTCATTTGAATAGGATGTAAGCTATCAGAATGCTTTTGGAATTTGTAGCACATAAATATTTTAAGGTCTATCAGATGGATGTGAAGTCTACTTTTTTGAATGGAGAATTGGAAGAAGAGGTTTACATGGAGCAACCAGAAGGTTTTCATTTATCAAATCAACTAGCGATGGTATGTAAGTTGAAGAAGGCTCTATATGATTTGAAGCAAGCTCCCAAAGCTTGGTATACAAGATTGGATAGGTACTTGATACAACAAGGATTTAGCAAGGGTTATGAAGATAGTAATCTTTACTTTAAAATGGAGGAAGACAAAATCATGCTATAGTTGTATATGTGGATGATATTATCTTTGGTAGAAATTGACTCTACTTTTTCTAAATTAAAAGAACTTCTTGTTTCTGAGATTATATGTCCTAGCAAATTTCCTTCTGAGACCCTAAATACACATTTCTTTGGGCTCAATGATACACCAATTTTATACACTTTTCCAAAACCTCTACTAAATCAGCAAAATGATCTTTCTCTATTTTTAGAAAAAAACTATCAAATCATCCATATAAATAATAATGCATTTCCCTACTAGATCTTTGAAATCTATATCCATTGCACACTAAAAATTTTCTCCAGCATTAATGAGGCCAAACAACATTCTCCAATAAGAAAATGTTCCCCACTTTTTTGTAAAGGTAGTCTTCATCTGATCTTCGTACTTCACTAGTACTTGATTATACCCTAAACAACCATCTAAAAAATACATCATTTGTGAGCCATTTATAATTTGCAAGACTTTGTCAAGGGAAGGAAGAGGATAATTATCCTTTTCCAATGCTTTATTTGGAATTCTAAAATCTACACACATTCCGATTTCTCATTTTTTCTTGCATACTAGAACTAGATTAGCTACCCATGTGAAGTGCCTAATTGGAAATATTATCTTGGTTGATAGAAATTTTTGTACCTCTTTAAGAATAAGAGGTTCAAGTAGAGCATTGATTGGTCATTATTTCTGATGAAATGGTTTCACCTAAGGCTTCAAGAGAATAGTATGGATTAGATCACTAGGGTATCAAATATCTTCAAATCCTCATAGCCCCAAGTGATGGATGCAATATCTTCTTTCAATACTTTGAGAAATTTTTCATGAATATCTGTCGAAAAAGTATTTCCGATGAGGATATTCTTTTATAGGCTAGAATCAGCTAGATTATAATTTTTGTACTTACCTCCATCAACATTAGTAGGTGATTTCTCCCAAGCCCAAGGATTAGAGTCAAAAATCCTCTCCAATGTTACCATTCCTTTGGGAATACTGTTGGTTTTCAAGTTGATAATGCATTCCATATCCATATCCTTTGATTCCTAGTCTCCTAGATCTCTATCAGATTAATCAATAATCTATCCTTCAAAAAATATGAACTTACCAAAAAGGTAAGAATATGATGATGATCATCAAAACCTTAAAAATTCTTTATATTATCTGATATACCTAGGACATAAACTAACTCCGCTAAAACCCTTCTCAATTTAGATTCTTTCATGGGCTCCAATGTACTTGCTACTATTGCCAATGCATCTACAATTTTATTATTCTCCCTAGGGATTAACTTTATGTTGAATGCATTAAAATTTTCAATCAAATTCCACACCCTATTCTAATAAGTAGCCAATCTCTTGTTGTGGCATGTATATTGATTGTGAACATGTTTCACAATCACTACCGAGTATCCCAACACTCTAAGGCTTTGCACTTTCTTCTGGTGGGAAAACATGAATCCTCTAGCCAATGCCTCATACTTTGCCACATTGTTAGTGCATCCAAACTGCAACCTATAAGAAGAAAAATATGTTTTTCCTTTTGGATTAGTCTTTTCAACTCTAGCTCTACTTCCTTATTAGGATTTAGAGCCATCAAATTTGAGGGTCCATAACTGATTTTGAGGTGAAACCTATTTATTAGGATCCATTTCAGGCTATTGTGAAAGGGGAGTGTATGATTGTTTTGTCTGATTAGAAATGTTAGGGCCAAGAGATCTATATATATAAGGGTTGTCAGATACCTCCTCTAGAACAAGCAAGTGTACAAAAACATCTTCATTGTTACCCATATCGTGGCTCACTTTCCCCTTGAGTAATTATTTTGGAATGGGAAGGTGAATAGGAGAAGGGGTAGCTAGCATTTCCTATAGTTTTCTAACCTCATTTTATAGATCCTCAGATAAGTTTAGGGGTTGCTCAATAAATGATGGAATACTTTCCTGTGCATTTTTTATTTCTGGTAAAACAGATGTAGTATTGGTTTCAAGTGGAGAATGACTTGGGACTATTGTAAAATATTTTTTTTGATTATCTCTTAATTGACAAACCCGATTTAGAATATCTAGAAAAGGTTGAAAATTTAACTCGGAATAGTTTTGATAGTGGACTCTACACCAGTTTGGAAGCAATAGACTCCACAAATCTACTTCTTCCCCAAGAACCAATTTTTCTTGATGTATATTGTGGATTAACACTTCTTGGTTAATGGAAGACATACAAACACCATCTTCTAAAGGCTGCACTCAATCATAATTTGGTGTTGAAAAGGTCATAACCTCATCCATCCTATAAAATCTTGGTTCAGTTTCAAAGTAAGCAACCTCATTGGGGTGATCATATTTTGTTATCATGTGTTTCAGGCAAGGTTGACTCTCTATCCTAATTTGACTTTCCATACCTTTGCATGACAACCACATGTGTGAGAATTCCAATGCAAGATAGCCTCCTATAGTCTTTTCCCAATCCTTGCTCAACAAAATAACATACATCTCAAGGATGTCAACAATTTGGATATCCATGTATTGTTGGATCCTTGCGTCTGATCCAATCTGCACAAGTACATCTTTCAATTCTCCCACCACATTTACTTTGGTTTTATCTAGTTGTGTGATATTTTTGTGGGTTTGGATCGAGGTTAGGCCTAATTTATTAAAAATAGAAAAGGGAATAACATTTCTTGAAGCCCCTAAATCTATTAGACAATTGTGCAAGTTCTTCCTAAATATTCTCAAACTTAATAATAACTGAGGTACTCCCATGTTTCCCCTATATAAGGCTATGCTCATTTCAGCAATGGGAGTTACCTTTTCTTTTCCCTTCAAATGATCTACCTTAGCTAAAGATTTCAACATGAGTTCACATTGAGAAGGACACCATTTCAAAATATTAAAGAAAGATAGGGAAGTCATTTCTTTTTGCATCTCCCTAATAAAGTTATACTCTGTATTGTTGTTGTATTGCTATTTTTGAGGGAAAATAGGATTCCCTCTGGTGGGAGTTTCAGTTGTCCCTTGGGTGGAGGAGGATTTTTATCTGATCTAGAATTTGGTGGTACCATGTTATCGGTAGGAGTAGATGTGGTGAATGGTCCTTTTTTTTTTGTTTCTTAGAAAATGACCTCCTTTAGCTTGGAAAGCTTGAGCGTCATAAGTATCAGTTTCAGGCTCATTTTCCTCTTGGAAGGGAAACTTAAACTCATCATAAGTTTCAAAGGCCATGGAAGTATCTATAGACCTGCCACACTTGTTAAGATTTCCATGTGTTGGTTGAGAATCGACTTGAGCTATTTTAACCATCTTCTCCATTTCTAGGAAATTCACCTTAGAATGAGTAGCAGTATTGTGTATCCTAAACCAGTTAGTCATGAAGTTTAGATCTACTACATTAGAAATGTGTGTCCTATCCTCATTAGACTGGTTATTGTGTGGGAATCCTCCATTTTTTGGTCTTGTATCCTATTTCCAGTTGTTGGACCTCTGATTATATCCTCTATTTTGATTTTGGTAATTCTGATTTTGGAAATTCCTCTGATTATGATTATTATTTTGATTGGGATAATTTTTTTTATTTGGATAACCTTCCTAATTTTGGTATTGATTTTGATTTTGGGGAGGATTTAGCCTAAATTGGGCCATCTCATTTGTAACCTAGGACATGGTTTTCTTCAAAGTCTCCAACTATGTTGACAAATGTGCAGTTTGTTCATTTTATGCAGTTGTTCCAGCTTGATTATTTTGTTGTGTGGTTGGTATATTTTTTTGAGGATGATATCCTCCTATATAACTTTGAGGATGTTGTTGCTAGAAGAAATCTAGGGTTCCAAGAGTTAGTGCCATATTGGTTTGAGTGTTGTTGTTTATGTTGGTAGAAAGGCAACAAGGGTGGAGGATGTATTTCAGCAAATGGTCCATACACATTATTGGACATCCTTGGAAGGGTATTCATGAGTGGGGTTCCATTGGTCATCACATTATTAAATGCAAACATCTGGTTAGGCATCTGAAGATATCCCAATGAAGGTAATGTCCCTCCCATACCATTTGGTTGAGGGGTTATTTGTTGTTTCAATTTAATGACCACATGGTATACTTTGTCCAACGAATTGATTTCCACCTATGGGTAACTTCTTTTCAAGAATAGACTAATTAACAGGTGTATAGCTTTGAGATGTGCTTGAATTGTAATTTTCTTAGGAACTACATAGGGTGGTTGTAATTTCCTGTACATCCTTTGAAACTGAGTTTTGATTAAAGGAAAGGGTTTATGGGGTTCTTTCCTAATTGTGGAAAACTAATGGTATAAAATGCTAGGGTCTACATAGACCCGAAACTGGTTAATAAATGCATTCTCCAAATCTGTCCAACTGAGAATGGATCTAGTGGGTAGGTTAAGGTACCAATTATATGTTGTATCTCCTAATGAATACAAGAATAGTTTGCATGCTACATCATGATGTTCTATCTGAGCCCTCATACATGTATCTTTGAATGCTTAAATGTGTTCCTCAACACTTAGTGATTCCCCATAGGCATATTTGGGGCAAAATCATTTTGGGTTTTTAGGAATCTCATGAATACCACCGAGAATGGTTCCCAGTGGTGACGAGATTCTTGTGAAGAATGATATTGGTGGGAGAAATTTAGGTTATTGTAGTTGTGGTATGAGTGGAAACCTTGGTTGAGTTATTGGTGGTGTTAACGGTGGTGGGATTGGAGTTCTACATGTTCTGGGTTGAGTAGGAAATTGGAGTTCTAAAAATGGCTCTTTGTTGGGAGTATATCTCAGAACCCATTCAAACCTGTTTGATGAAAATGACCCAATTCACTCTACTTTGTTCCTTTAGTCCCTCCTTCTAGCCCCAATTCTGTAGATGGTTAAATTGACACAATAAAATGTTAAGTATAATATTTATATCCTACTTCTCCTTAAAAAGATAACTAATAATAAAATCACCTATCTTCCAAGGTCTTAGTAGTTGGTTCACAATTTCACTGTATTACTCAGTGGTTAACATGACTATAATATTCAAGGGGAATTTTCTAGTTAAAAAGTAACAAACTGATATTTTAAACATTCCCACAACAGATTTTTTAAAGAAACAAGAAAAGATGCATCACAGGTTTCAAAACGGAAAATGTGAATACATATAGTTCCAATATTCAAACATGCAATCCTATAACAAGATTTCCTTAAAGTAAAAACTAGAGAATGAATCAATTCATAATCATTTATGCAATTATATCCATTCATAGTTCAGATTTAATAAGTATACTTGCAATTTGTTTTACTAGAATTAATGAAAGACACATTCAATTAACTAATTACAGATTTTGTAGATCAATAAACACAAGGAAAATACTATTCACAAATGACACAATAGATGGTTTTAAATTAGGTCCCTTCTATTGATATTAATCAATTAAGTAGGATTTACATCCAACAAAATCCACTAACGTACAAAAAACCATTTTCTTTTAAGTCACTGCTAAACTTGAGAAATTACTGTAAAAACTAACTAACTATGTAAAGGAGCTTTAAAAATTCTAACTTAAGGTTGAAAATCTAACTTCAATTTTTTGGCCTTTACAATGAGGAGAGATATCCAATTTATAGAAAGTAAAAGCATTGAGATCATCTCCCAAAAATCCCAGATCCACAAAAATAGGGTGCCCAGATCCACAATTATAGGGGATCTCAAGTTCAATTGGAGTGTCTATCTAATCAAAATTGCATGTATATGAGGAGTGGCACTTCTTTCTTGGCTTGCTAGAGATGACCTATAGTTAATTTCTATGTCCTCCCTACATCTAGAAAGGTTGACTTCTATTGACTTTATTTTATTTCAAAAATAGAATAGTATCTTCTTTTACTTGGCAGCCTTCTTCTGAAACCCATGATACTCATCATAATTGTTGAAAATTTGTTCAAGACCTCTTCATCAAGTCCATCAATCCATTCTACCTTAAATATTGATTGTTCAAATTCTCCTGCAGCTACAACAATAGCTTCTCACAACTGGCTGACATCCTTTGCGGCCCACCAAGTATTAGATTTGATGGCCGTCAACTTGTCTATGAGAGTCTCTTTGGGACTATCTCCTTCTTCCATCAAATTTTCTTACAGTTTACCCTAATTATATTTTATTTCTTGTAGTAAATTCAATTGATTATTTGGAGGTAAATCATTGGTTGTTATCTGTGTAACAATCTCTTCGAATATCCTTTGTGTTCACATAAAAAAAATTGAGCTTTGAGAAGAATTATTATGTGCTCAAGAGGATTTAAGATCTAAAGGTAAGTATATTAATTTACTTCTTGATATATTTCGGATCCTCATCACCCAAGATCCCTAATTCAATCATTATTTCCCTGAGAATTTTATTTATGGTTTTCAGCCTTCTCAAGAACCCTCTATTCTTTTCTTCTTCTTCCCACAAATTTTGTGCATACTCTTCTATTTTTTTGGAAATGGTGTGTGCTTTTCCATATTGCTTATATCCTTCCACAAGAGTTCCTCAATTTTTATTTTGACAACATTGAACCAATTATCAAATAATTGAGCCTTCCTTTTCATATTATTCAGTTCATCAACCTCCTTACGGCTCATTAACGTGGGAACCTCTAATGGTGTTGGTTTCTCCAAGGTTGATTCGATGAGATCCTTTAGAAATATTTTCATTTGTATTTCTTGAGCTTTCAACTCATCTTTGGCATGTTTTTCTTTTACGGTTCTTGATTTTGTTAAACTTTCCACAATGTTGACGAGTGTCATTTGTTTATTTTTGGTTTGCTTCCCCAAATTAACCATGCTCAATTGGTAGTCAAAAGCCTATAAATCTCGATCATCCTTATCAACCATTAGGGTTGCAATATTTGCGACCAAATCACCATCATTTGTTAGCCTCATGGAGTGTATTTCTCTTGGCTTCTTTTTGGGTTTCACCCTATCCACTTCTTTCATCATTTCATCCCAACTCACTAGTTGATCCTCAATTTGCTGTCTCTTCTTTAGATTTAGCCTCAATCACGTTAAAAAACTTGGTGGGGCTTTAATTTGTTGGGTACTAGGGGGTGTTGGCTTAGGAGGCATAGGAGGTTCTTATATCAGGCCAGTCATCTATGCAGAGGTAGTATTCTATTGCTCTAGTTTTTCCTTCTGAACCTCTTCTTGTTCTTTATTTGATGCTTCCTCTTGCTTGACCCTCTCTTGTTCTACCTTCTCTTGTTGAGTCACTTGCTCAGCTACTAGCTTTTCTACATTATCAAAAATTTCCTTTTGATCCTCTTCTATGAGCACATGGTCTAGACTGATATCATTGCCTTCCTCAAGATGTACTTCCTCATCACTAGAATCTTCTTTTTCTTCCTCTTCTAAAAGAGTATCTTTGGCATATGAGGGAGGAGGAGAATCATTGATTTCAACCATCAGTCCCTTGTCCTATTCTTCTTCAATAGCTACTTCCTCTATTAGAGAAGGGGAAAAAATATTTTCTTCTACCATGGCCTCTTTTTCTGCAATATCTTCTATTACAATATCTTCTCCAGGGTATACTGTAGCAATAGGCTTTATACTGACCTTGGAGACAACTCATCTTGATGCAACCATGAATGTATTTGTAGATTCCTCCATCTTCTCATTTAATTCATTAAATACATCCTCCTCCTCTTTTGCCACCACCTGTGTTGTCTTTCTTTTTAACCTTTTGTACCCTTTCGTTATAGTAGAAGAAGATGGTTCATCACCGAAGTCTTTCTATTTTTGAGTGGTTCTTCCTTGAGTCTAGTTGATACGTATATCAATCCATTTCAAAATCCTATCAATGACTACTTATGAAACCTTATTTATATCAAATTCATCCTTCTCCATCCAATCAATGGGCTCCAAAGTTCTTGTTGCAATTTCATCTACCTCATATTGAGGATTAAGAGTGATGCCATTAGTTGACATCCCTTCTAGTATATCCTCCTTAATGTTGAAGTCCCTCATCTGAGGGATAGTCAAATTTTCATATCCTCTTTTCCTTACCTCAAATTGATGTTGAAGATCAGTCCAAAAGTCCTCAATGTGAGGCTCATGAGAAGGGAACAAAGATGGATAGAGACCATTCATCTTCCCTTTTGGGTCAAAATTCTTCCTTGCCACATAAAACTTCAAATTACAAGCTTGGAATTCTTCTCTTACTATTTTGGCTACTACTACTATTGAACATGAGTAAAGACCCAATTCAAGAGGCAATGCATAACAAATTTCCTTGTGCTTGCTTGCAAAATTTTCATTTACTTCCACTGCCTAGCAGGATAATTTCATCAAAATTATTTTCATTGCAACACCTTGGTAGCTTGAATGGAGCCTTGTCGAAACCAAACAACCAAATGTAAGTAGTCTTAGGGTATTGTAGAAACCAATTCCCCCATTTTCCAATAAATGCCATGGCTTCCTTAGTTAACCTAAAACAAATATCTCCTGTCAATTGATTGATAACAACATACAAGAAGGCATCGTTAACTCTTTTGAAATGCTTCTCGGTTGTCTTGAGCTCCAATTTACCATAATATGTCTAGACTTTGTTCTAACCAAGTGCTTCCCCAAGGACCCCTACTATGTTCAGGCCTGGGAAGTTCCCCATTCTTCAAACACAATAGATAGCATAAGAACTCATCTAGAATACCTTGGTGTCCTTCTCCTTGGTGATCTGATCATGAATGGCATCAAATAGCATTTTCCCCCAGTCCAAGTATTATTTCCCATCGAGAATAATTTTAATAAAAGAGAACATCCAGGTTTCAAATGCATGTGAATCGTCCTTCCTGAACGCTCTATAAAATAGTGTGATGACCTCCCCTACCTCCGAAGAGAAGTTAGATCTCTCTTTTTTCAACCACATCTTATTTATATATCTCTTATTGCCATCCACACCACTTCATACTGTTGCAATTCCTGAGCCTCTGTCAAGATTTTAAGGTTGGGATGGGGAGGTAGATTAAAGAGTGGCCTTATCATTCTTGATGTTAGATCAATAATTTCATTCCCCCAAGGATAAAGTCATTTCCTTTGAACCAAATTATATGCATGTGCAATAGCTAATATGAACTCAACACATTGCACAACTATTGGAGATGAAGCCACATGTGCTAATCTTGAATTAGCAATTTTCTTAGCCCTCAGACTAGCATCTTTTGTGAAAGTATCTTTGATGAATTTCTTGAGGTCGATGTGACCAAGCAATGTATCAATGAATTTCATCACATCTGATCCAAACTTTTATATAACATAAACTCCCTAGTACTTATACTTCATGGTAAGTGGGATTTGTTTTGGCTTCAACTTCTTAGCCTTTTGCTCTTTTTACACCTCTTCAGTGTTAATATCTTCTTCCAAATCAGATATTTATCTAACCTGTAGTAACAAAATTTATTAGGTAGAGAGAAAGATTGAAATGAATCAAGTATTAAATGCACCCCACATTATATGTAATACCCCTCCGTTTTTCTCTTTGGACTAGACAGTGTGTCCTTGTTTTGCTTTGATTTTTTTTTGTATATTCCAATACTTTGATATACTTTTTCATGTTGTGTGGTTATTTAATCGCTATTTATAGAGAGACATAGACTAATTGTGGTTGTGTGATGTATCTTTTATGATGCTTTATTTTACATGCTTTGGTTAGTGTAATAATGTTAGTTGTTATAAAATGTTTATTGCACATGAAATATTTGATTATGATGGAACCGCTAGTTCATGATGAGTGTATTGGTGAAGGGGATGGGATCGCATCACTCACTTGCGAGCGCCCTGTGATTTCATGATTTCCTCTTCACGATGTGTATTCTATGTTGTTTATATACATGTACTTTTGATATCTCGTTTACAGGTTTGCAGGTACATGACATCAACTCCACCCGGCTTCACAGGTTTGAGCGTGTCGACCTAATGGCATGTTGATTGGGAGATAGTAACTAGGTAACTTGTGTCAGGTCTACACCCTAGCCATAGTCTGTCGTCAACCCATATTCAGTATGTTTGATCGTCATATCTTCCTTTGCCTTATTCTTTGTTAATTAATTATGCAAGGTTTATTTTATGGAATTAAATGTTAAATTAATGCTTTAAATGATTTTAGTATTTATTTAATTAATTTTAGATAATATTGATGGAAGCTTTCTATTTAATTTAATTAATTAAATTAAATTTATTTAGTAAAGCAATTTAATCCTTATGGTTAAATTTATTTATTAAGTAATTAAATTATTTATTAAGCAAATAGATTAATAGAGTTAAATTTATTTTGAAATTTAATTGTGATTTGAAATTATTGAAAAATGCAAAAAGGTTATGAGGAATTATCTGTGGGTTGTTGAAAGATATTTTTTATTTGCTAGCAAGTTTTAGTTAATTAATTGGGTTGTTGAGAAAATTAATTCTCGGAGAGAATCTTGGCTTTGGGTGAGGAAGTGGAAATCTTCTTCACGGAAATGCACAAGATATTTTTAGGGGGTTGAAAATTTGGGGAAGAAATAATTGCTTGCTATGGAGATTTTGAAAAGGATTTTTGTTGTAGAAAATTGTTGGAAATTTTTGCATTCCTAGATTTGTTTGGAAAAGATTATTGTTGTGTTGGAATCATTCTTGTGCTCGAGAAATTTAATTGCTTGGAGGAAGTCGTGGAAGCTTTGTTGGAGGTTTTGGAGGAGGCTCTGCACCAGAAATTTCATTTACTCCAAAATCATTGTTGGATACAGGTTCTCTCCCTTATTTTTGTTTGTCTTTGTTAAAGTTTTTATAAGTGGAAATAATTTTCTCAAGAAAATATTGCTTGTACAAAACTCTATTATGTGGAAGCTTTGTTTATATTGATTTTTAAAATAAATTGAAAGATTGTTGTGTAAGAAGAATTTATATTAGTAGTAGAAGCTTTTATTTGTTTTGGGGAAAATTTGTAAGGCTTCTGCATTTGTAGATTTTCCGTGGAAAAACCCAAAGGAAAACATTATAAGATGTAAAAATTGTTGAAAGTTTCTGTGTATAAAATTGTTGAAAGCTTCTATAGGAAATTATAATTTTCATGTAGCTGTAGGAATTCATTTATTTATTCTTCAAAATCCATTTCCTTTGTGTTTATATTTGAGAAAACAAGAAAAGAAAACTTTTGTATTGATTTGGAAAATTAATCTTTGAGGTTTTCTCTCTGGAATTTAGTTTCCCGATTGTGTTTGCAAAATTTCCTGTAGGTGATCTTTGAAAAAAATTCCCCAATAAAATTAATGTAGGAAATTCTTTTAATGTATATATAATATATATACATATATGTAAAAATATATATATATATATATATAATATGTATATATATAATATATATACATAAAACCACTGTCTGTACGGCATTCCTAGGAGTATATTTTCGTAAGTATTATTTTAATATCAAAATTTTGGGTGAAGCCGAAGTAAATGAAGGGGATTTGTTTATATATAGGGGATGCGAAGGGGCTTCCTCCCCACCACCGCCCCCTTTCCTCCCCACCGCTGCCCCCTTAAGGGAGCGGCAATGTGGAGGAACCCTCCACATCCTCCCTTATTCACACAACCACGCCCATGATATTTGGGGAGAGGGTCGGTTGTGTAATACAACCGCCCCTCCTCACATATTTGGGTTTTCACTTTTAAAAATTAAACCCTACAAATAAGTATGATTTCGTCCGTCCACCATTTCTTTGGAAAATCAGGTTTTTTTTTAGAATTCTAATTCTTTTATTTCCTTTTATTCTCTTGCATCACATTTAATTAATTAATTAAATTATTTAATAACTAAATTCAACCCCCTTGGATTAAATTTAATTAATTAAATAATTTAAATATAATTAATTAATTTAAATATAAACTTTTATCCACATTGCATTATTTAAATTAAATAACCATCAACATGATTTAAATGCAATTATTCTAAATATCTATTTCCAAATCAAGAATGCTTTAGAATTAAATAACATCAAAGCAAGACAGACAATGACTCGACACACATAACTGACGACACACTAAGGCTAGGGTGTAAACTTGACACATGCTACCTAGCTACTATCTCCCGTTCAACTTAACCGTTGGATTGACACGCTCAAACCTGTGAAACCAGGTGGAGTCGATGTCATGTACCTGCAATCCTGCAATCAAGTAAACAACATCATACGATATATCCAACATATAATACACACCGTGAAGAAGGAATTACGGATTCGTAGGGCGCTCGCAAACGGGTGATGCGAAACCGTCCTCTTCACCAATACACTCATCGAAACTGACACTTCCATCATAATCCAGTAATCTCATAATGACATCTCATGTTAACTCTACAACATCATTAATCCATAATACATGTGAAACAATAATCAGATAACTACATCCCACAATAATGTTGTCGCTCAATAGTAACAATCAAAACATCATAACAAAATGTATCCAATATCAAAGTAATTGCAACCAAACATAGCATAAAGCAAACCAAACAAGAAGCAAAACAGAGGGGTATTACAGTGTGTGTGTATATATAATTAAATATGTGGATATAGTTGTGTGTATGTATATATTGCATGTGTATATACATTTAGATGTATATTTAATGTTTTATTTTATATATTTTGTTGCATGCAATTTAGTACAAATAGAGATTTAAAAGGGAATGATTTTTATGCGTGATTTAATTTATTAGAGAAATGGGTATTTTAAGTAAATAGAGGAAATTAGTATTGCTTTTAAAAGTATTGAGGATTTGAGGTTAAATAAAATTAGATTATTTTCTCTCTGTGAATATGAAGGGATTATTATTTAATTAGTGAAATTGGATAAATTATTGTAATGTTTTCTACTGAATGGAAATGGATTTAGTAAATCCAAACATTAGATTTATATCATGTTTTGGTTGCCCTTTGTACTTCTCCTAGTTATGTTTTGGGGAATGGGTTAAGTGAGTCTTTAATATATAATTCTTCTAGAGGTTCTTTATTGGATGGGGGTTGTTATTTTGTTATGTCAGCCTATTTTGAATCCCTTGGGTAGTGCATAGAGTCATGTCAGTGTTTTACCTGGTTTCCACGAACGGGGATTTGTACCTCCTTGTAAGGAGTGTCTTTGTTATGTTTGTTTCCTCCAGTGTTTTGTGAGGGTTTTGACATATTTTTCTTCCTAGGATTGCAGTGGTTGTTGTATCCTATTTTGTGTGCACTATGGTACACTTAGTGATGGTTTTGTTTGGTATGTTGTCAAGTAGAAGAGTGGCTTCCATTAGGTGCCAGAGCCCTAAAGAGGTAAATTGGATAACCTTTAGAGGTAGTTTAATCAAGTGATAACTTAAATAATGTACTTAGGAGATTATTTAGTATTTCACACTAATCAAGATAATTTCTAGCCTCACTCATAGGCGCAAGTGCTCGTTTAGGCTTGGGATGAGTGGGAAGGCCTAGAATGGAAAGGTCATATATATTGTCCTTACGAGAGGTATTTGATTATGCATGAGTGATTATGGGGGTCGGGGATCGGTTGAGGCCACTAGGATATCCCATAATGGGGACCAGATCCTATGAAGATTCCCATTGGATATCCCATGTCGAGTTGTGTGATCACACTTTGTCTATGAAAATGATTGGTATGTGGTTTTATGTGTATGGTTCTCTTAACTTACTTGATCTGTCTTATATTTGGAAGCAATGTGACCCATGTTAGTGTTGTAATATTGTACTTATGGTTGTATGGTTCATGTGATTGGTTGTGTCAGTATGTGTCATCCTGTGATTAGAAGTTGTAGGTTTGGCTGTGTTATCTTGTTACTATCTCCTAGCATGGGGGGTGGGCCTTCGGGTACCACTTGGTTGGGAGGAACATGCACCATACACCATTAGGTCCCCCTTCAATCTCCAATTCTTGATGGTGATGGCAAGATATCCAGTTGGAGAGCTTACAATTTCCTGTATTTAAATCAAGCAATGTATTTATTTCTATATGACTCATGTTATTTTACCCCTCATTTGTATTCGAGGTGGATATTTGTATAATGTAACACATTTGTATTATTGCCTCATTCAGGGAATGAGAGATGTAACCTTATGATTAAGTTAATGAATATGGAGTTCTGTTATATGTCTTTATGTTATGATGTAACTTTATTATGTATGAGTACTCAATTCTTTATGTAAGTAAATGTTATAGATGTTAGATGATGTATGTATGGGTTTTAAGTAATCCCAATCTCGTAGCTTTAAAGGTTGTTGTCAATTAGTAAGTGAACATGTATGTTAATTATATTTTATATTAAAAAAATTGAGCGCTTAAGTTGTTAATTGCAACTTCCTCTAGGGTTACGTGGTGGGGCATTACATTATAGTTTGAAAAAAGTACTCATTTGCAATATATCTCTATTATTTTTGGGAGTCAGGATTAGGATGGAACCTGAACTATGAACATTCGATAGGTAAATTTTAATCAAAAAACCTTTATTGAATTGGTTAAAAATTGAAATCAGGTTGGAAGTCGGCACTAGAACCTTAAAGAAAGCCTTACTAAAAATCAAGATCGGGTTTGAACCTAGCACTAGATTAATCCTTTTGGAACATATAAGGTTCCATTCTGAAACCCAATCTTGTTGTACTGGTGAAATTTAAAATCAGAATGAAATGTGGAACATGAACAATCATTTGAGAAAAGTTTGGGTTCCATTTTGAAACTCAATCCCACTTTATGGGCATAAGTCAGAGTTGAAATGAAACCAAGCAGATGAATTACCTTTTGGGTAGAGTTTGAGTTCCATTTTGAAACCCAATCTCGCCTTATGGGAAGAATCAGAGTCAGAAAGGAACCAAGTATAGGGACCATGAGGTAGACTTTCAACAATTTCATTATGATTTTCGGAGGTCAGGATTATAAACATCTTAAGAACCAAAACACATCTAAGGTTCGAACCAAGACTTAGATTTCACTACTTCGAGGATCAAATGTAGGGATGAATCCAAAAGTTTAAACCCAAATCCATAAAGGCTGGTGTGGACTTTTTAAAATAATTTTCAAAAAATTTAAAAGGGTCAACCAAGTCGTACGGAAGCCCTAGGTGATCTAGGGCATGACAGAATGAAGAAACCCACTCGCCAAATGTAACAAAAACCAAAAGAAAAATGAAAAAAAACACGACACAAGAAAACCACAACAAGAAGAAAAACAAACAAATGAGAAAAATGAGTAGAACAAACAAGAAAACAAGAAAATCCAATAAGAAAATCAAAAGAAAATGAAACAAAAAAATCAAGAAATAGAAAACCCTACCTTGAAAGAAATATGACAACGAGAAAAGTAATGCACTATCGAGGGCCTCAAAGCTTGAACCTCTACCTTATAAATTTCTCTATTTTGGCTCTTACTCATGAAAATGAAAATAAATTATGAGACAAAACATAAAATCAGTTTGAATATAAACGAGTCTCACATGTGTGAAGTCACCCGTCATTAATGCAGGTAGTTTGGGCATCATGATTGGGACTGAACCTAGTAAGTGAACCAATGCAAAATCCCAAAGGCAAGGCAGAAAATCGAGATTAGAAATGAACTTGGCACATAAACCTTCAAAAAGTGCAAGGTTCTAGTTCTAGTCCAAAACTCAAATTTGACAGGCAAAAGTGCAAATGGATCTGGAAATTGGGATCGGGTCTTAACCAAAAACAAGAATCTTCCAAACATGCAAGGTTCCAATTTCGGTCTGAAATTCGATTCCGAAAAGAAAAAAGAAAACCAACAAGTGGAGATCAGAGTTGAGATGGAACAAGGAAGGTAAATCTTCACAAGGAGCAAAGTTCAAGTTCCAACCCAAAACCCGAATCTAATAGGAAAAAACAAGGAAAGAGAAAACTGCAGGGACCGGATTCAGAGCAGAGACAATAACATGAACCTTGAAGGTTCAAAGTTCAAGTTCCAGCCTGAAACCCAAATCTGACAAGACAAAAGTAATTAAGGCCTAGAAAAAGACAACTCCCAAAGCTAGAACAAAAACACAAAGGGAAAAGAGCAACAAGGGGGACCCATTTTAACCAAAAGAAGAAAATGGGGTGGTTATGCAAGGCATAATAGGAAGCTTAAGTAGAATCTCATTTACTTTTATTTTCTTGTTTCAGTCTTACCTATCCAACTATAGGAGATACTATTTTTATATTGACTCAAGATATTATTCTAGCACTTTATATATTAACTCTTCAAAAAGAAAATTTGTTTATGAAGATAGGTACCACCCAAATAACTCAAAAAATAATCTATTCACCTTCATTTTATAACATTTGATGACTGTTCATAACAAATTACATTAAATTGTTTTATTTTTGTTTTAACTCTTTTATTAATAAACTTTAAAAATAAGAGAGATAAATTACTTACAATAAAATAATTTATAAGCATTCCTTAGAAATTTAGGCATCAATGATTCTTTCTATCAATTATTCATAGATTCAATCGTATACATATGTGAGGAAGGTAATAAAAAGAGAGAATCAAACGATTAAATTCTAATCTTTTTATATCACTTAGGATACATGTGAGAAGAAAGTATCATGCATAGTCTAAATGAGAGAAAGAAGGAAGTATTCCTCTTTTCGACTCTAACTCCCCCCACTCCAATCATTTCTTTTATTTTTTTATTTTAAAAGTCATTGCTTCAAGTTTAGCCACTCAAATTTTGGATATTATTTTGTATTTCTCATTGAATGAATGACATGTTCTTTTGGAAATATTAATTATTATTAGCATTATATTGTGATACCTAATCTCTATTTCTAAAACAAGCATAAAATGTATGCTTGCATATTCATCAATAGGTCAAATTGGATATATCATTATTGGAATAATTGATAGTAACCATTTTTCTTACAATAATATTGTAGGGTTAGAAATAAAAATTGAATCAGGATGAATGCTTCATCAATTATTATTTTTGAACTTAAAAAATCATGTTTCTCATTACCCTTTACAAGTTTGTGGCTAATATAAACTTATATACCAACACTACAATTTATAACATGAATTAGAAAATATCTTTATATTGAATACATTTTTTATATTTGAATTACAATTTTAAATTGATTCTATAATGATGACATTATATTATTTACCCTGTTTATCCTATATCTTCCTTCTCTTCCTTATACTATGGATACAAAAGTTGGTATGAGCTGGGAATTTATGAAATACAAAGTTTTAGCATACTCTTTTTGTGTTGCTATAAATTGTGAATAAGATACGTGCCACTACTTTCAAATATTCTAATAGATAAGATAGTAGGTTACCCAACTTATGATGATGTGATATAATAGGGAATATCTATTGTAATGATTAAAATAGCGTTATCCCTTTTATATGTCCACTTCATGCATAAAACCTCACATTTTCACATACGAGCTATCTATACCCTATTGGTATCATTTTACTAGTCTTGGATTCATTGACTCATCCTATTACCCCTTAAATTTGTGTATACACTTGGTTATATATATTTAATAAATTAACTTAATATTTTCTTTGCAATTTTACGCTATATAGTGATAAGTTAGATGCCCAAAGTTTAGGTTATTAGTTATCATGCCTTATGAGTTCCCCTTATTGCCTTGATTTTCTTGTTACCATTTCCTTGCATATTTTCCCATGCTTTTGATTATTAATTAGTGCTCATATAATGTTAATAATTAACTATCTAATGATTAAGAGTGTTTTTATTTGAGGATCCATGAGATCTTTGAAGATCCAAAGGAAAATATTACTCAAGACTTGTGTCACTCATTGGATAAATGAGAAATCAAGTCATTACCATTCAATTGTTTCGAATGAAAAAGGGATAAATGGTCAATATAAACTAGTCTACATGTGCCATAAAAAAATTATAATAGGCATACACAACTCTTTGGACTCCTTATAGGAAGTGATGGATTATAGGAACTCATAGGTGATTCTTATTGGTCAAAAGACTAATGTTCCTTAACCAAAGAGTGATAATCAAGCAACAGTCAATTGATAAGAGGTTGAAAAATTGAGGCAATTAAATATATCAAATAGATTGTGTTTCTAAATATGGATTTGTTAATTTGATGTATGTGATACATGCTAGAATATATTAAAAAATAAAATGTGAAATTATTTACTAACTTTACATGTTTATTGTAGGGTACTTGACATATGCCCTTAGGGAAGGACCAATTAACAAATATGGCCATCCCTATTTTACAAACATGAATTCCCATCCAACTAAAACTTCAAACACTTTTAAAATCATTTATAACCCACCTTCAAATCACTTAAAATCAAACAAAAAAACTAATCAACCATCCCCTAGCGCCATCACTTCATTTCATTTTATATCAACCCCAATTTTATGAGTCTTAGTCATAAACACTAATAAAATCATGTGTATAACATTCTTATGTGTACAAATTGGATTTTTCTTTAACATGTAATTATAAAAATATATTATATGCCAAAATTGTATTAATTACTCTCTTCAAAAATTGACAAAATTATTAAACTAATATATATCTATATGTTTGAATAGAGTATATAACTAGTTTAGATGTCTTAGGTATAAACTTGAGTTATTTTATTTACAAGTGTTATTTTATTTTACTTTAGAATTAGTTAAGAATTATTTTATTTCATTTACATTATTTATTTTTATTTAAAGAACTATTCTTGTTTACTTAAGAGTTGATATGCGTATAGTTATTGCAATAATAGAAAGGAAAGATAGCATTATTTCATAATAGTGTATATAAAAGTTAAACATAGACATATATTTATTTAAATAAAATAGTTTTATAATAAATTAAAACAATTGTGGATTACATCAAATTTTGTATGTCTATATATATGTATTTATTAAATGAAATAGTCTAATATAATTAATTAAATAAAAAATACATAAGATATATTTATATTATTTAAATTTATATTAACAGAGATCAAAGATAATCTATTTTAAAATTAAATGTGTTTACTCAATAAATTAAAAATAACAAGTTAAAACAATATCTTTATATTAAGTTAAAGATAGAATATAAATATACTATAGATTAAATAATGTATGTTATATTGATTACATAATTAAAGATTTATTTATAATATATTGAAATATTTATATTATCTTTATATTCATATTTAACTTACCTAGATTTTATATTAAAAAAATTATATCTTAAATATATTACAAAGTTATATAAGTATATATTAGATGTAATAAGTATATAATAGTGTAATATAGTAGCATTAGAGATAATTATCTAGATAAACAGATACAAAATAATATTAACATATTCACATATCTATATGTAACAAGTGTATAGTAACGGATTATTTTAGATAAATCTATACTTGATCTAATATTTATTTGTAAAATAGTGAATAGTGGCTTTTGCAAAAGCAATTGAAAGTTACACGTAATAGTAAATTTGGAAGTATTACTATCTCTCTAAATAAAAATAAAGTAATTTCTAAATTAAAATAAAGAAATTCTAAATTAAAATAAAATAACACTTATCTAGATATTTTTGAGATAGTTGTATTTAATATTGGTATCTATACTAAGATTACTTAAGAGTTCAAAAAATATATATTAGATAGATCTATTTAAGACTAGTATCTATATTAATTTACTTAAGATTGTAGAACAAATCTTGGTGTGATTTAAAATAAATTGTTCTAACATTAAAATTCTTGATCTTATCATGTGATCTAATACCTTATATCAATCTTTATCTTTACTAATTTAAGTTTGGTTTAAACTTGCAAATTGGTCTTTCTTATAGGAAAATAATTTCATTTCTAGAAAAGACTTCACATATTTGTTGGCTTATAATTACATTAATAATATTGTGGACAAAAAAATCAGCTAATACAAATGTGTTTCGACTTCAAAATGTTTATCTCCACTTAACACATAAATGACTCAATCACAAGAGTTGGGCATAATGTGCCTCTTTTTTCAAAGTGAATCTATGACTTTTGAAACACTTTTATAGAGGAACGTCATATTCCACTCTCCTTCCACTTTTATTATCTCTTAACTACATTTCAATATAAAATAGTACACCACCGCACTGATCAAGAGAAGACATGCATACAATATTAGAAAATTTATAAAAGTGATATCCTCCTATCAAAATCACCTATCTATTATACTTACAATCATGTTTTTACAATAATGTGTTGAAATATTTGATTCTAATTCAATCGTGCGTACCAATACCACTTTATGATAAATACTAACCACTACATAACACATTTTAGAAAAATCATAAAAGTCGTATCCTCTTATCAAAATTACTTATCTATTATGCTTACAATCATGTTTTTACAATCATATATTGAAATATTTGATTCTAATTTAATCATGTATACCAATACCACTTTATGATAAAGACTAACCACTTACCAACACTCCACTTTTCATAGGAAAATATAAAATGTGTGCATGTGGTAGAAAATGATTAAGCAAGCACTTGTTGCCTCTTGAGAACATGTGACTAATACCAGTGTGCCTTGCTATGTTGAGGAGTAACATATGTTTTTTGTTTTTCTTCTCTTCCATATAACTACAGTTTTATTCGTATAGGCATCTCAAACTAAAAGTGACTATTGAATACTGTTATCATTGAAAGAATGGTTGAAAATATTTCTGTCTCATGATTGTTCGTAAACGCATGCAAACATGACGTAGATTTCTTATGAATACTAGTATACAAATACAGTTTTTTGAGGTACTAAAGTAAAAGCTGAAATAGAATAGATTACAGATTTTAATGGCACCTTTTTAAGTATTTTTTAAAATAATTTAAATATATATTTTTTAAATTAATATGTATATTTGTAATGAAGAATTAAGCATATTGTTTATATAAAATGTTATTGGTTGAAATAGATAAGGTCAAAAACATTAAGCATATTGTTTATATAAAATGTTATTGGTTGATTGTTTATATTATTAGAATTTATATGTAATTTTTTTTTTTTTTTTTTTAAATCTAATGTATAGATTCAATGTATTTATTATTACAAGTCGAAGTAGTGGTGAAAACTGGTGAAAAAAGTGTGAATAGTAATCGAAGGATAGAAGAGGCTATAGTTGGCAAAGAAGGAGATAAGGTCAAAAACATAGATGACAATGAAGGAGAAACAAGGTGCAAGATTTTTCCCCCTTATCTACATAGGTGTAATTGGATATAGAAGTGATAACATGATTGTTGTGAATTGCCAAGAGTTTTGGTAAGTTGTTCAATTTGGTGGATACTAAGGAAAAAAATAAAAGTGAGGCATAAGAATATGGTCATAAGAGTTACAAATTTACGATTTTTAATGTTAATGTGGTTGTGGAATCTAATATTCATGGTATTAATAAACTAGATAGTATATTAGCTAAAGAAGAGGGTAGTGATTGCAAAGTTAATTGGCATTTGGACTTCAATGGAAAGAACTAAGTCATGGATTAATTTGAAATGTTAAAATTGTCCCACCCCTAACATTGTTTTGGTATTAGGGTTTATTCAAATTATTTTCTTGTGAAAATTGGATTGCAATAATATTCTTAGGGGAGACACTTGGTTCATGAGGAGTTCAAGATTGACTATTAGAGCCTAGATGCTTGGTTTTGATCCCCATAAGCAATGGATTAAGGAAGCACCATTATGGAGTTGGATATATAAGATACCACATGAATTATGGTCAAAGGAGATCTTCAAATGATTGGGAATTCCTTTGGGAAATTTATCGAAAGATCCTCAATTTTGAAGGGAGGACAATTGTATACATGTGCTAGAATTTGTGAGAAAGTGGATTTGAGAAAACCTATTAAACAAGAAATTAAGCTAAAGTTTATTTATAGGGAATGCATTCAGGAGCTAAATTATGAATGTATCCTTATTATGTGTTTGAAATTTTGGAAGGTTGTAAATGTTGCCAAATGGTGCAATAAAACCTTAGGTAGAGATTTTTTAGGATTCCTTGGTTTAAGAACATGGAAATGGGAGAAGTGTTTGGAAATAAATCCTCCCTAGGAAGAAAATAATTGATGAGATACCCTATAGTCAACTCAATTTATGTGAGAAATTAATTTCTTCCCTTCTTAAAATGGGGGATAAGTTGGCTTTTAGAGAGGAGGTAGGGCCTAGGGAAATAGTAGAAATGGGAGATGGAAATGATATTATCATGCATAGTAAGGTTGGGCTGAGGTATTTAAAGAGGCATGTGAAGAGTGATGAGGATTTGGTTCAAGATACAATGGATGACAAGGATGTAAATCTAGAATGGTGTATTGTGATAAGTGTTAACATAGACCGACTACCACTACACCAAAAGCCTAAGTTGTAAATGAGGGCGACATTGGAGAGGTTTAAGTAGTACCGGTTGATGAGGGTTGAGAGTCCCACGTGACAACAATTCATCCCCCCAATCGAGAAGTTGATAGACACAGTCAAATATGACACAAAAAGAGTGTCAAGAGTGGGAGTCAAACCCTCCCTACTAAAGTCACCAATTTGTTAACACAGACCAACTGCCACTACACCAAAAGCCTAAGTTTTTAGTGAGGACGACATCAAAGAGGTTTAAGGGGTAGAGACAAGGGTTGAGGGTCCCATGTCAAAACAATAAGGAGGGGTGGGAAAAATGGCAAGAACGGTTATATTGAGCATTCAATAGGTACATATAATGATATAGAAGTAAGGCTAAGCAAATATTATGGAGGATCTAAAAAATGGAATGTAGGTACCAATATGGAATTTTGTTAATGTAGAGGAGGAAATTTTCTACCCTCGAGTCTTGAGATAAGAAAGAGTCTTCAAGGAGAAAATGGTCCTCAACTACCTCAAGAAACAAAGCTCAAGTGATTGGATAAAATAATGAGGGTTCCAAAATCAAAAAGAGTAGATCGTTTAGGGTTTCCAGACAGACTAGTGAGTTCTCATCCAAGGACAAAAGCATGGCACATGGATGACAATGCAGTGTGTTTCCATCCCAAAGGTGTGTTGGAATCTCATACAGATTGGAAGTTGAGAATGTCACAAAAAATAACAAATCAACTACTAATAATCTAATTGCTAGGGACTCTTGAAATTCAAGAAAATAATAGAGAATAACAACACTAAAATAGAGTAAAATTAACTAAGTAAAATGTAGATTAAATAGAATATAGATGATGAAATGAAGGAAAAGAGATAAATCACTCACAACCCACTAAGAAATGAAGCTTCCAACAAATAAATGTCTTTAATACCTACACATGTATAAGACCGGGGAAAGTTATTGGGGTTGTTTAGGGGCTTGCCTCAATCAAACCCCTGTTTCGGTGTTTCCACCTCCATAGAAAACCAAATAGATAGATAGAGAAAATAATCGATAGTGAAATAGATAAATAGATGAGATAGATAATGCACAGACAAGGTATATGATAAATCCTAAGATGCTCAAAGACACAAGACAAGTGAGATATCACCTGTAAGTCTTGAGGAGGCCAAAGAGAGAGAGAGAGAAAGGGAGAGAAGGTTGCAAGATCCAAGAGAGACATAGAAGGAGTTTTGAGAACTTGAGAGCTTGAGATTGCTATAGCAAGCAAGAGAGTTGTACTAGCTTGAGAGAAAGAGAAACGGAAGAGAGAAAAGAGAGAATACGCAAGAAGGAGCTAGAGAGAACAAATGAAGTGAAAAGATAGATTTAAAAGAGAGAAGAGGAGGGAAAATAAGGTTCACAAGCCATTACAAGGTGTCTTGAGCCATTTCCACCGACCAAGGTAGGTGACAAGTGGTAACATGCTCAAAAATGACTGCTTGGACATTAAAATTTTGTGGGACGCTAGCTCGACGTGTGGGCATTCGTGTGACACACTAGCGTCCAGATAAATCACACTAAAAGCCGATGGGAATGAAGAAAACACAAGGTTTGACACAAATATGACATAAGAAGGTGGCTACTGAAAAGGGTTCATGTGCATCCTAATGGGAAGAAGGTTGATGCAAGGGATAAAATGAGCCTACACAAATACTAAGGGAGTGGACACCAAAGTGGATAAAAAATGTAGGTAAAATTGCAAGACACAATAGTTAAGAATGGAGGAAATCACCTTCCTACACATAAGAAGCAATTAAAATAATCAATTATAATATTTTGGGGCATACTACCCCAAAAAATATCATTTACTTAAACAACTAATCGAAATAGAGGCATGGTATTTTTATTGCTGTAGGAGATGAAATTGGAAGGGAATTTTATTCAAGATATATTTAATAGGTTTGAAGAAGAGGTGAAGGATTAATGGATAACACTGTTACAATTGTGTTGGAAAGGATATTTTCTAGGTTAACAATAAAGTTGTAGGTACAAGGTTGCTTCTCAAACTCAAAAAAGTATCAATATTTTAATTACTAGTGTGCAAAATAATAAATCTATGGTGGTGTCTAATATCTAGGGTCCTAATCTAGAATTAGATAAAGTTCTGGTATAGGAGGATATTTTCTAGGATACCAATAAAGTTGTAGGTACAAGGTTGGATAACAGTTGTGTTGGAAAGGATATTTTCTAGGATAAAAATAAAGTTGTAGGTTGCTTCTCAAACTCAAAAAAGTATCAATATTTTAATTACTAGAGTGCAAAAGAATAAATCTATGGTGGTGTCTAATGTTTAGGGTCCTAATCTAGAATTAGATAAAGTTCTGGTATAGGAGGATATTAAGGAAATGAGGAAGGGACTTAGCTAGGAATATTGGATATTATGAGAGTCTTTTAATGCAAATTTAAGTTAGGAAGAAAAAATTAGGGGTAGTAGATTTTCTATGGTTGGCTCCTCTTCCTTTAGGGGGTTCTATGGGGATCTTATGTTGGTAGATATACCCCCTAATATTGGGTGGTTCACTTGGATTAAAATAAGAATAAGGGATGATTACATTTTAAGTTAGTTGGATATATTTTTTCTCAATTCAAGTGGTTGATTTCTCCTATCACTTTCTTACCTAAGGTTATACAATAGGTGGCTCTAATCATCAATTGATTAAGATGGTGATAATATGGGATAGAAGGCCTTCTTATAGTCCTATTAAATTGGATTTTGTGAGGTTTGAGAATCCAAATATTGAGGATGAGCTCAAGGGAGGGTGGGGATTGGAGATAGGTTCTCATAGCTTTATGTTGTAAAGAATACTTGTTGAAGTTAAGAGGAATCCTAGATATTGGAACAAGATAGAGGTGGGGAAAATATTTGAGAGAAGAATTTAAGTGGAGGAAAGTCTTCAATAAGTTGAAGAAGTAATTGCCAAAGAGGTTTTTACATTGGAAAATAGTTCTATGTCTAATATTTTGATGGAAGAATTAAAATCTATCATGAGAATGAAAGAGACTTTTTTGGCAAAAAAAATCCAAGGGGAAATGTTTATAAAGAGACTATGCACAACACTAAATTCTTCTATCTATCAACTAATATAAGAAGGCAATTTTATCATATTGTAACTATTCAACTCCCTAATGGTTTGATAGTGAATGATATATATGTTATCAAGAAAGAAGGTTGTATTTCCTTCAAGAGGTTGTTAGCCACAAAAATTTAGGGAGAAAGGGGGGATTAGAAGAATTCTTGTTAAACATCTCCTCATTTGTGAAAAAATAATAGAACATGATGAATTATTTAATCCTTTCACTTTGGAAGAAATTTGTATTGCTACTTTCTCATTGTAAGCTAAAAATCCTTGATTCTAGATGGATTGTAGACTAGTTTATTAAAAAACAATTGGGTTTGTTTCGGGAAGACATTTGGTTGGTGGTTGAGGAATGTAGAGAAAGGAAATCAATGATGAAGGGATAGAATTCCACCTTTTTTTTATCTTACCCCTAAAGGTAAGAATCCAAGATATTTGGATGAATTTAGACCAACTTCCCTTTGTAACACAATATAAAAAATTTATCACTAAGGAAATGGCAATGAATATGAGGAACTTTTTAGTGGGATTATTTTAGAGAAGCTACATGATTTTCTAAAATGTAGACAAAATATTAATGTGATTATAATTGCATGTGAATCCATGCATTCAATTAATCATAAGAAAAATTAGGGGATGATTCTAAAGTTGGACATGAATATATGGTAGGGTTCCTTTGGATTTCCTTATTGTGGATTTGAGGAAATTTTGGTTTTCTAGTGACTAGTGTAGATGTGCTCAAAGTTTTATCACCTTTGCTTCCTTCTCTATATTAACCAATGGTTCTTGAAAAAAAATCTTTTAGTCCAAGTATAGCCTTAGAAATGGTTACCCCCTCTCTCCTTTTTTATTTCTAATTATGGCTAAGGTCTTAGGGAGAGCCCTAAAGGATAAATTTGAATTGAGGAATTGGAAAGGGCTCTAGGTTTCCACATATGTGTATAATTTTATCAATTTATAATTTTTTGATGATAACTTATTGTTTGGTGAGGATTTCTAGGGAGGTTGATATTTGTAACGGTATCATGGATAGATATGAGAAATTTTATTATTAAAATTTTAATAATCTCAAGTCAAATTTATTCTTCTTAAAGGATTATTTCCTAGAATGTTTTGAGGTGCAAAGGATTTTAGGATATCTTGCTAACAAACTATTGAGTTAATATTTGGGTATGCCACTTGTGGACATAACAACTTTGGAGGTATAATTTAAATTGGTGTGGAAAAGATATATTAATTTATTTTTTAAATGAAAGGGTCTCTCGCTATTTGGTAAGATAATTCTTATTAAAGCATCCCTAGTAGCTATGCTAGCTTATGCAATGTTTAGTTTTAAATCTTGAGAAATGTCTCTAAAATAATAGGGACTGCATAGAGGATTTCCCTTTAAAATGAGGAAGAGGATCTTAGTAAATATTTCTTAGTTAAATAGTATGATGTTGGTATACCCAGTAATAATGAAGGGTTGGGTCTCAAATAATTTAAATTGATGAATATAGTCTTAGGGACGAAGTTGGACTAGAGGATTCATGAGGAAAAGGATAGAATATGGATCTTCATCTCTCAATAAAAATATATTTTAGAAATGGTGGATAGGCTTCTAAGGGATGTGAGGTTGCTACCTATGATTGCAAGTATATGGAACTCTTTACAATTATTTTGTTGATACATTTTGTCAAATGTCAAGTGGAGACTAAGAAAATGGAATAAAATAAGGATTTGAAAGGATTGGTTGATTGATAAGATGAATTTGGTGGATCTTGGGGTTATATGACCCTTGGTATTTCATTTTAAAGGATTTATAATAGTGTGGGTAAAATATTATTATAGGAATGGCATGAGTAGGAAGGAATGGGTTATTCTCTCAATGTAAATTTGGTAGAATAATATTATATGCTTGAGGTTGAATGAATCTCTCTAAGTTTTCAATTTTGATCATTAAAAGGGAGGACTTATTGGTATGGGATAGGATTATTAGTTGTAGTATCTCAATAATTTTGGCATACCACCACCTAAATAGTAAGGATGGATAAGGGAGGGACATCCTTGGTGATAAGATTTGGCTGACTATAGAATTTCCTAAGGCTAATACCTTTCTCTATTAAATTGATAATAAGAGGGCTCTCACTTGGGATACATTGTATAAATTGGGGAAGGCTAACTCAAATATATATATATATATGTGAAAAAACTAAGATGATAATAATGACCACCTTTTTATAGACTATGAGTTTGCTTTGTAAAAGTGGGATTGGTTTCTCAATAGGTAGTGGTTGATGTGGATGACTCAAGAGTAATAGAATGAAGATAATTTGGGATTTTGTTCATTCATTGACAATATAAAATATATGCTTGGATATAAAAAAATAGGATTTTCTATAAGGAGAATCTTTTAAGGAAAGATTTTGGGATAAAGAGGAATCAAATTTGAAAGAGCTATTGATTGCAAGTGGGGGGAGGAATGGGATATTAAGAGTGAGGAGAAATTAAAGGTGGAGGTATCACCAGTGTTCTAGTGGTTAAATAAATCTTCCAAGAGAAAGGTCTTGAAAAAGAAGTATAATAGATGGGGCTATATGAATCTAGGGTGGGTCAAGTTTAATTTTGGTGGTGTGGCCAAAGGAAATCCTCATGCAACTAGTGGTGGGTGGGTTAAATTTAATTTTGGATGAGGATGTACATCTTCACTACATTTATTCTTTTAATTTTAGAATGGATACAATCAATATGGTGGAATCAAGGACTTTGTTGTGGGGATTAAATGTGTCCAAAGAGAAAGGATGGTAGTGTATCCAGGTTGAGGGTGACTCAAAGTTGGTCATTTTTTATATGTTTGGATCCCTTAATTTATTGGACTTAATTAAGCTTCTAACTTGCCAAATTATGCATTCCAAAGCCTTACTTTTCCCATTTTCTTAAAGGAGAACCAACAAATTTAATTAATACATTTAATATTTTAATCACCATATAATATGTGTGTCCTAGAATTATAGGTCGGGACCCATTCTCCCATGGGTGAATGGGTCCCCTTTATGTGCTAGGACCCATTTTTAAATATGTTTTGGCAACATTTTAATGATTCAAATTCAATTTGCAATTGTCGGCTTTTGGAATCTATTTTTTGATAAATTAGATAAATACCTATTGTCAAGAGAATTCAAGAGTAACATTATCAGTCAGATACAACATAAATCAAGATCCTATCATCATTTCAAAGTTCATGTATGTTCATATAATCTTTTGAAGCTAACATTGGAATGTAGGTTTGCAAGAGCATTCAAAGCATTTCAAGCAGTCAATCAAGTTAATCAAGCAATATCAAAATCCTTGGAGTGATGTGTTTGTCTTCAATCCTCTAAGGGAAGCCATTGAAGGGTGGTGAGTTTTAGCAAGCATTTTTCATTTATCATTTCCTTCTCCTTTGTCATTGTCTTTCTATCAAGGTTTAATTACCAAACTTGGGGTTTGACCAAAGCAAAATAAAATAATTTTTCCTCTTTGTGTATGTGTAGATTATAGGTTGAAGAAGGATTGAAGAGATCTTGAAGAGAAAATTTACATTGTTTCATTTTTTTCATCATTGTTGTCAAGCCACAAAAACTAAGGTGCAAAATTTATTTTTGACTTTCTAATAGTGGGACCTATGTCAAATGAAAACTCAGATATTGTACCAAAGGACCATAGAAGTTGGTAAAACCCCTTGTACAAAGACCCATTCACCCTTGGGTGAATGAGTCCTTGTAGACACCTCAAAACTATTTTTTTTTAGCAGGTTTGGTGTCCTCTATAGTTCCCAGATCCACTTGCAGATTGTTGTTTTCGTTTGTTCATTTTTGGGATCTTGCATTTTTTTAATATTAGGGAATATAAGATCATTAGTTTAATCATTCCAAAATATTTCTAATCAATTCCAATCCCCATTTAGATGTAGATTCAAGTCTAATTGGCTCACTGTTAGGGCTGAAAGTCAATCTTTTCACCTTGGATCTACATCTCAATGAAATTTTGAAAAATCCCTATTGAATCCCAAGTTCTTTTCATTTAGGACCTAGGATCCCTTTTTTATGTTTCAATATGACTAAATTTGGTTGTAATATTTGGTTGTTACAAATTATTTTATCTAAAGAAATGGTGTTAATTGTCACATTTGAGGATATCACATAAAATTATATTGGGAGAGAATGGAATGTCATAGTTGGTTGTGCCACCAATGAAGGATTTAATCCAAAAGAGATTGAGGATTAGGTGATTAAGGAATAGAGAAATAATTTCCTTGATTAGGATTTAAAACTCATTTGTAAATACATTAGTCGATTATAACTTGATAATAAGTAGGCAAGGTTACTTAAGGCATGATCATATGAGATATGATCGGAATAAGGATGATAGCATATATTATTTTTATTTATGATATGTTTAATAATAGCTAATGGTAATTTGAATGATAATTTCATTTGGTTGTTGCATACCTATGTAGATGATACTATGATTTTTGTGTGTAGTAATAAGGATAGATGGCTTCTTTTAGGGGCAATAGGTGTGGGGAGGAAAAAAAATTGGGTAGTTCTAAGGGTAGAGAGATTCTTATATATAGACAGGAGAAGTAGAGGAAACATATAGTTTAAATCAAGGAGATGATAGTTGATTTAATTAATTTTGTGGAGAGAGACAAAAATATAAATCTTTGACATTGGGTGGTTAGGATATGGGTGATGTTATGTGGGTTAAAATTCTTCCTACCATCCATAATAATATATTACTTTCCCTTGGTTACATTAGGTTGAAAAATTAAGGTAGTATTGTAGCTTAAAACTTGTAAAAATATGAGACTATAGATATAATTAAGTGTTCTTTGTCACAATTCTTTGTGTATGATTAATCTGTTTAGATCAATTTTACCAATTGTAGAAAGAGACAAAAGATTGTAGAAGAATGGGACAAGAAGATAGAAGTGACATAACATATACATGGAGAAACCCTTTTAGGAAAAAACTCCACCAGAATCAATAGTACTTGTATTATTTAACCTTATAACAAGATTATAATAATAATGTATCAATCCTTGATTGATATGCTTCATTTCCTTCAACAATCCTTCTTCACAACCTGCAATTAAACTCTCATAGTAGTCTCATACACTTTCTGCAATAAATAGACAATTATGATCATGTAAACTCATAAGAGTTGTACAAATACAAGAGCATAAAGCTCCTCACAAAAATCTACGCCTAGATTGGGAAAGTAGAGTTCCACAATGTAATCTGAAGTCAAACCAAAGTCTTCCTTAATTTAGGCACCCCAAACTGAATACTTAACTAAAATTTGGTCAAGAAGATATCTTGTAAACTTCACCTCAAAGTTGGCACCCAAGAATGGGCCCCACTTAACTGAGCCTTGTAAATATATTCTCATGCAAAAGGTGTTAACTGAAAGATGCCAACTTGGGCACCCAAGGTGGTCCCAAGTCAATCTTACTTAACTGAAACATATCTCTCCACCAATTCATCAAAACATTATGCATGATTGATCATCCCCACTTAACTTAAAGTATCCACCTATTATCTGTCATGCAATTGAATTCATTAGTCAATTCAACTAGTATACAACTCAAAATAACTACATGCAACTAGAGATAATTGAACCATAACTAAACTGAATTGAACTAAACTGAACTGATACTGAATTGATAGTGCCACTCCACTCATCTAAATATTAATCCCTAATTTTTAGGATCCTAAACATGCATTACTGAAGTGTTATCGATCCTCCAAATAATTAATTGAAACAAGGTGGGTTCCACCTTCCATATGGGTGCCCCATATGCTCATATATTGTAGGAGCTCTTCTTGGATGTCCCCACGTGTTCCTATTATTTAGTAATAATTAAAAATGTCAATTTACATGTTCATTTCATTTGGATTTAATTTCTTTCTAATCCTAGTGTTGGGGAACACTTTCCAAGGACTTAGGAGATACATGAAATATGTTTAGGATTGCAATTAAATAGCATCCTATTCCCAACATTCTCCCACTTGACATTATATATTGCAATTATTCTAAACAAGGAATCATTATTATAAATCAAGTATAGGAATCAAGGCCAATAGCCTTCTTGCACCAGGAGAACTTATCTGTAGGAACTAGTTTTGTAAGATAATCTACAACATTGATCAAAGTGTCAACTTTCTCAATCAATAGCTTCCCACTCTTAGCCATTTGTCATAAAAATTGATACTGAACATCAACATGCTTATTATGAGCATGATACATAGGATTTTTGGCTAAACAAATAGCACTTTGACTATCATATTCAAGTCTAATTTTCTTGCAATTAAAACCAATACCTTTCCCAAGTCTCTATAACCAAACTACCTCTTTAGAGGCATGTGTAGCAGCCATGTACTCTACTTGTATGGTGGAAAAAGTAACTGTGGGCTTCCTCTTACTTATCCAACTAACCACAACTCCAAACAAAGTAAACCATAACCACTTGTCGACCTCCGACTTTCCAGGTCTCCTACCCAATCTGAATCAACAAAACCCTATATGTCCAATGATATGTGTATAATATCAATACCATTAGCACCATGATAAAACAAATAGTAATCAAAAGTACCTCATAAATATCTAAACACCCTCTTAACATAAATCTAATGGTCTTTACCAGGGTTAGACATAAACCTACTTAGAACCCCCACTACTTGGGCTATATCTAGTCTTGTACTGACCATTGCATACATCAACCTACCAATTGCACTAGCATATGGAATTTCAAACATTTCCTCATGATCAAAATCAGATTTAGGAGCCATGTGTAAACTTAACTTTGTGCCAACTGGTAAAGCAATATTAGTTGTTTTACTATAATGCATGTTAAACCATTTCAAAATAGTATCGACATAGTTTCTTTGACTTAAGCAAAGATTTTTGTTACATCTATCTCTATTGATCTCCATACCAAGGATATATTGTGCAGCCCCTAGATCTTTCATGTCAAATGTGCTAGAGAGTTGTGCTTTCAATTCTTTGATCATTACCTTATTGTTACCAATAAACAAAATGTCATCAATATTCAAGATAATAAGTAAAATCTAATCATCAATAAATTTTATGTTAACACAATTATCTTCCTCACTTCTAACATAACCAATTTTCAATGCAAAAGTATCAAACTTTTGGTACCACATTCTAGGTGATTGTTTCAATCCATATAAAGATCTCTTTAACTTGTAAACCAATAATTCTTTTCCTTTTACAACAAAACCATCAGGTTGCCTCATATAAATCTCCTCATCAAGATCGCCATGTAAGAAAGCAGTTTTCACATCCATTTGTTCTATCTCAAAATCATGAGCAGGAGCAATAGATAAAAAGAATCTAATAGAAGTTAATTTAGCAATAGATGAGAATATCTCATTAAATTCAACTCCCTCTCTTTGGGAGTAGCCATTGGCTACTAATCTAGCCTTGTACCTTTTGAGATTACCATCTACTCCAATTTTATTTTTAAATATCCATTTACAACCAATGGCCTTTCTTCCTTTGGGAAAACTCTCAAGATCCCATGTGTCACAAGTATCCAAGGAAACCATTTCCTCATGCATAGCTTGTGACCAAATATTTTTCTCATTTGAAGATAAAGCTTCCCTATAAGATCTAGGTTCATCATTAGTACTCATCAAAGCAAATATACAACAGAAATCAGGTGGGCTATACCTGTCAATGGGATTTTGTTGTCTTGTGGATCTTCTCAAAGAAGGTTCTTCTTGTTCCTCAATATGCTCATCATGAGCATCTATCTCAAAACTCTATGAAATCTCCTCATCCAATCCATCCAATTGTTCTTCAACATGTGCATCTTCATGCTTCTCAGTTTTTATCTCAAAATGCACTGTTTGAGAAGTATCCTTCTCCTTTGGTTGTTTTTCTCCTGTATAAGATCTAAATTCCCTAAAAATCACATCTCTAGATAAAGTAATTTTTTGGGTTAGAGGATTCCAAATCTTGTAACCTTTTACATTTTCACCATAACCTATGAATATACATTTATGTGCTTTTGGATCCAACTTAGACCACTTTTCTTTAGGCACATGAACAAAATCCTCACAACCAAAGATCCTTAAATGTGCAATAGTAGGTTTCCTACCTAACCACATTTCATATGGGATTTTATCTTCAATAGATGAACTAGGATATCTATTGATTAAATAACAAGAAGTACTTATAGCCTCAGTCCAAAGGAACAAATCTAGCTTAGCACTACTTAACATACTCCTAGCTCTTTCCATTAAGGTTTGGTTCATCCTTTTTGCTACTCCATTTTGTTGAGTTGTATATGGAGTTGTTTTCTATCTCATAATTCCTGCATACTTACAATAATCATCAAATTCCTTAGAACAATATTCACCACCATTATCTGATCTCAACACTTTTATCTTATGATCTGATTGTTTCTCAACTAAAGCCTTAAATTCTTTAAACTTATTGAACACATTAGATTTGTTATGAATAAAAAATATCAAAGTGTATCTTGAGATATCATCAATAAATGTGACATAATTTCTAGATTTTCTAATAGAGTCAATATCCATAGGACCCATAATATTTCAATGAATAATCTCTAGTAATCTTTTAGCTTTATTTGTTCCTTTAGGAAATGAAGATCTATTATAATGAAGATTTCTAGATTCAATTGTGTAGCTATTTTTTTCATCAATGTTTCGAATCACACTAAGTGATCCATCATCAGGATGAAAGACAACCAAAGGAGAAAATGAATTGCTGCAGTCCAAGATCAGTTAAAAAGAGAGAGATAGAGGAGAGGAGGAAGGAGACATGTAGTTCAAGGATAAGGATGACTAGGATAGAGAAAAAGGAATACAAGAGAAAAGAAAGGACTAAGGAAAAATGGAGAAAACAAAAATTAAAATTAAAATTAATAAATTCTAAAGAGAAAGAATGACAAAGATAAAACTAATTAAAGAAAATGATAATTGAACTAATTAGTTTTATCTCTGTTATTCTTTCTCTTTAGCATTTATTAATTTTAATTTTAATTTTTGTTTTCTCCATTTTTCCTTGGTTCTTTCTTTTCTCTTGTATTCCTTTTTATCTATCCTAGCCATCCTTGTCCTTGAACTACGTGTCTCCTTCCTCCTCTCCTCTATCTCTCTCTTTTTAGCTGATCTTGGTCTACAACAATTCATTTTCTCCTTCAACTCTCTTTCATCCTGATGATGGATCACGTAGTGTGATTCGAAACGTTGATGATAAAAATAGCTACACAATTGAATCCAAAAATATCCATTATAATCTTGATGGATTGTGGAAACTTGATATATTTAATGAAGATCTAGATTGCTTTCCAAACACATAATGCTAACAAAAATCATTTTTTCCAATATTATAATTAGGAATACCGTCAAACAATTTCTTATTAAGAATGGTCCTAAGACCTTTTTCACCAATGTGGCCCAATCTATGGTGCCACAACATACATGTATTTTAAGCGTCAGTTACATTGGTTGATTTATTCAACTTCAAGGTATTAAGCTTAAACAAAGTCCCAATTTGAGATCCTTTAGCAACCACCATATTCCCTTTCACCAATCTGCAACCACCGTTTTCAAATGTCACATGAATTCTAGAATCATTGAACTTAGATATAGAAAGTAGATTTCTAGCAAGTCCTGGAATATGTAAAACATTATTAAGGGTATTAACCCTACCATCATTGAAACACAACTTTACCTCTCCTTTTCCCACAATCTTTATTGTGCTATTATCTCCAAATAAGACATTTCCTCCATCATATGCAATATACTTAGTGAACCACTCCTTGTTAGGAGTCGTATGATGGGAGCAACCTGATTCGATAAGTCAAGAGTTATCACTAATAGTATTAGATGTAATGATCAATGCATCACTATTGTCATCCAATTATTTCTTTGTAAAAGCATCATAACTCTTTTTCTTGTTCTTACAATCCTTCTTTACATGTCCCAATTTCCCATAGTTCCAACACTTTACCTTACTCTTACCAAGGGTTTTAGACTGTCCTTTGGACTTAACCCTTTCCTTTATTTTCTCCCTTAGGTTCCTTTTCCTTAGGCCTACCTCTTACAAACAAGGAATCTTGGGATCCCATTTTAGACTTCCTCCTCATCTCCTCTGATAGGAGAGTAGGAATTATATTGTCCATCTTAGGATCTGCACCACTGCGACTAATAATTAGATTTTCCCAAGACTCTAGTAAAGAACAAAGTAACAAAATGCATTTATCTTCATCTTATAGCTTTACATCTACAAATTCTAATTGACTTAGAATCAAATTGAAAGCATTTAAATGATGTGCAATAGAATCACCATCTTTCATCTTTAAATAATCCAACTATCTTTTCATATACAACTTATTAATAAGACTTTTGGTTTGATAGATATCACCTATCCTCTTCCATAATTTATATGTGGTAGCTTCATCTGAAACATTCAAGAGAACAACATCAGCAAGACATAACCTTATGTTCCATCTTTCCTTCTTATCAAGCTTAGCCCAATCCTCATTTGACATCATTGTAGATAGCTTTTTCTCATTACAAACAACTAACCACTTATCTATCTCTTCAAGGAGAACCTCCATTTTTAGTTTCCACATCTCATAACTAGATCCATTGAATCTTTCAATATCTAGACGAGAAGTAGAACTCATTGTAACACACTTCTTTTACAAATCTGCAATAACACAATAGTAAAAGCTCCCATTATAGCCAAAAACCTTCAAACTTTTAAGAGAAAGGCATCCCAAACCCTAACCAACCATTAGCTCTGATACCAAATATTGAAAAATGAAGACAATATTGTAGTTTAAAACTTGTAAAACTATAAGACTATAGATCTAATTAAGTGTTCTTTGTCACAATTCTTTGTGTATGATTAATTTTTTTAGATCAATTTTACCAATTGTAGAAAGAGACAAAAGATTGTAGAAGAGTGATACAAGAAGATAGAAGTGACACAACATATATGTGCAGAAACCCTTTTAGGAAAAAACTCCACCAAAATAAATAGTTCTTATATTATTTAACCTTAGAACAAGATTACAATAATACTGTATCAATCCTTGATTGATATGCTTCCTTTCCTTCGATAATCCTTCTTCACAACGTGCAAAAAAACTCGCATAGAACTCTCATACACTTGTTGCAATAAATAGACAATTATGAGCATGTAAAATCATAAGAGTTGTACAAATACAAGAGCATAAAGTTCCTCACAAAAATCTATGCCTAGATTGGGAAAGTAGAGTTCCACAATGTAATCTGAAGTCAAACCAAAGTCTTCCTCAATTTAGGCACCCCAACCTAAGAACTTAACTAAACTTTGGTCAAGAAGATATCTTGTAAACTTCACCTCAAATTTGGTGCCCAAGAATGGGCCCCACTTGACTAAGCCTTGTAAATATCTTCTCATGCAAAAGTTGTTAACTGAAATATGCCAACTTGGGCACCTAATGTGGTCCCAAGTCAATCTTAGTTAACTGAAACATATCTCTCCACCAATTCATGCAAACATTATGCATGATTGATCATCCCCACTTAACTGGAAGTATCCACCTGTTATCTATCATGCAATTGAAGTCATTAGTCAAGTCAACTAGTATACAACTCAAAATAAATACATGCAACTGAAGATAACTGAACCATAACTAAATTGAATTGAACTAAACTAAACTAAACTAATACTGAACTGATAGTGCCACTCCACTCATGTAAATATCAATCCCTGATTTGTAGGATCCTAAGCATGCATTACTGAAGTGTTATCAATCCTCCAAAAAATTAACTGAAACAAGGTGGGTTCCACCTTCCATGTGGGCACCCCATGTGCTCCTATCTTGTAGGAGCTCTTCTTTTACGTCTCCACATGTTCTTATTATTTAGGAATAATTAAAAATGTCAATTTACATGTTCATTTCATTCGAATTTAATCTCTTTCGAATCCTAGTGTTAAGGAACACATTCCAGGGTGAAGCCACAATAGTGGTTTACAATTCAAGTGAGGAAGGAAAACTCACAAAAAATGACCCCAAGAAAAAAAAAAGTGATTTTAGGGGTTCGTACGAACCTACTGGTTCGACCGAACCAATAAGGGGTCCGCTCGAACTAGGATTTGAGCGAACCCCTTTGAATCTTGGCCGCCAAAAAACAATAAAAAATGCATAGGAAAGGGGTTCAAGCGAACCTCTTTGAAGGGGTTCGCTCGAACCCCTATGGGTTCTTATGAACCCCCCTTATCCCTCATCCCCCATCTGAGACACAAAAAAAACCTAAATTTTGGCACTTCGGAGCTCGGGTTGAGGATGAAAATGGAGGAATCTTCACAAACCCAACTAGAATCAAGTAGTCCTCAAAATGAGCTATCCAACAAATATAATTTTAATATGTTTTGGTTTTATTATGTAAGTGTTTTTTAGTTTTATTAAACATAGGTTTTTCACCGAAAATTAAGTTCTCTATTTTGCACATGTGGAAAAATAGCAGATTATCAAAATATATTTTTTTTAAATATGTTTGTTTTGGGTATTGATGTCCTTGATCCATTAAAAAAATAAAATTGAATTTCGATACATACAAAAAAATTTATGTTGTATACAGTTCGCCTATGTCTAAATTGCAATTGGTTTGACTTCGAAACTTGATTAAGGAAAAAATATTCAATAAAAAAATATGAGACCAAATGAAAGTGATATATATCATAGTAACAAATCTAAATTTAAAAAAAATAGAATTATATCCTTCATACAAAAAAAATTATGTTGTATACGGTGAGCATCACTTTTTTAAAATGTTGTTTTTTGAAAAAAAACAGTTTTCGTGGGAGATGGAAAAAGAAGTGCAATCTGATTCCAAAAATTTTGAAAAAAATATTTTTAGAATCTACAGATAAAATGCGACGAGACTCTAGTTTGCATCATATTCAAATTCCTCACGTTTTAGCTGCTATAGGTGCCTGAATGTGAAGATTTAGTTAAAAATAATAATTTTAGTGTCCAATTTGGCCAAAAATTGTAAACCACTATTGTGGGATCACCCTCCAAGGACTTAGGAGATACATGAAATATGTTTAGGATTGCAATTAAATGGAATCCTATTCCCAACAAATGAGAGGTAGAAAAACTATGTTTGACATCACATTGGAATTTAGTTACATTTCAATACCCTCAATTATGATTGGTGACCATATTTTTCACATGATGACATTGAAGATGTCCTCCAAGTCAAGGTATATTTTAACTACATGTTAGATCCTCTACATGGTATAAAAATCAGGCAATAATGTTTGTAGAGGGTTATGGAAGAAATTTTGAAGGGCCCATAGGTAGTTCTATAAGAGGCCACCATCCTTACCTTCACTGGTAATTGTGATGAAAAGGACATAAATGAGGTTGAGTCCAGGTTCTAATACTAGGTAAATATTTTTCTTGTCCAATGTAAGAATTTTAATATGGGTGTCATGGAGCCAACATAATTTTTATTGGCCCCTTTGAGTATTATTTTTTTGTTAAACAATGTTTTAGTTATGGGTAATCATTTAGGTGGTTTATGAGCTATGGTAAGATGTTTGGTTAGAGAGAGTAGGATGATACTATTGTTTCTATGTTAGGCTAATTTATTCATTTTTTTATGATGGTGGTTGATTTCTTGTTAGTGATAATAAATTTTATTTTTTACAAGGTGATTTTTGTGGACTTGATGCCCTCCTTAGCATCAACATCCTAAATTTTCTTCATTTTTTGTTTTATATTTCCTAGGCATTTCTATGTATACTATCAAAAAATTATATGTGCCTAATATTAGTTATTAATTCACTATTACATTTTTATTTTTATGAAGTATAAATATAGAAGATGGAATGAAAACCATTAAATATGGGACTATAAAAATAAATTATAAATAATAGGAGAAAATAAAAAGAAAAGTAACAACAATAACATAGTAGAAAAAACACATTTGTTATTAGCTAGTTTCTCAAGCCAACTAGGAACCTGTCATTATTTGATGAGAAAATGAACCCAGTCAACAAAAGAAACCTCTAGGGGATCCTCTTCAATAGTAGTATTTTTCCTCTCTAATTTGTGGACTTGGCCCTAGTTATCTTGGTCAAGTCCTCATTGATAATCTCCCTTTGTCATTTTTGAAGTGCATTTCATAGAACATGAAGACTAGAAGTTAATTTTTTTATGGTATACTTGATCAAATTTATAATCTAAGATAGAATTTCATTCACTTCATCCTAATTATTTTAGAGAGTGTGAAACTTCAACTTTAAGTTCTTCTAATTTTTGAAGGTGCAAAAAACTTCACTTGCTACCATATGTCTTCATCCACATGGGTTTTAAGCCATTCCTTGAACTATTTGAACATATTCATATCTATATCTACATTCTCATCCTAGTGCTTTGGAGATTAGAAAGGAACCATTTCATTACATTATTATGAATATTGAGACTTTCCTATAATTTTTCAACACAAGTTTTCATTTTTATAATTAAGACAATTCATATCTTCTTGAATAGTATGAAGGAATAGGGGAACCTTAGGGTCTCCAAGTATGATACCATATTCATATGGGTTTCTAGGATAGGGGTAAGATAGTCTCTCTTTTTCTTGCATCTTGGTTTATTGGTCATAGTGATATTGACAAGAGGGCTATATGGTTGGATGGGAGGTTGATACAGGGGCTTCCTCCAAAATAGATTTACCCTTATCGACCAATAGGCTTTGGAGATAGGGGTATGTGATTAAAATAGACTCCATAGTTGAATGTAGCATAGTTAGGGATACAAGGATTTTAACCACAAGATTAGGTTGGGTTTGTCAAAGACCAAAACCTTGAGATTTTGGTGGATAGAATCTATGACACCATACTTATGGATAGGGGAAGAGGATGATCCACCTTTCTTCTTATAATTAGACTTTAAAACTATTCCAGGGTTGACAATCCCAAGTATGAATAAATATTTGGGTATTTTTTCTTTCTCATATATATATACATATAGTATATGAGGTCTTAGTGTAGGGATAGTTGGTAATTCCCAAAAATCACATTTAAGATGGAATCCTCCAAGGAAAAAATAAAAGGAAGAGGAAATAATTTTCACACTACACCTTAGGTGGTTCGACATATGGATATGATAAATACATGTGTTTGTACCTACCTTCAAGGATAAATTATCTCATAATCACTTCAACCATCTCATACCATGGCTTGGGTAAGTCCTTGTATTTGAATTTATTCTAGAATATCAAGACCTTCTCTCCCCAAGTAAGGAGTGCATCTATGTGTTGGTGATCCCATTTTTTGGTTTTTTTCTATAGATTCATCCCTTCCATGCTTAGCCCCATTATCAAAGAGATTATATATCAAGTCACCATGAGATTAGAACATTAACTAACTACAGCCATATAAGAGCACAAATGATATAATTATAATGATGAAGCCTATGGTGCATTGTGTGTGTCGATTTCTCTAGACCTACTCTTCCATATTGAATCAGTCACAACACCTAATGATGTGTGGATGAAATTTGAGAATCTATTTGGAAAAAAAGATGTAATGTCAGGGAATCAATTAGAAAATTAATTAATAAATCTAAATCCACAAAACTTTAACATGATACATGATTTCTTACCAATTTAAATTTTACCAAGTTTAGCCTTAAACAATGTGGAATTAAAAAGAAAGATGAACAATTGGTCTTAAGTGTCTTATCCAAGCTAGGTCCTCACTATTCAATGTTTTTTTTCTACTTATCATACAACTAAAAGTGCTTTTAGGACATACTTCACTATGCCCTCATAATTTTTTTATTTCTCCCAAAAGAGAGCAAAATAAAATAATTCAAATAGGTACTTTATGTAGTGTATAAAATTGTATACATTTACAATTTCACAGTATGTTTGCATCCCCTTAATTAATTGGATTTAATTAAGATTCTAATGACCTAAATTATGAATTCCAAATCCTTATTATTCTTGTTTTCTGAAAGGGAAACCTACATTAAAAAATTTCTCATTAAGTAAAACACCTTGGAAATTGAGTGTCTTGGACTTAGGTCCTAGGAACCATTCGCCCAAGGGTTGATGGGTCCCCTTTAAGTCTAGGTTCCAATTTTTACTATATTTTTGGCAGCATTTTAATGACTCAATTTCAAGTTTCAATTGTTAGCTTTTGGAATCTAATTTTTGAGAAATTAGATAAACACCCATAAATATACATAGTTATTTTATTAATTCAAATCTAAGGCATTATAACATGCATAATCCAAAATTCAGAAGAGAAAATATTATTGTCAAGAGCACTCAAGAGTATATTTATCAATCATCTACAATAACAATCAAGATCATATCATCATGTCTAAGTTCATGTTTGTTCATGTTAATGTTTTCGAGCTAACATTGTGATGTAGGTTTCAAGAATTCAAGAAATCATTCAAGCATCAAATAAATCAATCAATCAAGCCAATTCATGCAAGATCCAAGCCTTAGAGTGATGTGTTTGACTTTAGCCCTCTAAAGACAACCAATAAGGGTTTGGTGAATTGTAACAAGAAAGTGTACATTCATTAATTTCTTCATTCTATCATTATTTAATTATCAAGGTTTAATTTCCAACATGGGGTTTGACTAAGGAAAACCCCCATTCACTCGAAAACAAACATTTTTCTTCTCTCTTTGTATGTGAAAATTTACAGGTGAAGAAGGATTGCAATTTGTTCAAAAGAGCAATTTTTCAAAGTTGTCAAATTTGTCATCATTGTTGTCAAGCTATGAAAACTCACCTACAATTTTTTATTTCTAACTTTCCGATAGTCAAACCTAGAGGAATTAGAAGCTTAGATCTAGGATTAGAGGACTGCAAAAATTATTTTTGGATCCTTGTACTAGGACCCATTCACCCTAGGGTGAACCAGTCTTGCTATAGACCCTAAAACCTACGTTTTGGCACAAATGCACATCATTCTGCCCTTCTTAGATTTTCCTACAAATTTTCATTTCTATTTTTGTTATCATAAAATTTTTCATTTCAAGTATTAGGTCATATATTTTGGTTAGTTAATGCATTTTAAATCATCTCCCAATATTACAAATTAGTCATTTTTTCATAAGAAATCAAAGTCCCAAGAGATCCAAAATAGGGTTGACTCACCTCAAGGTTGAAATTCAATCCTATCCCTTAGTTATCTCCTCTCTTTCCAATGAAATTAGGAAAAGTGTGATTGTATTTGAACTTTTGGATCGTATACCTTTTAATCATTACATATTGAACAAAAACACATTCTCCCCTTTTTCTACGATTCATTTTGATGAACCTGACATTGTACATCATAAATTCTAGTTTTGAAGTCTCTAAAACTCTATATCTAAGATTTGCATTAGTTTGTTTTGCATCTCATTTAGGGTTTCAAAATTACATCACTTAAATTCACAAAAATAAAAAAATATTGCATACATCTTGCATACTAGTTGTATTAAGGGTGTATTTCAATCATTTAAATTAGAAAATTCAATCAAAATTGTATATCAAAAGTTATCATTTTGTTCAACTTTTTCCATCAAATTGCATGTGAATTTAATCATCAAATTCTAGAAATATGTAACTGAAAGAATCTATTTGCAACCTAAAACACAAAATTTAAACATTAACTCAAAAACTCAATTTAATTTTTTAAATCCCTATGCAAAGACCCATTCACCCTTAGGTGAACCTATCCTTGTACTGTTCATTTTCTATATTTCTAAGCATAAATTTGTCTATACCTACTTTATAACTTGTTATTTGTAGATCTCAATTTTAGTTTCAAAAATCATTGTTTTATGTAGTTGTTTTCACTCAATTCAATTGATCAAACAAGTGCATTTTTCAAAAGTAAAATTTGCATTCAAAAGACAAACTAAAATACATTACTGATAATAAAATTATTATGTTCAAATTCATCGAGATTCAACCTCATAAGGTCCAAACTAAATTGTCTCAAATGATTGCTTTCTCACAAAATGATATACTTAAACATGCACCTGATGGTCCTCCTTACATAATCGGAAGAATTAATGACAAGCTTACTAATGGGATATTAATTGATCCTATGTGTGTAGTGAATGTAATCACTGATTAATTCTTGTATGTGCATGAACTTTACTAAGATTCTTATGAATAATCAAAAGCATAGATCAAAACACATGATGGTTTTTCTCACCCTACAATAGGTTTGATCACTCTCCCATTAAAATTTAGACCAAAAAAATTAGATGTCTAATTCCCCATCATCCCATCATCAAACCAATTCTATGTGAATTTAGGCTACCCATGGCTACACTCCATGGATGTCATCCCATCGATTAAATCCATAAGTGCTTGAAATTTCTATTTGGCAATGGAATTTTTACTGTACATCATAGAGGGTTTAATCTTGTGACTTCCCATGGGAAATTTTCATTAGATTGATTTTGGCCTAAACCTATGGAACCTATTAAGCCTCATGAATAATTCATTTTCAAGTCTTATTAAAATTTTAAAGCAAAGGACATAGGAGAATTATCCATTAGCAATATTCTTGAGCCCATGAATGCTTTGCCTTCCCAAGGTATATCAATGATGAACCAATGAATGAACCAGAAACCCTTTCAAGTAACCAAGGAAAATCCACCACAATTCCTCCACCCATTTCCTACAAAATACCAAGAGATAATCATGAAAATCCTTCGGTGCCTCCTAAAATCAATAAAGTTTATAAACCTAAAGAGAAAGTGGTTGACCAACCCTCGATGGTTCCTTTTGTTCCTCCCTTACAGGAAGAAAAAAAACTTATAGTTGATAAACCCACTCCTAGAACATCACAACTTGAAAATCATGCAAGAATAAGTTATTGAAATGCTAAAGAGCATAAGCATGGTCACTATGCTATTGCTTGTCAGTTAAAAGAAAAGAATGAACCAACAAACCAAGATCAAAATCTAACTCAAAAAGATCATGATGATTCTCCACCTTCACCACAAAAAAAAACATGAACCTAAATGGACATTATCATTATACCTCCTATCATGATTAATTTGGATGATGATGATGAGATTGTTAAGATTGATGAGGAAGTGCATAATGAGCTGAATTTTTTATTTTCCTCTTCTATGAATTTAGATGAGGTTAAATGTGATGATCCTCCTAATACGAGTGACCCACCATGTGTTGAACTTGGTAATTGTCCTAGTATGGCACTTGTTGTAGTCCCTTTGGCTATTTATCCACCCTTCATATACAATGAGCAAGATGGGGATGCAAGTGACCTACTTTAGGCGGCTTTCATGTGACATACTAGTCTTTTCTTTGTCTTCTTTTCATTTTCTTTGTAATTGTATATGTGTAATGTGATCCCTCATACCATGCTACTTGGTGTGCCTTTATGTTTGTGAGATTTCTTTGGATGACCCTTGTTACTCCATTGATGTAAGGATATAAAGGAAGCAAACCGATCATGAAATTCTTCTATTTTTATCTTCATTCTTCTATATGTCATAAAAATTATCTTTTTTTTTGTCTTATGTTTCCCTTTTGGGGATGATGCAATGTGTTGATACATTTAGGTCTCTTCCATGTTGAACCAAAAGGATTGTTTTTCTTCTCGTTCTCTATGTGTCATTCTTCCTTTGTGCTCATTGTTCTAGAAGGTATTTGGGGAATGATGATAGCTCTAAGCTCTATTATATCATTGTAGTAAAGACATATACTAACCCCAAATCTGTAGATCCCTTATGTGTTATCCTTGGATTTCATGTGGAATCAACCCTCCTTCTTCATGACGTAGCTTTATTTGGAAACATATCATTAGCATAGGGCTTTCCAAATAAGCTCTCATGTTCCTTTTAATAATTAGCATTTATCATTTTCTACTTTAAATTAATTGCTCAAAAAATGGTGTTTAGTAATATTTGTAAAGTTGGGGCATACATTGGCATTATTTTATTGGCATTCTTATTTTGGCATGAACATATGGACATTTTTGTTCCACTTTTGTTCATAGAGGTTGGACTTAATGTAGCATTAACATAGCATTGATCATTTGGCACTGACTTGTGGGTACAAAAAATTTCTTTGTGATGAATTTACTCATGTGTCACCCATTTTATGAGTTCACACCTTGTAGACCTAGTGTGTATTTCTCATCCTTTAAGGTTCACCTTCTAGACGATGGATTTTCACTATCCCTCATGAATATTTTGGTTTGCATAGTGGACAATGAGTTTTCACTTGTAAACATATTTTGGACAAACATCTTAGACCTCCCAATATTGCAAATTAGTCATTTTTGTCACAAGAAAGAAAAGTCCCAAGAGATCCAAAATAGGGTTGACTCACCTCAAGGTTGAAAGTCAATCCTATCCCTTAGTGATCTCCTCTCTTTCTAATGAAACTAGGAAAGGTGTGAGTGTGTTTGAATCTTTGGATCATATACCTTTTAATCATTCCATATTGAACAAGAACACGTTCTTTCCTTTTTCTACATTTCACTTTGAAGCCTTCAAAATCACAAGTTCTTGTTGCAAGAGAAAAAAAGACTCCAAAATGTAAGGCAAATAAAAAATGGATCAAGCTAAGGGCTCAAAATAAGATATTCCAACTGCTTCATCTCCCTCATCAAAAGGGGAAAATTATAAGAGGCACACATGTAGTTATTGTAAGAATTTAAGGGATGATGAACAATGAGCTATAAAATGAAATTGAAAAGTTAAGGAATCTTCTTCAATAAAATTAAATTCAGTTGCCTACACCAAGGATAGGTGGTTCTTCTTCTTCTCCATACAAATAATATAAAAATTCAAATGAAGATAATAAAAATGGTATCACACTCTTTTCTTATATCACACTCTTTTCTTATACAAACAACACATGTCACATAAGTGAAATCTTGATTATGGAGCATCATATCACATGGATATATCCAAAGAAATATTTTCAATATTTGAGCCTTTTCATTCCCACCAATTTTGATGGTGAATAGTACCTATATGTCAACTTATGGAAAATTATTTATTTATATTATTTAAGGTAAATTTAATGATGTAATTTATGTTCCTTCCTTATCCAATAATCTTCTTTCCATTTATTATATCACACATAGTGGCACAAGGAAAATATTTGACTGTTGAGTTCACACCAAATTTAGTATTCATTGAAGATTTAAAAAATAGATACTTCATTGCTGCAAGACATATTCATCATGATTCTAATTTATATTATTTTTCCTCCCCTAGCTATGTTAACTTTTATTATTCTTTGAGTAAAGATGGCATTGATACCTTCAACATGCATAAGGAGATATAGTTTGGTGTTTTGAACTTTGGATTTTTATCCTCTTTATCAGCGGACTACACCTTGTACTAATTGATGATTACTTTACATGTATATCAAAATTATTTAATTTTTCTCCTTTTATATATTTGGTAGGTAATTTTGATAATATTCACATCAACATTATTGTCACCACATCTATATCTTTGGGTCCTATTCCACATCGGCCTTCACATGGAGCATTTAAGTAGTATTCAAATATTTTTCATTATCTTTGGATAGTATGCATCATTCTTGAAGAAAAATATTCTTCTCACCTGGGAATATTTCATGCTCTAATTTATATTTTACTCTCTTTCACAAGGGAGAAATGTTGTTCAACATTTAGGGATCACATTCTACATTTTTGTTCAACAATATCACTCAACACTATAGCATTTGTCATCTATGGGGGTTCTATATTATGTCTTTATCTCTCTTATAAGGGTTGTAGTCCTTGGGGAGCCATGATAATTCCTTCCTTATATATTTTATATCCTTCACTTGTACATTCTCTTTGTATCATTTCTCTTTTGGAGAGGATTGTTTCCCAATAGGATTTTCTCCTTTACTCTATTTATGAGAATAAGAAAAAATACCTGGGTACCTAATATGTCCTATTAGCTAGGACCCATCATCATCATCATCATATTTATCCTCCCTAAGTTTCACTTAGGATGGGTGTTATTCTAAATAGGGTCATTATCAAACTAGTTAGCTAATCAACCTTTGTAGTTTGACCCTTTCACACTTGACTTAAGTTTACTTAGAGGTTATTTATCAATATTTTTCTCACTTCATGTGGAATTCTCACATATCAGGGACCATACTTATATCATTTGAGCTAATGTGTTGCACATTTGGAGGGGTATTTACATGTTTAAGCTTACATTTTTGTACCTCCTCTATGTTGCCCTTGTATATAAGGCTTTCATTTTATATTTAAACACACTCTCATTTTTATTTGATAGACATGATTTTATTATCATTGCTCACTCATGGAAGTTTATATTTTTTCTTGCATTCAAATCTTGGTTTCTCCAACAATGCCAATAGGATTTCCCTTAGTCAACAACACTTGAATATTATATAGAACAATGGTGAATATTGAAAGGACTACCATCAAAAAATATTAACCTTATAATTTACAATGAAAATAGGATTGTAACATCCAATAAAATTATTTTATTTATTACTGCTTCAATGCCATAATGAAAACAAAGGGCGTGGTATACATGTTTGTAAGTTTCTTATGAGTTATGAACATAAAAGGTATCATATAAATATTTGTAAGTTGCACAAATTTCCCTATCAAAAATATTGATCACAATGGATCACATGCACTTTGAGCTCTATGAAATATAGTGAAATCTCTTTGGGTTGTTTTTGCCTTTCATGCTTGGAATTTTGTGCAACATTTTTAAAAAAAAATTATTTGCAATCTTTCTTATGAGTTGGTGCAAATATTAGTAGGAAGAATTATATAATAGTAATAGTAGCACTCTTTGAGGAAATTTATATGATACATTTTTTAGGAAGCCCAATTATCCCACCTACTTTTTTCCTTTTAGACATATATGTAATTTCATTGATTTAAATAGTGATATCTCAAAGAATAGATTTCAAAATTATATATGTGATAATATCTTCAAAAATATCAATTACTTGCTAACTTAAAACTTATTTAAATATCTTATCACAATTTGATTTCATAAATGAAGACCTCTTTATGTAGACCAATTTGCAAGAGATGCTATCATAAATTCATCTCTATCTACTATTTTTGTATGATGTTGAGGCATAGTTGGTTTGAGAAGAAGACATGGAGTGTCCATTTGTTGAATATTGTCAAATATTCAACTTGGGATCTTGCTAAATCTACTCTATAAATAGGACCACTCTAGTGTGTTCTATTTCTACTTCAACTAATTTGTGTGCTTATCTATTAATGGTGATGACTCTGAGGGGCTAGAACCAATGACATATTTGGTGGTAGCAATATTATTATTTTTTCTACTATTATTATGATTATGATTTCAATTGTGATTTTTTTCTTTATTTTTAGGTAGAAGATTCACTATTCAAATTATTATTTTCTTGATATCTCCACAAGCATGATGCCTAGGAAATTATAAAGATATTTGGGTTAGCATTTTATTACACCATAAATGCCATCATGATGATTAGCCTCAAATTTATAGATTTTATAGAAACAATAGATCAATTGTATAGTCTTCAAGATCATATGAGAAAAAACTATTATTTCTTTGATCCATAAGGTTGAGGAAAACATCATCCCTCAACAAACAACTAAGAATTTTTTAAAGTTTAATTTGTTACCATTTGAAGGTTGATTTGAGTAGGAATAATATTGAATATGTACATAATTTTTCATATGCAAGAATTTAAGAAATCATAAATCTTATTTGGATTATAATATTTTAATTTTTTAATATTTTGGACATGATTATGTTCATCTATCTAATAATGATATGTAGATAACCATTTGAGATGGTTTTGTGTATAATTTATGTTAGCCTCCATGTCTCAAGGGGTTCATAAATTTTATTCAAAGGTCAAGTATCTGTTATTGTTGCAAAGATTTGAGAGTAGGCAACTTGATATACCTTCCTTTGTTGCAAAATTACAATATTATATAAAAATAAGAGAAAGTCACCTCATCTACCTCTATTATTCTAAAATGACTTGGGTATTGACAATCTATAAGTATAGGGTCTACCAATCACTAGAGAAAAAATCAGCATTAGAAATATATTTTATTAAGGTCTTACATTCATAGTAGTGTCATGAGTTTAAATATTATTGTAAGCATGTGATTAGGTGTAAAGCACAAAACACTTCTTTAATAAGACATTATATCAAAGATTAATCAAATAGAAACAATTTAAAGCAAAAATCAATTGAAAGCATCATATTGTTCTCTATCCTCAAGATTTATTAAATCAAAATGGCTCGCAAATCGTGAGTACACTATGATTGTTAAAATGACAATTGAAAGAACGAGATGGATATTGATGCAATGATATGGAACTAAATATGACAATACTAGAAGATAAATGAATTAAACTAAGCATGGATTGACATGAAATAGATAATTGCAGCCATGATATTGAAACTTGATTGTTGGATATTGGATACTTGGATGCTTGATGCTTGAGTGCTTGAATTCCTATAGAGTAAGAGTGCATAAACTTGATTATCTGGATCCTTTTCTTGGTTCAATGAGGTTGTATTTATAGATTTCCTGACTGTAGAAATGCGCAAGGAAAGCTTTGAGAGGCTTGGATTCAATCTAGAGAATTGAATGGTGAGAGATGGAGGAGATTGAGAGAAATTTGGTGATTGTCTCTACCCATGAAAACACCAAGCAAGAGAAGAGGAAGGATTGATGGAGGAGGATTGAGAGATCAAATTCCAAATTTGTTTCCAATTTGTCTCCAAAACTTCTCATGAAGTTTCAATCAATTAATTTTGACATATTTTAGACATGATTTAGACATAGGATATCTAATTCATTTTTGAGAGAATATAGATGGAATATTCTTTGTGCTTTAATTCAAATATTTTTGATTTATTTAAATTAGCAAAAGAGGGATAAATAATTTAATAAAAGGAACTATAGAATAGTTGTTTGTTAAATTAAACAGAGGAAAAATGGCAATTAATCAATAAAGTATTTTGATCTTTATTTAATTAATTTAGAATCAATGTGATAGAATAAAATAGGGATTTGATAATCAAATCAAACAAAGTATTTAATCTTGTTTATTTAATTAAGATGAATTTAAATGTGAACTATATAAATAAATATTTCTATTTATTCAAAAGTAGAGGAAATTTAGGATAATTAATCAAATAATTCGTATTTAATTAATCGGATGCTCCAGACCAATTTTAGGTGTATACATTTTGCCCCTCTTCGAAGTGATGTGTTTACGTGTTGCTTCGAAAAAATTTTTGCTGCTACTGCCAAGATTGATGATAATAAAAAAATAATTTTGTATGCCCCAAACATGCCCCAGACTTTGATTTTCAGATGTTTGATGATAATATGCCCCCTCGGGAGATAAATAAATGATTTGAAAATTTTAGAATTTTTTCAAAAATTTATGATTTGATGAAGAAATAATTTATCTCCCGACAAATTATGGAGAAATCTAACCCGCAGATGAGTTTTAATTAATTTCCTGGATAAAATTAATCAAAAGATAATAAAACCCACCAAAAATACCTTTCCAAAAATTATATATAGTGCAAAAAGGTCATTTTCCAATTCATTTTCACTATTTGACTTAAAAAACCTTTGTGATAGAGACTTTTCTACCAGCTAGAGTAAGATGCCTATCCCCTACCACACTCACCGTTTCAAGCGTGTTCGATGTCACCGACGGTTGGCCGCATATGGGCCTCCGATATGTACCCCTTGACCTCCTCGTAATTCATGATTTTTTGTTTTTTATGCATTTATTGCTTTCCACCTTTTTTAGTCTATTTTAGCGCTTTCAAGCTGCGTTGTAGCGCTTCCAGTAGGTATTTTAGCGCTTTGAATTTTAGCGCTTGCGTTAAAAACTCTAGCACTTCCATAGGGTAATGTAGCGCTTTCATTGATATAGCGCTTGGGAGTTGAATTTTAGCACTTTGAGACTTCTAGCGCTTTGATTCAGTGGATTAGCGCTTTCATGGTCTGTTCTAGCACTTCTCGTAAAGCAACACTTTGACAGACTGTTATAGCGCTTAGATGCGAAAAAGTAGCAATTCGGGACTTTTAGCGCTTTGGATGCCTGTTTTAGCACATCGAAGTGTTGAAATAGCGCTTTCGAGATTCAGTGCATTGAGTGCCTGATTTAACGCTTTTAATTGATAAAGTAGCACTTCTGGATTTTAGCGCTTTGAAAGCCTATTTTAGCACTTATAACTAATAAAGTAGCGCTTCTGGATTGTAGCAATTTGGAAGCCTGTTTTAGCGCTTCCATGTCAGAATTGAATATTTTGACTTAGTGAACCCTAATTTTGTCAATTCTAATCATGTCCATTCTTTGGAGTGGTATGATTGATAATCCAAATTCTTGATATGTTGGATTGATGATTTAAATAAGACTAACTTCTCATGATAGGTGAGAAAGAAAATAAAAATAAAAATCCTATTTGTGATGATCCTCATGATAGGCAAGGAAATGATTCAATATCTGATAAATCTCATGATAGGCGATATTAGATACTGTTTGATGAACCTCATGATAGGTGAGGTTTGTTGATGTTTTCTCATGAATTTTGATCAAAAATTCATACCAAAATGTTGAAATAGACTTGATAGTAGGATGACTTTTTGATTTCTTGACATAGTTCACTGATTGTGGATTTTTGTTATGATGATAGGAGGATTTGGGTACTCTCCAGATGCAAGAGAGGTTTCCATGGATGACAGACTTGATACCTCATCTGACACCAGATGAGCTTTAGGTGATAGTTTGATGTGACCTTACTAGCTTGCTTGATATGCCCCAGATTAGGATTAATCGGGGTCTATTGATTTCGTTGGTTGAGAGGTGGCATAGTGACCACAACACCTTTCACTTACCTACTGGCGAGATGACGGTCACACCAGAGGATGTGTGGCAGATTCTGCGTATTCCATTTATGGGGGAGATCGTTGTATACGATTCCCATGGGATCGGCAGTAGAGATGCTCTGCGCAGAGTATTTCAGGATCAGGACATTGCGGGTCCACGTGTTCGATGGAGGAGGATTGTCAATTCTTACGCGACACTACCAATAGTGCTTGTTGGTTTCATTGGAGGTTTCCTTTTCCCTGATCGCAGGTCAAAGGGATTCCTCGTTGGCTGGGGCAGGACTCTTTAGAGCATGATGGTAAACGGTACCAGATATGCGTGGGGGATGTGCATGTTGGCACATCTCTATCATGATCTTCACTCTATTGTGTACCTTGGAGCATGGAGTTTATCAGCAGGGATGACCCTGTTATAGGTGTGGACATGGGAGCATTTTGCTATTGCTCAGTCATTTCCAATGGCAAATAGACCACCAGGTAGACCTTACATTTTCAGATACAGAGGTCGGTTCACACAAGCCCAGATGGGAAAGTTAGAGCATTGGAGGCAAGTGTTTGATGACACCGAGATAGTTACCTGGCGTCCATACCTCAACTGTGAGCAGTGGGATGAGGATGATGCAGTGTTGGGGTTTCTCTATGATTTCATGTATCTCATCAGCCGGACCCCATTTTTTCTAGAGATATTTATGTTGTGTTGAGTGTATAGGCAGTATGGCATCATACAGTGCATGCCACAGGGGGTAGCCCATTATGCCAGATGATGGATGGATATTCTTGATTGGGGGCCCTGTTTATCATATGATGTTGTAGTAGAGGGATATAGGGCATTGTAGCCATCACCCTAAGATATGCGGAGGGATATTGCAGAGGCACCAGTTACTAAGGAGTATACTGCATTTTTGGCCTTGGTTCCTCATCATCGCATCACCATCCCAGACGAGCAAGCACTGCTACCAGCAGAGGAGGATGTGGCAGAGGGTTCTACACAAAGCAAGGGTGATACTTCGACAGGTAGTAGCATGGAGAGTGGCAATGATGACAATAGCAGCGATGACAATGATGGTGGCAATGGAGGAGATCGAGGGGTAGGGCCAGCCATCATTAGTGCTCCATCATCCAGCAGGCCTCGCAAGAGGCGAGCAGTGACAATGTCAGCAGTAGATCAATAGAGACAGATAGCAGGTCTCTAGGCACAGGTGCAGACATTACAGGGGCAGTAAGTACAGGCTCAGGATTTGCTTGTTCAGACCCAGACTCAGATGCAGGCCCAGGCACAGGCTCATGTTTAGGCTTTAGGGCAGGTGCAGGGACAGTTGGTTGTTGTATAGACACAGGTGGCCACTTTGACAGCCGAGAGAGACAGTGCTCGGAAGATTGCTGAGAGGGCACAAGAGACAGCGAAGACTCTCCAGAGAGTGGAAGATGGCACCCCCATAGGAGATTACATGAGAGAGGTTATGCAGGCTGGCCGAGAGGTAGAGTTCTACAGAGGTAGATATCATGATGCAGTGCCTCCTGAGCATAGAGTTAGTTATGCCCCATCGAGATCTGGGCGGACGCACACACAGACAGTGAGCGAGGGGGTGACACAGCCTCCACGTAGAGATCCCAGAGATCCTGGTCCTTCTGGGGGTGGTGGTGGTACTGGTCCTATTGGGCCTGCATATTCTAACAGTAGCAGATTGTAGATGCTATTGTGATCCTCCATGATGTATATTACAATGTAGCTCATTGTTGATGATGTATTTATAGACCAAACTTCATTGTATACTTGACACTTTGATATATATATGAGATGCAGTTGATGTGATATGATTATGGTTTATGATTTCTATGTGATGGATGCATTTATTATGTGATGTTCTATATGAATAATTTTATTTCAAATGTGATGATGCAATGATGAATGTTTTTATTTTTTGCAATGATTTAATGATAAATGTATATGTGGATCATATGATACGTGGATGTATGATGTTATGTAAGTGTATGGATGGATCGATAAATGCTTTTTTATTTTTAAATGTGATGACGATAAATGATGATCTTATGATGAATGATAATTGATGGATGTAATGATAATAATGACATGACTTATATGTAAGGATAAAAATGATGTATGCATATGATGTTTATTTTATGTAATGATGATAAAAATCAATGTTGGTATGGTAAAAATGAACATGATGTACTCATGGTATGATTTAATTCATAATTTATTTGATGTATGATGAAACTAAATGATGAGATGATGATTCCTACATGTCTTTGATGATGAATTTTGAATTTATGTCAAGTATACTCAGTCTTATGTGTAGATAAGATAGTCATTGATTGGAACCCTTTATGCAACAAGTACTCTATAGATAATGAAAATGATGAATGCAATCTAATTTTAACATGCAACTATATGCAAAACCATTGTCATTTTAACAATATCTTTGTGCTTTTTGTCATCATAGAGCTTTATTGAATGTTGAAAGTAAATACAAGTGTCAATGGTATGTGTTAGACCAATGACGACCTGAGTACCTCTTTCATGATTTTTGATTTTTTGATATTGCAAGCGAACAGAAGCATCTAGGTATGATTTAGCTGAGATGACCTGAGCATTCGTTGCATAAATAGGCAGTGGTTAATCATTTAAATGTGTGAATTTTGAATGTCATCGGTGATACATTTGCATAGCACATCCCCCGACAATTCATACATTTATATGAATAACATACAGACAACAGATAATAGAAACATCATTCTTCTTCCTTGTTCCTCTAGTTCAATACATCATTGAGTAACTCCAAAGAAATGATCATCAAAAGTACAACTTATTCATTGTTGACTTTAAAGTGTTTCATTCATTATTCAGTTTTAGATCATCCATCCTGATTTTGTGATGTTTTTGGATTTTTGAGATTTTGGACCAAAGACCTAACCTAGTAGCCTATCTTAGGGGTCTCGGGGGCTGATCAAATATTACCCTTGCCTATGTTACACACGCAGAGACCGCGTAGTCCGACTGACACAAACCTATGTTTTTTTGGATGTTGCTTTTTTTAGACTTACTTTTTTTTTGACATATTTTTGGATTTTCGACACGATACGGATGGTTGATACCTTTCTAACGACGATTGATGTTGCGCTTTGATCTTTTTTTTCATTTTTCTGCTATACTGTTGTTCACCCTTTAGTGAAATCGATGTTTTTGTTGCCCCTAGTGATATTCAGATGTTGCCCCCAAGCTTTGGAGTGATACTTGACTATTTGAAAATGATTTTGATATGGATGCAAAGATGGCAATACTACTTGACATGTTATGGAACGGTACTGACTACCAGACTAATGATCCTAATATGTATCGAAATAGATGGGAAAGTTGATCTTAGAATCACATACGACGCCTGTTTCCAGGTTTTCACCATATGCTTTGATTACACTCTTTGTGTTTTTGTATTTTTCTCATTTTTTTTATTTTTGTAGTTTTTTGTTTTTATTTATTTTTATTATTTTTTTGTATTTTGTGTTGCCAAGATGCCTGTTTGCCAAGTTTTCATCAAGGAAACAATTTTTAGAAGTTTGACCCGTGCACTAGGAGATTCAAGCATAGAATTTTCAGAGATGAATACTGTTGATAGGTTCATCAAACAAATCCCCTTCTGACGTTGATAGCTAATATGCTCCTAATCCATATACTGATATGACGACAAAAGGACCAAGCTAGTTAGGCTCAAATTTCCCTTTCTTCTCCTTGTCTTGTTGATTCCTAGGGTTTTCTTTTAGTACCAAATCACCAACCTGAAAGACCCTTGGTTTTACCCTATGGTTGTAACTTCTCGTCATCTTCTGTTGATAAGTCGTTAGATGACTAACAGCTTGTTGACGATGCTCATCCAGCAACTCCAATTCTTGTAGTCTAGAGACTCTATAGTCTTCATCTGAAATGATACCTCTAAGTGATACATGTAGGGATGGAATCTCAACTTCAATGGGCAATATAGCTTCTGACCCATATACCAAAGCATATGGTGTAGCTCCCATTGGTGTTCTGATGCTTGTTCTGTAGGCCCATAGTGCAGGATTGAGTTGAACATGCCAGCCACGTCCAACATCGTTAACCATCTTTTTGAGAATTTTGAGTATTGTTTTGTTTGAGGCCTCTGCTTGGCCATTCCCTTGAGGATAGTACGGTGTTGAAAATCGATGTTGGATATGAAATTTATCACATAGCTCTTTGACATATTGATTCTTGAAAGGTCGTCCATTATCAGTGCTAATGGATTAAGGGATTCCATACCGACATATTGTGTAGTTCAAAATGAAAGAGGAGATTTGCTTCCCAGTGATGGTAGTAAGAGGTACTGCTTCAATCCATTTTGTGAAATATTTTGTAGCTGTTATAATGAACTTGTGTCCATTAGATGAAGATGGATTTATTTTTCCTACTAGATCTAGGCCCTATTGACAAAAAGGCCATGTTGATGTGAAGGGATGCAGTTCTTGTGCTGGTCCATGAATCAAATTACTGTGAATCTGACACTTTTGGAATTTCCTAACAAACTGGTAGGATTCTTTCTCCATGCATGGCCAATAATATCCCAAACGGAGGAGTTTCTTATCTAGAGTTATCCCACTCGAGTGAGTGACACAAATACCCTCATGAACCTCTCGTAGGGTCATTTCAGATTCGTTGTGTTCTAGACATCAGAGTAAAGTACCATCAAGACCTCGATAATAAAGTATGTCGGCAATTAAAGTATGTTGTGTGGATTGGCAAATGAAGTTTCATTTTTGGTTCTAGGATAGATCAGGAGGAAGGAAATCATTTTTCAGGTAGACATAGATTGTTTCATAGATGGAGGTTTCAGTCGTTTCTATATGGAAGATAGTAGCAGATTCTGGATTATTATGGGAAGGACATGATACTTATTCTACCATAAACTCATAACAAACATGTTTCTCAGGCAATTGTAGTAATGAAGCAATTGTATCCATAGCATCCACAACTTTGTTCTTAGCTCTTGGAATTTGATCAAACTTGATGTTGATAAAGGACTATTTCAAATTATCTATTTGTTGCTTGTAGGGCATCAACTTTTCATCTTTTGTTTGATAATCGTCATTTACTTGATAAATAACTAGTTGAGAATCCCCATATACCTATAAGTCCATGATCTTCCACTGAATTGCTATTTTGACTCCAATGATTAATGCTTCATATTCTGCCATATTATTTGTACACTGAAATATTAATCGATATGATTTTGGAATGGTGTGTCCTTGTGGAGAGATGAACAAAATTCCTGCTCCTGATCCGCACTGTGTATATGATCCATCAAAATATAATACCCATTGTTGAGGCATTATTGTCAGAATGTCAGCATCTGGAAACTCCATGGTCATTGGTCGATCATCTGGTAGAGGAGCCTCTACTAATTGTTCAACGATTATCTAACCCTTGATTTCCTTTCTCTCTACATACTAAATGTCAAATTTACTTAATAGCATGACCCACTTTGCTAGTCTACCTGTTAGGGCAACTTTACTGAGTAGATATTTTAAGGGATCGATTTTTGCTATTAACTTGATTGTATGAGTCAACATGTAGTGTCTCAGCTGTTGAGTAGCGAATACCACCATCAAGAAATATTTCTCTATGAAAGTGTAATTGATTTCATATCCATTCAATGTTCGGCTGATATAGTAGATAGCATGTTCTTTTCCTTCATAATCCTCTTGTGCTAAAAGTGCCCCCAATGAGATATCTATTGTAGCAATACACAGTATGAGGGGTCTTCCTTCTGTTGGTGGCATGAGAATGGGTGGTGACATTAAATACTACTTGATTTGATTGAATGTTGTTTCACACCTCTCATCCCACTTGAAAACTATATTCTTATGCAATAGATGATTGAAAGGATGACTTTTATCCACCAGCTAGGAGATGAATCTTCTAATCGATTGGAGCCTTCCTTGTAGTGATCTAAGTTGACTTATATTCCTAGGAGGTGGCATCTCCATAATTGCTTTGACTTTCACTGGATCCACTTCAATGCCCTTTTCTGAGACAATGTACCCTAATAGTTTTGCTAATGTGACCCCAAAGACACATTTCTTGGGGTTTAACCTAACATTGAATTTCTCCATTTGTGTGAAGATTTTGTCTAGGATTTGCAGATGTCCTTCCCTTGTACTAGATTTGGCTAGGATGTCATCTACATAATCCTCCATGAAGGTGTGCATCATATCATGGAATATTGTCGTCATTGCTCTTTGATAAGTGGATCCTGCGTTCTTTAGACCAAATGGCATGACGTTCCAGCAGAATGTTCCCCCTGGACATGTAAAAGTTATCTTTTCCTGATCTTCTAGTGCTATTTTTATTTGATTGTACCTAGAGAAACCGTCCATGATTGATAACATGGCATGCCCTACCGTCAAGTCCACGATGATGTCTATGTTTGGTAGTGGAAAATCATCCTTTGGGCATGCTTTATTTAGGTCACTGAAATCTGTACATATTCTGATACTATTGTCCGGCTTGGAAATAGGCACAAGGTTTGATATCCATTCAGCATAGTCTATAGACCGTATGAATCCAGCATCCAATAAATTCTTTAGCTCTATCTTGACCATCAATGCGATGTGGGGATGCATTTTTCTTAATTTTTGCTTGACAGGCTTGATGCCTACAGGCAAAGATAAGTGATGCATAAGTAGAGTTGATTCTAAGCCTGGCATATCAGAATATGACCAAGCGAAGTTGATGCTTCTTTTTTTAAAGAATTTGATGAATTCTGATCTTTCTTGTTTTGTCATGGATTCCACCAGATGTAGGATTTTTGCCTTATCTTCCGTGCCAATATTCACAAACTGTGTTGGTTCTACTAGGACTGATGATCGCTCATGATAGTGTTCCGGAAGAGTTTCAAATCTTCCATCCTTCAGTTCCTCAGAAAGGTTTTCACTGTTAGATGCATTCTTTATTTTTACTTTTTCTAGATCTAATGCTGCCATAGAATGGTTTTCACCATTAGATCTATTTTCCCTGTTGTTATTTTTGCAACTAGAATATTTGACACCCTCCTGCCGACTCGTGTTGTTATGAGTATTATAGACAAAATTTGTACCAGGTTCAGCATGACATAGGAAGTTTACGATGGCATCATCGTTTGTAAATATTGGTATATTCAAAGGTTTGATAGGTTCCCAGTCAATGAGTTCAGGATGGATTAATGGCATGAGGTTATCAGATTCATTCAAGGTGATGGATGTGAGGGTTTGGACAGTCATTTCGTCATAGTCATTTATTGGAAATTCGAGGTTTGTGATGGTACTTTCTTCAAGATCGTCTAGTCCACTCGAAGTCTACTCAACCCCACTAGAATCATCGATATTTAGTGACCCTTCCATGAGTGTTCTAGACCCAGAACCTTGGCCCTCCTCACGCGTAGGTGCATATTTTTGAATTACATCGACTTGAATATCAATGAAAAATAGATCGGAATACAATGCCCACTCATATTCATTTGAGTCTGTTTCGGAGCCATCCCTAAAATGAAGGATATTTTCTACAGCTGTCTTTGTTAGCTCCTACTTTTATTTTTCAGAGTATCCTAGTCCTGGATTCTCTTTTGTGTGGAGAGTGAGGGGTGTAATAGGCTCTTTGATTCCATCCTTTCTTAATCCAATGGGTCCTTGTCCTTCATACCCCATTTTTTCTAAAATAGCTTTTCCTTTTCCATATTTATCGGTGTTAATGGCAACATTTTTTATACTGATATCTGATGTAGAGGGTTCCTCATCTTTATATAGCCAATCCAGGATTGCTTTATTGCTTGTTTCATCCTCTATTGTACCCTTTTTGACAAACCTTTCGTCTAGAGCTATAACTGGTAATGATGTTTGAGACTTGATCATAGACGGTTGACCATATGTTCTAGGAGATGGCATTAACTGTGATAGGTTAAGCGATTGCTCCATAGAATATGTTCCCATTCCTTTTTCCTTCAGTTGGACTTTCTCTTGGAACTTGTGTGACAAAGAATTTTGTTGGTCTGGTTTATTTGTTGATTGAATTTCAACAGGACTTGTCTCTTTTTCTTTACCCTTCTTCTCTACCCATTTAGTAGTGATGCTTGGACGTTGTTCATCTTTGGATGATGATACTTCCCTGTTGTGTGGTATGAAGGTATCTTGAGAGATCCTAAGGGTGTCACAATGTTGAGGATGATTGTAATTAGCAAATATAGTCACCTCTCGTCCATTTATTGGGAACTTCAAACATTGATGATATGTCAAATGTATAGCCTGCATTTCATGGATCCATGGTCGGCCTAAGAGAATGTTGTATGTTAATTCTTTCTCCAACACTTGACATGCGATATGTTTCATCATGGGCCCCCCTTGGATGGGTAGCACAATCAAGCCTTTAGATGATCTCTCTTCTTCATCATATGCTTTGATAGTCATTTTTCTGCGAGAATCAATAGCATCATTTGAATATCCTAGTGCACGGATTAACTTGAGAGTGCAAATATTCAGACTAGCTCCCCCATCTATTAAGACTCTCTTGATGTGGTGATTTTGAATTAAGACTTCAATATGGAGTGCAGTATTATGGGGATGGTTTAGTGAGATATCATCCTATTCGGAGAATGATAGACAATGTGGGGTAGTCAAATGTCCCACCATAGCTTGAAATTGACACACCTCTAGATTCTTTGGTACCATAGTGGAAACTAAAGCTTGTTCGAGAACCTCCTTATGTGATGGTGATATTTTAAGGAGTTCTAGTATCGATATCTGAGCAAGAATGTTTTGCAGTTGATCGACGATGTTATAGTGAGATGGAGGTGGAACTGCATGTGTAGACCCAATTCCTTTTAACATGACCTTGGCTTGCCCCCTAGTCATTACATTTACTGGTTGATGCTCTTGAAGTTCTCTGATTTTTAAGACATTGATTTGATTATCAGAGTTTGATATGTTCGGGAGCAAGTCCAATGGAGTAGTGTTGTTGATTTTGGGTCTATCAATGTTGTGACCAACTATGTGATCACTCTCTATTCTTGATAGGAAAAGGATGGTGGTGTCAAAGATATGGTTGACATTCTTCCCTTTGTTTTTTGAAGATGATGATGCTCCTTTGTCATAGTTTGGAAAAGGGTCTTTGAAAGCTGAGTGATAGTTGTTGTTTTGCGGTGTTTCCACATATGCTTTATTGTTGTCAATCAAATCTTGTATCGCATGTTTCAACTCCATACAATCATTAGTTTTGTGACCTTTGTTGTTATGGAAGTTGCAATAATCAGCGTCATTCCACCATGATGGTTTGACCTTAGGATCCCAAAATCGGGCTTCCCGTGCAGTGATAAGGCCACTAGCGACTAGTTCTTTCATTGCCGATTCTATCGTTTGGCCTAAAGGTGTGAACCTTCGTCGATTTGATGGTTTCTGATATGGTTGCGTTTTTACGATCTCGTTGTTTTGTATGATTTTTGACTTGACAAGTTGATCGTTGTTTTGATTCTTTGATGTAGATGCTGTCAAGTTAAAAATCGGTTTGACATTTTGGGAATCATTTGATATTTCATTGGTAGTTGTGGTTCGATTCTTTTGCCAAAATTTTGGCTTATCATTGCTTGAGTATTGATTGGGGGAGTTATTTGTGTTGTTTGTTTTATCATTGAAATGTTTGATAACTCCTCTTTTGACTAATGCTTCCTCAATTTTCAAACCGTTTTCTATGACTTTTTTGAATGTAGGAGGACATTGTAATTTGATTCTATAACTCATTTCCTCCGTTAAGTTGTCAATAAACAACTCCATCTTTTCTTCCTTAGGAATTGATCTAGGATATCTGGTGAATAGGCATCACCATCTTTGGAGAAAAGACAAGAACATTTCCCCCCTGTTTTGCTTCAGATTATAAAGATCCTTTATTGTAACATCGTGATGGATGTTAAAGGAGTATTGGGAAATGAACTTGTTGACTAATTCCTCAAAAGTTTTGATACCAAGTTGTAGTTTTGAAAACCACTCCATACATGATCCTCCCAAGCTCCTTTGGAATAATCTCATTAAGTAAGTTTCCTCTTCGGAAAACTCGAGACTCGTTATTTTGAATTCTCTAATATGATCTATCGGATTCATTCGTCCATTGTACTTATCGTACTTTGGGATTTCACAGTGTCTAGGGAAAGGTATCAGACCGACCGTTGCGTCGAAAGGATAAGGACAAATGTCCTATATCGAATATCTTTTGGTACTCCCTTTCGTCATATCCTATATTTGTTGTTGTAACAGTTGCATTTGAGATGTTAAAGCAACAACTCAATCTATCATTTGTGTAGGTTGCAAAATTTCAGTCTCACTTGTTTCAGGTGCTTCCTTCAGACGGTTTACGTCGAAGTCCTTGGGAAGTTTGGCACCTGATTCAGTCAACATCAAAAGATATTTCTCCATATCTTGTTCTAGAATCTTTTCCACAAATATATGGAACTTGGGATCTTGTTGAGCTGCTTGGATATCCTTTGGAGTTATTTCATTCTTATCGTTTCGGTTCAAATTGTTCCAAGGATTTTCCTCTGCCATTGGTTGGGATTTTAAAATTTATTGCTCTAAGAGTCTCTATTTTTGGGACCTAGTGAAGATCGGCATACAAAATTTTACCCTTTCTTCCGAAATGTTGATCTTATTTGCTGGAAAATGTCAATTTGAACTTTTAACAAAGTCGAATAAGATGACTGATCTTATTGATGAGACTATGTTAAAAATTTGATTAATATACTTGGTTTCGTGATAAAGGATGATAGTATCCTGATGATGAAACTTCAGTGTAGTAATTGATTGTGTATTTGATTTTGACACTTGTGATTTGCAAGATCTTGTTTCAGTTGATAAGATTGGAAGTTTGTATAAACCTATTTGTTTTCGGTCTCTAGACAGTGATTCTAATGAAAAGAAACTCGGTTCTAATGAAGACTATGGATAAAATGATAAACTGATTGACTGGTAAAAATTTTGAACTCTTTGTTTTGAAAGCGCTAAAATAGAGGACAAAAGCACTATTTCACAAAAGCGCTATAACAGAGTTCCGAAGTGTTGAAATAGGTGACAGAAGCGCTATCTTGACAGAAGCGCTAAAACAATGCACAAAAGCGCTGCAGAAATTGATGGAAGCGCTATTTTAACAGAAGCGTTGAAACAATGCATAAAAGCGCTATAGAATTTGATGAAAGCATTGTTTTAATGAAAGTGCTAAAATATAGATTGTAAGCACTGAAATAGTGCCTGAAAGAGCTATTTCCTAGAAGCGCTAAAACAACGACCAGAAGCATTGAAACATGTTTTCAGAACGCTTAAAAATAGGATTTTAAGACTCTCTATTGTAAAATTTGATCTGGTCTTGTGGCATACTATATCAGGGATTGTGGAAGATAAGAAGGATGTATGCGCTGACTACGGTTGTGATACTGAGTGAGAGCTCTTCTTTGAAAGAAGGCTCATGAATAGAGCGGTTCTACCGCATAATCTAATGTGTGGCCCCTAGCAAAATCGTGATATCTGTGGATGAATTTTCTATGTTGTAAAAAGAGTTTCCGATTTTGTTATAGAAAACGTTGTTTTCTCAATTTATTTCTATAACTAAGAGGTTTCTTGGGTTTTGTGACTTTCATTTTTCTCTTGAGAAATGTGGTGGAATTCCACTTTCGAAGCATGGGGTTTTCTAATCTAACTTGACTTTATTGTTTTCAGGATGATCTTAAATCTGATTTTAATGAATTTGTGAAAACACAGCAAGCAATTGTGAATAATTATTTTAACTGAATAGATCGTGTATGTTCAAGAATCATGAATGATTCTTATTGATTTTGATGGGTTGTTTTGACAATTGTACACAAATCAAATAGACTCACACTTAAGGACAAGTAGGTCATCATTATACTCACAGCCCATAGCTTGAATTACGTTGACTCACACAGCTGTGTCACCCCCTAGAGGGCGCCTGTGTTTTTTTCGTTTCCAGGTGCGTACTCAAAGTGACGGAAGTGGATATCGAATCCCTTGAGCAAGCGGTCCTTGGTAATTATATGGTGAGTGTCTTGGGGGCAGATTTTTTCCTCCCCTTGCACTACGAGTATGACAATGTATGCATACTAACTCGGCGAGAAACTACTATATGGTGGGTGAACCCACATAAGTGGTGAACACTTTTGTGGAGGAAGGGAAAAGTCATTTTTTCCTTCTACACAAAGTGAAGGGGTTCGGCCAAACCAAATTATTCGATCGAACCTTTAACATGGTTCGGTCGAACTACAGGGTTCGATCGAACCCTATGTTCACTCGAACCCCATTGACATGTGAGTAGAAATATTAAAATAAAGGGGTTTGAGCGAACTAGGGTTCAGTCAAACCCCTTTAATAGGGATTTTAAAAAAAAAACCTATCATTTTCTCGGACCCCCTAAATTTCCCTCATTATTTTAAAGGGGTTTGAGCGAACTAGGTTTGGTCGAACCCCTTTAAGAGGTTCGACCGAACATAGGTTCGGCCGAACACCCTTCTTCCCCTATCTCCTCAAAAAATTGTCATTCGAAGCTCAATTTGAAAATGAAAATGCAAAAAACTTCAGAAACCCAACTAGATAATGATAGTCCTCAGAATGAGCTATCCGTCGAATATAATTTTAATATGATTTGGTCACTGAAAATCAAAATCTCTGGTTTGCACATGTGGAAAAATAGCAGATTATCAAAATAATTTTTTTAAATATATGTTGAGGTTGGGTATTGATGTCCTTGATCCATTAAAAAAATAAATTGAATTTCGATTCATACAGAAAAAGTTATGTTGTATACAATCCACATATGTTTGAATTGCAATTTGTTTGACTTTGAAACTTGTTTAAGGAAAAAATATTTGATAAAAAACTATGAGACCAAATGTAAGTGCTAGATATCGTAGTTACAAATCTAAATTCGAAAAAATCAGAATTTTATCCTTCATACAAAAAAAGTTATGTTGTATACGGTGAGCGTCACTTTTTAAAAATGTTGTTTTCTAAAGAAAACCAGTTTTCGTGGGAGATGAAATAAAAAGTGCAATTTGATTCCAAAAATTTTGAAAAAAAAAATTTAGAATCTACAGACAAAATGTGATGAGACTCTAGTTTGGATCATTTTCAAATTCCTCACGGTTTAGCCGCTACAAGAGCTCGAAAGTGAATATTTAGTTAAAAATAATAATTGCAGTGTCTAGTTTGCCCAAAAATTGTAAACCACTATTGTGGGATCACCCTGGTTCATATATAGGGTTTCCGTGCAATGCGGAAAATAGATAAATTCCCTCAAGAGACCTCCCAATCTTTAGAACAAAGATTTTGGGGATGGTTATCTTGCTCACTACCGTCAAGTTGGACTTTCATCAACAACTTGCATTTTTATTATAGTGGGTTGGAAAACCTGACTTTGGTTGTTTCCACTTAGGTCGTTCCTGTAGGGTGAGTACCTTTTCCCACTACGACAGGCCTGCTAAAGGATTTAATAAAGCATAAATAGCATGAAGTAAAAATGACTCTGGCACTTTGGTCACCCAGTTAAGGGGAGAGCATAAGCCTAATCACCACAAACACAGCATATAAGTTTGTTCTGTTTTAAAAACCCAAAAAGAAATTTTCTAATCTATGTGAAGGTGTTTCTTCACAGAAATCATGATGTTCTTTTTAACTTCTACTATAAGAATGTGATGACTATCCTAGGATTGATAGATTTTTTTTAAGAAAAACAAGAAAGTGACTATCCTAGGATTGATATATTTTAGGAACTTTGAAGTGACTATCTTAAATTGATCAATTTTAGAAAACCTTGAAGTGACTATCCTAGATTGATAAGTTTTAGTCCAACTGTGAATAAAAATAAAATTTGGCTACGGATACGTTGGATCCAGATTGATTTTACAAAAACGCTAGAATAGTCCACATAAGCACTGAAGCTTTTACCTGAAGCACTGAAACACAGAAGCGCTGAAACAGGACACCGAAGTGCTGAAGTTTGTCATGGAAGCGCTAAATCACGGATCCGCTGAAACAGTCGATGGAAGCGCTAAAGTTGAAAGCGCTAAATTTTTTTATGGAAGCACCAAAACAGAGCATAGAAGCGATGTAGTTTGCCACGGAAGCGTTATAGTTTTTGACGAAAGCGCTAAAAGAAAATATGTTGTGACCCTGCATAACACTTTCCAAAAAATTTGTAAAATTGGGGTTAATGCCCCACAGTGGGTGCCAAATTGTAAGCATGTGATTAGGTGTAAAGAACAAAACACTTCTTAATAAGACATTATATCAAAGATTAATCAAATTGAATCAATTCAAAGCAACAATCAATTGAAAGCGTCATATTGTTCTCTATCCTCAAGATTTATTAAATCAAAATGGCTCTCAGATCATGAGTACACTATGATTGTTAAAATGACAATTGAAAGAACGAGATGGATACTGATGCAATGATATGGAACTAAATATGACAATAATAGAATATAAATGAATTAAATTAAGCATGGATTGACATGAAACAAATAATTGCAGCCATGATATTGAAACTTGATTGTTGGATATTGGATACTTGGATGCTTGATGCTTGAGTGTTTGAATTCCTGCAGAGTAAGAGTGCATAAACTTGATTATTTGGATCCTTTTTTTGGTTCAATGAGGTTGTATTTATAGATTTTCTGGCTATAGAAATGCACAGGGAAAACTTTGAGAGGCTTGGATTCAATCTAGAGAATTGAATGGTGAGAGATGGAGGAGATTGAGAGAAATTTGGTGATTGTCTCTACCCATGAAAACACAACCAAGAGAAGAGGAATGATTGATGGAGGAGGATTGAGAGATCAAACTCCAAATTTGTTTCCAATTTGTTTCCAATTTATCTCCAAAACTTCTCGTGAAGTTTCAATCAATTAATTTTGACATATTTTAGACATAATTTAGACATAGGATATCTAATTCATTTTTGAGAGAATATAGATGGAATATTCTTTGTGCTTTAATTCAAATATTTTTGATTTATTTAAATTAGCAAAAGAGGGATAAATAATTTAATAAAATGAATTATAGAATTTATTTAGTTGTTTATTAAATTAAATAGAAGAAAAATGACAATTAATCAATAAAGTGTTTTGATCTTTATTTAATTAATTTAGAATCGATGTGATAGAATAAAATAGGAATTTGATAATTAAATCAAACAAATTATTTAATCTTGTTTATTTAATTAAGATGAATTTAAATGTGAACTATATAAATAAATATTTCTATTTATTCAAAAGTAGAGGAAATTTAAGATAATTAATCAAATAATTCATATTTAATTAATCGGATGCTTCAGACCAATTTTAGGTGTATACAATTATTATATTCATAAATATCTTCTATGTTCTCACTCCAAAGGTATGCATGCATGCAATTCTATAGAAGCAAGAGGAAGTCCCTCTCCTAAAAAATATCCTAATTTTTTTTATAAAAATTATGTTGGTTCATCTTAATAAATGATATAAAATTTGGCATGTTTCTATCTTAATATGTAATGTAAAAATATGTTTAGTCATATAATATGGAAAAATATGAGCTTTAATGTGATAAAATGTAAAAAGTAATAACATAGTTTAGTGAATCAAATAATTAATAAATTAATAAATAGAAAAAATATATGAAAAAATAAAAAATAGTGTTTTGAATTATCTAAGAATGTAAGTGTGTTAAATTATTTATTTATTTATTTTCTTAAATTTAAGAATTTTAGTATATTATAACATTAAATAAGGGAATTATCATGTGCTACTTCTTATAAATATTATTGAGATTTGGATACTGACAATCTCTAAAATATGGGCTAGGGCATGAATATAAATAGAGCAACAATATGCACTGGAATATAGACCATAGAGATGAGATTTTATCTTCATTGGGGTGTTTATAGTTTTTAGATTTGTAAATCTATGAATAGTCCTTGCATTCTCATTCCAAAGGTGCATGATAAAAATGTATTTATTTTTATGTAAGGAAGGAGTATAGTTTCAAAAATCCAATTATTATATGTCAATATGAAATGATTTCTTTCCTACTTTATAATATACGTTAATTTTATTTTTACATGAATTTTAATTTTTCTTTGTGATAATAATAAGAAAAAAATTATACAAAATATATTCTAATAATCAATTAAGAGTTTGATCAATTTGGTTCATATATAAGTCATACACAAGTTTCGCATAATTTTTTTACAAAAAATATAATATTACAATATTTGAATATTATAAATAGTCTATTTGAAAAATACACACATTTTATATTATCTTCTACATAATTAAATATTTGACTATGAAAATTTTATTTGCAATAATTTTTTTGTATAGAACATTACTCCTCAACAAATAATTTCTAAAAATCCAATTACTATATCTCAATATGAAATGATTTTTTTACTCCTTTGTAATACACATTAAATTTATTCTTACATGGATTTTATTTTTTCTTTGTGATAATGATAACATTTGTTTTTATTAAAAATAATTTCTAGTAATTAATTATAAGTTTGATCAATTTGATACATGCACATAAATCATAGACAAGTTTCACACAAATTTATTGTAGAAAATATAATATTATAGTATTTGAATCTTATAACTATCTATTTGAAAAATTGCACGACAATAAAATTTTCATATAATCCAATTACTCATCAACAAATAATTTCTAAAAGTCTAATTACTATATCTTAATATTAAATGATGTTTTTGCTTCTTTGCTATACATCTTAAATTTATATTTACATGGATTTTAATTTTCTTTGTGATAATGATAACATTTGTTTTTATAAAAAAGTATACTCTAATAATTAGTTAAGAGTTTGATCGATTTGATGCATATATAAATCATACACAAGTTTCATATAATTTTATTAAAAAATATATAATATTACAATAATTTCAATCTTATAAACAACCATTTAAAAAAATACAAAATATAATATTACAATAATTTCAATCCTATAATTAATTCATTTGAAAAAATACACATTCTACATATTAAAAATTTGATGTAAAAAATATACCTCTAATTAAAAAAACTATCAACATACCTAAAAATTGACTATGAAAAAATATTTTTCCAATTACTAATTTTATTCCCTTAAAATATGTATGCATGCATGTGTTTTAGGCCTAGTGATTAAGGTGATGAAAACAAAAGCTTACCAATTATTAAGTAGGCATTACGCTAAAATACAATACTGTGGCCGGTCACCCCTTAACACTAAACTCTACCCGCCCACTCCCACTCACGTCAATCAACATATGGATAACAAATTTCCGTCTCGTGATCGAGTGAAAAAAGAATCAGGCCTACCGCACGACAAGGATCAATCACACGTGCCTCACCTCCGCCCAATCCATGCCAGCTGGGCAACCTTTCCTTCCACCAATTACAAGATTACAGGCATAGTTTCCAGATGCTGCCCACAATTTGAATAAATAAAGGTTTCAAAAATGTTTATGAGGTCAAATAGTCTATGGGATCACATTTTTAACACAAAAGTTACAGATCATGCAAGGTCTATTTGATTTCTTTTTGTAGACCCCAATCTTTTGTTGCGAATCTTGATCATAATTAATCACATTACTAAGCAAAAAAGTTCAAACAAACAGATCGCGACACAGCACTTACTTGATCTCCATTTTCTTTTGCTAAGCACAAACGTCTAATCAAACACATCATGACACAACACCTACTTATCTCTATTTCTTTTCAATCCGAAATCTTCTACTATAAATTTTGATCAAATAACGTGCCATTTTCATACGAAAGCTAAAACAACAGTGAACAGTGGGGCCCACTGAGAATGCAAAAGCCTCATACGCTTAGAGTCGCAAGACTCGGCATTGCCGGCGCGCACGCTCGGAGTGTCGGAGCTTTTATCACTTGTCGGAATAGGAAATAAAGGGGCCGCTTCGTCAGCGTTGAATTTAGTGGAAAGAGTAGCTGAAAACTAATGAGATGTTAACCTGGGCATGGCGAAGGTGGGGCGGCAGAAGACGGCATAATCGGCACCTGCGCAGGTAAATGTGGCTGTCTTCGTCGTCAAAAGCGTAGCAGGTAAGCACGCGGATACGTGGTCTTAAAGAGCTGCCAGTAGAACGAGGGCTTCCACGTGTTGCGATTGATGTTGGCCTCACAACAGCAAGACTGCGGGCCGCCCAAAAAGATGCCGTTGTCGTTGTCGAGGCCGTCATGCAGTCGGAGCTCATCAAATTTAGGTGGTTCTTTTGGGGAATAATTGAAGCTTAAAAGGTTGTACTTCAAACAAATACAAAGAAAAGTTTCGAATGCCTAGGTATTTCGTGTGTCTTGAGTACGGGTGTCAATGTATGTTGCATAATTGGGATGAGTAGGGAAGAAGTCTCATTACGGCCATCTTCATGTTTACTTAATCTCTCAAAAAAATTCACTTTGATTTATTAAAAAAAATTATTTGATTGAATAAATAATTATGATATTTGATTGAATAAATAATTACAAAAACATCAATGATTGCTAATTAAGTGCTAAAGTGAGTGTTTTTGAGTGGATTTGAATGATAAAACAGTTATAATTGATTGGAAATATAGCGAGCGGATACTGAGAGTCGAGACATTAGGTAGCGACGATCGAACGACACCTCTAAAAAGTGTTTTTTTTTACCTTCACGCACATATCCAACACTCTCGCACTCTACCGAATTGCCCAAAAGCCAAAACCTTAGTTATAAGCACTTAACTCGTGAGCGAAAAAAACCCATATTTTTTTTTTGATTCAACGTACGGTTTGAATTCTACGGTTGCGCGAAATTAGCCCTATCAGATACTGGGTCTTCTCCCCTATTAAATTATTTTAAAAAAAAAAATATTGGATCGGATTTGAGAAGTATTTTAAGTGTATAAGCGTTTATATAAAAAAAAATATATATACAATACATTTCTAATTTACATAAAATATAGTTATATCATTTAATTAGATGGTGGAAATGATATATTATTTAAAATTTAATAAAAATGAAAAAGTAAAAATAGAACTTGATTACAAATATAACAAGATAAAATATATTCTATAAGAAATATCTGCATCATTATAAAAATCTTCTAATGAACAAAATTATATATCAAATGCTTATTTAAATCTTTCATAAATATTTTGGAATTAATTCATATTTATTAGAATGCTCTACCGCAATTCTCTTATATTACAACTCATTCAAACATCCAACATATTTTACATTCAACTAAAAGTTGCAAATTACAGTGATTTAGTATGAACCCATTAGTCATATATCAAAAAAAGCTTCCATATTCTTCACAATGGTATTCAATCATCATTTTGTTTTCATAATTGAGATGTGGAATACCATAACCTCCATTCTAAAAAATGTATCTTCTAAACAAATTTAGTGGTCAATGGGCCCTTATTCTATTCGTGAAGTTGAATGGCTTTGAATGAGTTTGTTGGGGATCAAGTGTTGCTAAGTGTCAGGTCTCAACACCATAAAGGATGAGGTCAAGATTGTGTCTCAAGTGACTTTGGAAAAAGGATTTTGTGTGTTTGATATTAAACTCTCCAACAACAAAAAAATAAAAAATTAGTGTCTACTAAATATCTTTGAGTTTTCATGTAGACTATAGATATTCAACAATGATCAAACTCTATCATTGAAATTTATTAATTCATTTTTTCCTAACATTGGATGGCTTTAATTCATGGGAAATAGGAACTCATCTATGGATTCAAAAACAAAAAATCATACATGAGGTCCAACAAGGTTCATACCATCCCTAAAGTATCCATTATCCATTTGACTGATTCTTTCTATCATTAATTTTTGTTTAGGAAATAGGGGTCATCTCAGAAATAAACATCTGAGATCAGTAGTTCCTTCAGTAGTTTTAATTTCTTCAAATCGCCTCAAAGACACATACTACTATGCCATAAAGTGGAAACAGACATAGTTCATTTCCCACATTAATCCTTAGAGAGAAGATAATGCTTAACCAGTTTCAACAACACCATTAACAGATTCAACAAACATAACCAACAACCATGAAAGATGAAACAAAAGACATGAACACACAAATATACATGGGGAAAACCCTTTCGGGTAAAAAACCTCACACTCCAAAAGCTCATATCACCATTGTATTATTCAACAACAAAAATAGTTATAATACAATATCAGGCTCACGATCTTTACAGATTTTATATCTTGTTTCATCCGAAGAATATTCGGTAGCATAACCCATCGCGACCACCTCTCTCAGCAGGAGACATCTCGTTCGGCTACATAGCCTCATGGCTTGACCACTAGCCTCTTGGCCTCTCTGTCACAAAATCGCTCGTCCTTCACCTTCTGCAAGATTCATCTCTCTCTCTCTCGTCTCGTAGCTCACGGCAACCAGCCTCTCGGCCAGCACCACCATTCGCCCAACACTCTAGTTCTCGAATTGCATCTAGCCTTTCGGCTTGCATGGCTCCCCAACCTCTAGGCCAATTCACCTCTTAACCAGGTAACCACCACGCTCTCACCTTGCACTGCTTGGATCTGCTCCATGAGAGACATTTCTCTCTCTCTCTCTGATTGTTCAACTACTGCACCCCTTTAGGATTACACCTCAAGCCACACGCCATCATCCAACATTTTTGGCCGTCAGATAAGTAGTTGAACAAATCTCCAACATCGAACTTAGGGTTATCAACCTAACACCATGCTGCCCAATCAAAGAGACCTTTATTATTGTCTCGCCAAGTTCACCGAGCACATGGTCCCACATGCCATCTATCCTCCACGTCATTGCCACCTATCAACCTCTCGACATGATCCACCATCCTATTGGGTCCCACATTCGTCGATAGTCGGAAACCAACCATCGCTTTCCAATTGTCAACTCTCCTTCATATTTCTCTTTTCATGGTGAGGGGTCCACCAAGACACGCGTCCACCACTTGTACAATTTCGAAGAATCAAAAGGGAATCAACAATATTCTCAACAAGTTTCTCGAAAAAGACTTAAATATCTAACTTCCAACATTCCAAGTGCTCCCCACATTTCTATATAGCTGATGTCACCATCCACACAGACGGGTCCCACCATCCATCCGCTATGTCGTTGAAAAACCAGACTTCACAACCTCAACATAAGAGGTTATGAAATTCCCAGAACCCATGACATGTCGATAATGAGGTCACCAAGTCGAAAGAAAACCGAACTTCACAACCTCCATTAGAGGTTAGGAAAATCTAGACACCCGTGACATGTCAATAACAAAGGGATCGCTCTATCGCCCCAAACCCGAACTTTCAAACCTCAAGGCAAAGGTTGTGAAGTTCTCAAAATTTGTGACATGTCGACAATCATCTTCACTTCACAGCTGCTAATTTGAGAGGTTATGAAACTTTAGAACCCCGTGGCTTCAGTTAGAAAAAATTGAAAACCAACGACTTAACTTAGGTCGATGATGGAGGAAAAACACAACTGCTCTAGGAAGTTGATCAAGCCGGTAAATTTGAGTCACATTTATCAACAATTTTATTGGTGTTTTTTAAATAGTGAGTGTAAATAGACTTAAGAAGAGGGTGGAGGTGGCAATTTCAATAAAAAAGGAGTGACCAAAAAGTAATCTAAAATGGAAAATATAATTCCCTTAGAAGATGGTGATACCTCAACAACCCACTCACCTAATCAACACTCACTTTATTAACCTAACCAACCTTGATAAAATGTGTAGGATAAAACTCAACATAACTTCAATGGTGGATAATTCACACATGTTGCATGTTAAATACCACAAATATAAGCACCTTGAATGTGGTGGATGACTTGCTTGGTTTCTTTCCAATACATCACATGGGGCTCCTACATGAATTGAGTGACCATGCACACATCATATAAAATTTTAGATCTAGTGTGAATCAGGTAGATGAGATTCCCAACAAGCTATTAACACAAAGTGTCATCAACCAAGGATAAAGAATGTGAGCCTCAAATTTGACCTTCTTTACCTACATCTCCCTCCATCATTCTCTATATCTCACCTATGTATCCCTCCCTACCTCTTTCCGTCTCTACTCTCTATCTCTCATCTCCCTCCCTCTACCTACCTCTCTCACTCTCTCCCTCTCTTCCCCCTCCTCTCTCACTCTCTCCTCTCTATCTCAAATCATCTCTCCCTCCCTCTCACTCCCTGCTCTCTATCTCACCACTCTCTCTCTATCTCTCTCTCACACCCCTTTATCTCCCTCCCTCCTTCCCTCTCTACTTCTCTCTATCTCTCCTCTTCCTCCCTCTCTCATCCTCACCCTCCCTTGCCTTATTTATGTCTCTCCTCTTAGCCTCTCTCCCTTTTGTCCCTACCTCCCTCTCCCATCTTTCTCTCTCAATCACTCTTTTTCTCTATCTCACCATTCTCTCTCTCTTTCTCCTCTCTCTCTCACACACACCTCTATCTCCCTCCCTACCTCTCCCTCCCTTCCTCTCCCTCCCTTCCTCCCCTCTCTACTCTCTATCTCTCCTCTCTCTCACTCCTTCCCTCTCTATAACTACCTATCCCTCCCTATCCCTCCATCACTCTCTCTCTCCATCCCTCTCTGTCTCACCTATGTCTCCATCCCTACCTCTTTCCCTCTCTACTATTTATCTCTCCTCTCCCTCCTCCACCTACCTTTCTCTCTCCATATCTAGCTCCCCCTCTTTCTCTCTCTCTCTCTCTCTCCTCTCCATGTCACCATTCTCTCTCCTTCCCCCTCACTCTCTCCTCTATATCTCACCATTCTCTCTCTCTCTCTCTCTCCTTACCTGTCTACTTCTCTCTATCTCACCTCTCTCTCACCACTCTCTCTCTCCATCTCACTCTCCCTCCCTCCTTCTCACTCTCCCTCCATCTCTCCTTCCCTCTCTCTACCTACCTCTCCCTCACTCTCTCCTTTATATCTCACCATTCTCTCTTCTCTCTCTCCTTACCTATCTACTTCTCTCTATCTCACCTCTCTCTCACCACGCTCTCTCTCCATCTCACTCTCCCTCCCTCCTTCTCACTCTCCCTCCATCTCTCCTTCCCTCTCTCTACCTACCTCTCCCTCCACTCCCTACCACTCTCCCTCCCCCCTCTTTCTCTCTTACACTCTCCTTCTCTAATCTCTCTCCCCCCCTTCCCTCTCTATTCTCTTTCTCTCTCTCCCTTTTCCTCTCTCCCCTCTTTTTATCTCTCACTATCTCCTTCTCTCTCTCTCTCTCTCACTCACACACACACACACACACGCCTCTATCTCCTCCCTACATCTCCCTCCTTGTATCCCCTCTCTACTTATCTCTATCTCTCATATCTCTCTATGTCTCCTTCCCTCTCTACTTATCTTTATCTCCCCTCTCCCTCTCTTTACCTATCTCTCTCTCCATAAAGCTCTCTCTCTCACACACCTCTATCTCCCTCCCTAACTCTCCATCCCTCCTTCCTTCCCTCTCTACTTCTCTCTAGATCTATCCTCTTCCTCTCTCTACCTCACCCTTCCTCCCCTTATTTTTGTCTCTCCTCTCAGTCTCTCTCCCTTTTGTCCCTCCCTCCCCCCACTTTCTCTCTCAACCACAAATTTTCTCTATATCACCATTCTCTCTCTCACACACTATTCCTTCTCTACTTCTCTTTATCTCACCATTCTTTCTCTATCTCAATCTCTCCCTCTCACTCTCCTTCCCTATTTACTCTCTATCTCCCTTCCTCCCTCCTACCCTCTCTACATATCTCTATCTCACTTCTCTCTCTCTTCCTTCCTCCCACCAACATTCCCTCTCTACTTCTCTCTATCTAACCTATCCCTTTATACTCTTTCTATCTTCCTCCCTCCCTCCTTCCCTCTCTCAATCTCTCCACCTTCCTCCTTCCCTCTCTACTTCCCTCTATCACATCTCTCTATCACCTCTCTCTCACTTCTCCCTCCCTCTCTCTCCTTCCCTCTCCACCATATCTCCCTACCTCTCCCTCCCTCCCTCCCTCATCTCTCCTCTTTCTCTTTAACTCTCTCCCCCTCTTTCTCTCTCTCTCTCTCCTTCCCTATCTCCTCTCTATCTTACCTCTCTCCCTCCCTCCCTCTCTATTTTTATTTATCTCCCCCCTCTCTTTGTCTCTTTATCTTTGTATCCCTTTGTATTTATCTCTATTCCCTCCTCCCCTCCACCTTCCATCTCTACTTATCTCTATCTAATATATCCCTCTATACCTCTTTCTCTCTTGCTCCCTCTCTCCTTACCTCTCTCAATCCCTCCACCTTCTTCCTTCCCTCTCTACTTATCTCTCTATCACATCTCTCACCCTCTCCCTCCTTCCCTCTTCACTCTCTCTCTATCTCACATCTCTCTCCCTCTCTCTCCCTCTCCCTCTCCCTCTCCCTCCTTCTCTCCTTCCCTCTCTACTCTATATCTCACCATTCTATCTCTCCCTCTCCCTCCCCCTATTTCTCTCACTCTCTCCTACCCCTCTCCCTCCCTTCCTCCCTCCCTCCGCCTCTTTCTCTCTCACTCTCTCCTTCCCTCTCTACTTCTCTCTATCTCTATGTTTCTCTCTTCCTCCATCCCTCCTTCCCTCTCTAATTTTCTCCATCCCCCTTCTCTCTATTTTTGTCTTTGTCTCTCTATCTCTCTTCCTTTCTCCCACCCACCTTTCATCTACTTCTCTCTATCTCACCTATCCCTTTATACCTCTTTCTATCTCCCTCCCTCCCTCCTTCCCTCTCTACTTAGATCTCTATCACCTCTCCCTCACTTCTCCCTTCCTCCCTCTCTCTCTATCTCACCTCTCTCTCTCTCTCTCCCTTCCTACCTGTAGCTCCCTCTCTCCTTTCCTCTTTACTTATCTCTATCTTCCCATCCCTCTATATTTATCTCTCACCTCTCTCTCTCCATCCCTACCTATCCCTCCCTCTCTACTTCTCTCTACCTATGTATCCCTTTATACCTATTTCTCTCTCCCTCCCTCCATCCATTTCTCAATATCTCCACCTTCCTCCTTCTTTCTCTATCACCTCTCTATCACTTCTCCCTCCTTCTCCCCTATTTCTCTCTCTCCTTCCCTCACTCCTCTCTCCATCTCATCTTTCTCTCTCCATCTCTCTCCTATTTCTTCCACTCTCTTCTTCTCTACCTCTCCCTCCCTCCCCTCTCTCTCTCAATTTCCAAGACCTTCCCCCCCTTTTTTTATCACATCTTGGTGCACATTAGAGGGAGATAAATATGAGAGAGAGGAGGGAGGGTGGGAGAGATAGAGAGAGGGGGGATGGAGCAAGAGGTAAAGAGGTACATGTGAGATAGAATTAGGTAGAGGGAGAGTGGTATGGAGTTATAAAGGGAGAGGTAGGTAGAGAGATGGAGAGGGGAAATAGAGAGAAGTAGAGAGGGAAGGAGAGAGGGAGGGAGAGAGAGGTGAGATAGATATAGAAACAAAGAGAGTGAGAGGGAGAGGTAAAGAGAGATAGTTGAGATAGATTGTAGAGATGGAGATAGATAGAGAGAGGGTGAGGGAAGACAGAAAGAAGGGGAAGAGAGAGGGTAGGTAGAGAGGGAGAGGAGAGAGAGGGAGATGAGAGATAGAAAGAGGGCGAGGGAGAGAGAGGTAGGAATAGAGATGTAGGGAGAGAGAGTAAAGATAGAGGGAGAGGAGAGAGTAGAGATAGAGGGAGAGGAGAGAGGGGGTAGGTAGAAAGGGAAAGGGAGAGAGAGGGAGATGAGACATAGAAAGAGGGGGGAGGGAGAAAGAGGGAGGGATGGAGTTGTAGGGAAAGAGTTGAGATAGAGAGAGAGAGTAGAGAGGGAAGGAGAGAGAGGGAGGGAGAAGTGAGTGAGAGATAAGTAGAGAGAGAAGGAGGAAGGTGGAGAGAGTGAGAGAGGGAAGGATGGAGAGAGGGAGAGAGGAGGAAGGTGGAGAGATTGAGAGAGGGAAGGAGGGAGAGAGGAAGAGAGAATGAAGTATAGAGGGATAGGTAAGTAGAGAGAAGTATAGATGGAAAGAGAGATAGAGGGAGAGGTAGGGATGGAGAGAGAGAGAGAGAAATAGAGAGAGAGAGGGAGGGGAGATAGAGATAAGTAGAGAGGGAAGGAGAGATGGAGGGAGAGGTAGGGATAGGGATAGAGAGAGAGGTAGGTAGAGAGATGGAGGGGGAGATAAAGAGAAGTATATAGGGAAGGAGATGTAGGGATGGAGGGAGGGAGAGGGAGGTGAGATAGAGAAAGAGATGAGGGAGGGATATGTAGGGAGAGAGAGTTGAGAGAGAGAGAGAGGGGGGGGGTAAGGAGGAATGTGGAGATATTGAGAGATGGTAGGAGGGAGGGAGAGAGAAAGAGGTATAGAGGGATAGGTTAGATAGTGAGAAGTAGAGAGAGAGGGGGGAAGGAGGGAGAGGTAGGGATAGAGAGAGGTGATACAAAGAGTATATATATTGATCTGAAGGAGAGGGAGGGGAGATAGAGAAATGTAGAGAGGGAAGGAGGGAGGGAGGGAAGAGAGAGAGAGAGAGAGATGCACATGTAGAGAGGTAGTTCTTGAGCTTAAGAGAGAGATAGTCAAATAAAGGGATGAAGATAGTGAGAGAGAGAGAGGTCTAAAGAGTAAGAGATGAAAATGAGTGAGATAGAGAGAGAGAAAGTTGATACAACTTGTTGATTACTTCAAAAATTGACCTCTTGATTATTGAAATTTGACATGCTATTTACTGAAATTTGACTATGTCTAAAAAATTATAAGATCTTCCAAAAACTAGATTTTTCATTATAACTCTAAGAGATTTGAAACCACTCTCAAACATCCTAAAACTAGATATACATGAAATATAACTTAAAGCATAAGAAAGTAAATGTTCGTATGTAAATGTCAACTTAAACTTAAATGTCCATTTTATGTACATATAGTTTCCCTAATAGAGAAAGAGAAAAGGAAAGAGTTCACAAAAATGCATTGCAAAAATTCATGCTTCACATTTGGCGCTCGCCAAATGATGCATTTCATTTGGCTAGCACCAAATTTAGTGCTCAGCAAATGATGCACTTCATTTGGCTAGCGCCAAATTTGGTGCTCAACAAATGATGCACTTCATTTGGCTAGCACCAAATTTAGTGCTTGCCAAATGATGCGCTTCATATGGCTAGTGCCAAATTTGGGACTCACCAAATGATGGACTTCATTTGGTTAGCACCAAATTTGGTGCTCGCCAAACGATGTTCTTCATTTGGCTAATGCTAAATTTGGTGCTTGCCAAATGGGTTGTATTGGGAAATACCAATCAAAAGGGTTGGATTTTTCCTTGGGCATCCAACCAAAAGGGTTGGACAACCATTTCATGCCAAGGACATGATTTTTGAAAGGGTAACAAAATTTCACACATTTTTGGCCATGCTCATCATAGGTTTGCATGTCTTTCAATGCAAGTTTATAAAAAAGTCATGATGATGTTAGGCTCTCTTACCTATATAACCATCTAATTTTTTTAACATTTTAATTATGTTAAGGTTTTCATCCATAACTTCTCTTGTTAGTGCCTTTTCTTTTTGTCAAAAACCAACATGTGCTAGTTTTAGTATAGATTTTTACTCGTTCATCGAGTTTTGAAACAAATTAGGTTTTTATATACTCCATTCTACATGTAATGAACAAAAAAAATATTTTCAATTAGTTATCAAAAAAATTAGGGGGGAGCACACTCAAATTTTAGGTTTTTAGGATGTGTCCACTTTGAAAATTCATAAAATATTATATATTCATTAAAAAATTAGCTGAAAGAACCGGGATAAACTACATGGTGTTAGCAATTTTTTCACCATTCAGATTTTTGAAATTCTAAAAAAAATTAACCTTTTAAGGAGGTCACAACATACACTATGCTATTTTTTTTGAGAAAAACAAGATCACTTTTGGTGACCCCCCTTTTTGAAACCCTTAATCTTTATTATTTAAAAAATAAATAGTAACTTAGAAAGTAGATTCAGAGGGCTACAACTCTTGTTCTTATTGCATCTTCAAATTTTGAGTGTAACTATCTTCATTTTCTCATGAACATCAAACTTTGCTGATTTCAAAAAAAAAGTGGCATCATAAGAGCCATTTTTGTGTCACAACTTGGTGCAGTTATCCTATCACCTACAAATCTTAACTAGAGAAATTAATTTTAGGTTCGTCCACAATCTTCTCAAAGACCCCTAACAAGAAATTTTCTTTAATGACTCTTAATTTTTTAACCATAACTCCTTCCACCTTCAAATACACATCTTTGAACACTCTATTATTTGTTTCTTCCCATAAACCTCTAGCCACATTAGAAGCTAGATAAGAGACCACAAAAGTTTAAGGGAAAAATTACCAAAGGGACCTTTCCACTAAATATTGAAATCAACAAAGGAGTTCTAGGGAAAATCCAATTGAGGTTCCAAAGGGAAAGAATCTAATCCCAAAATTTATAAGAGAAATTGCATCCAAAGAAAATGTGATAGTAGTCTTCCAAGTTACATTCACACAAGACACATCTATTAGGAAAAGAAAAACCTCTTCTACACAAATTTCCAATAGTAAGAACTTTATCCTAGACAAAAAGCCAAAAGAAGATATTAATCTTTGGAATAAGCAACAAATTGTAGAGATTGCTCCAAAAAGGGGAAGCAACTTGCTGCTCCAATAACATCCCAAAGCCCGAAGCAACTGAGTAAAATCCATTAGAAGAAAGATGCCAAATCAACTTGTCCTCCACTAGATTAGAACTAATATGAATAAATGAGAGAATGTGTTGAAGCTTGACCATACTCAAATCAACAAAAAAAAGTCTTCCAGCTCCCTTCATGAAGGTAGTTAGTCAAACAATTGCCAAAGATTCTGATATATTGATCTTTAAAAGGCCGAGCCCAAGAATGAGTGTTGAGAGGAAGATTACCACAACACAAATCATCCCAAAAGTTAATTAGCATTCCATTCTCAAATTACCATCTAGTACCTTTCTCAATTATAAAGCTAGTTTTTAAGATAATCTTTCAAAACTAGGAACTCGCAAGGAGATCTTCAGTTTTCAAAACCTCCCTAAACTTTCTATAGACAAAAAAAATATTTATTCTTCATGATACTCGTCCATTTATTATATTCAAACATGAGTCTCCAAACATTTTTAGCTAACAAAACAAAATTTTATATAAATACATGTTATTATTGAAACGAGGGAAGATTTCTCCTTCAACTTATTATTAAAAAGAGAAGAAGAAAATTTATCCTTTTAACTTTTATTAAAACGACAAAGGGAAAATTCTCCTTAATGCACCTCTCTCAATCACATATAATGTCACATGGTGTATGAATATGTCCCTACAAAAGAATGACAAAGAAAGTCGATCCACCTGCTCTTGGTCGTTAAATATCAGCGGGAATTCATCTCAAACCACAAGCCTTCCAAAGTTGAAATTACTCTCAATAGATTTTTTAAAGAACTTGACTATGAAATACTGTTAAATAACTTATTGACACGTCGAGAAAGTTGGCCAGATCGACATTGACATTTTTTAAGCTGAACCATAATCCCCACAAACAAAATGTATGGACTGTAGAAACTAAATGTCCTAAAATGCTGCTAGATTTGGATATATTCATTATAGCTGTTACAGTCAATGAATGCGATCAGAATAGTTTCAAAGTCAAGAGTTTAATTGTTCAACACGCTTTTCTCATTCCTAAACTCGCCTACCCACATGCAGCCAAATTTTCAATTTAAACACTATTTGTGAGATTATAGGCGTTCCTCGTAGTTGATATGGATTTGTATTTCAACTTTGCCGACCTCCAGTGCTATAAATACACATTGCAGATCTCTGTCTCTTCACTGCAATACATAGTTTAGTTTCAGAGGTTTTATATTCATTAGCTTGGAAGAACATTTCAGAGAGCAGAAATGGTTTCCACTGATTTTGGCAGTTTACCTAACTGGGGAAGATCTCTTATTTCAGTTGAAAGTGTTGATGAACTTGCTAAAAAGAAGCTCCAAGAAGTTCCAGAGAGATATGTGAGAAGTGATGAAGAGAGACCTGCAATGCTTGCTTCTTCACATGACTATCAGGAGAATATTCCTGTCATTGACATGGGCAAGATTGCACAAGCACAGCACAGACAAGAAGAGATTAGAAAGATTGGTGAGGCTTGTGAAGAATGGGGATTCTTTCAGGTATATATTGAATGTCTTTTTCCCTTATGCATTCAAGTTTAAGCAGGTTGGTTGTACTTGGTTTGGTTTACTTTTTTATAGTTTGTACTTATCTAATTAGAAAAGGTGAAACTTGGGAATATGGATACAATTAATATATATTATATGTAATTATTTGTTATGAATAATATAAAAATAAAGTTTTTAAGGGTTTCTATCTTGAATTAAGAGGTGTCTATTAAAATGTAAAAACTCGAAGTTATGTTCAGTTTTTTAGGTTATATATAGATTTCTGTGAAAATTAATAAGTTAATATTATTTTATGATGATAACTTATAAATATATAATATTAAGTGTTGTTTACATTTACAAATATAAAAAAGTTGAAAGAACTGATTTTGATTGATGAGGATGATGATGTAATATGCTATCTACTCAAGTTTGAATTTCTAGAAATGTTATTAAATCAAATTCAATTTTTAAAGAATTTTGAAGGATTTTATTCTCTATTGATAACAATTTAATCAAAAGAAACTTTTAATTATTATCTATCTAAATAAAAATAATAATAATTAATAAATCTACATAAAATATCCAAAATAATTAAAAATAAAATTGACGACTCTGCGTCTTGAGATGTCTAAGGAAACTCTAATGATAAAGATCTTTTCTATACGACTACCTCTTGAGACGTTCACAAAAACTCCGATAATAAAGATTCTTATGAATATTGATTTAACTATTTAATATTCTTTGATATTTTATCTTTATTTTGAACTCTATCCTACTTGGACTTTAAAAATATGCCTTCACACCACCATATATTTTTTTAATACTACTTTATAGTTTAATAAAAAATATAGAATTTATTCATAAAAAATCTATTACAATTTCTTTTTAGAAAGCTGAGTCAGTATATTTTAATATGATAGTATAACTCTATTTAAAAATAAATGAAGCGGCTTCATTACCGTGTGAGATGACCATGAAGTATGAGACAATGTAGGTGAGGTACGTAATCCACTAATTTGGATAAGATATCTTGTGGTTATTTTTACCAGTAAAGCTTCGATAAGGTTGCCGACCCATGTTTATTGAAGCACAGACAAAAATATAGGCGTTTTAAATCACGACCTCCATTAAAGCCAAACTACCCAACATGTCTGCTAAAGTTATGGATAGCCATTGTTGCAGCCCAATCAAGCCCTCTTATGAAGGGCCCTGAAAGCATTGCAGCACAATCCTTTTGATAATTCTGAATTCTGCTCTTTAGTTTGTGTATGAGATGATCTAATCAAATCAACAGCTAAGTTATGTAATGATTGTGCGTGCATATTTTGCAGGTTGTTAACCATGGTATCCCTCATTCACTGATAGACAGTATGAAGAAAATTGGGAAAGAGTTCTTCCAGCTTCCATTGGAGACGAAGCAGAAGTATTCAGTGAGGCCAGGTGATCTTCAGGGCTATGGTCAAACTTTTGTTGTGTCTGAAAACCAAAAGCTGGATTGGGGTAATTTGTTGGGCTTGATCATGTCTCCTCCTGAATGCAGGGACATGAACTTTTGGCCTACTGAACCTGCTGGTTTCAGGTAATCTAGAATGAAGAAAATGATTTAGATAAGTTTTAGAGCAGTCAATTAGTTGGAACGTGTTAATTTTTTTAAAAAAATTTTCGATATTGACATGTAAGATTTTAAGATGTGTGAAGTTAGGATGCACAACTACTCTCCCCTATTTATTCTAAAAACCAATAATAAATAATATGATTATTTGACTTTTGCCATCCACAGGTCTTGTTGGATTCTTAGACCTAGTCATTGGGATTGCCAGCCCTATCTACATCTGCTTATATCCAATGGGAGAATACCTCTGATGTTTGACTTTGATCCCCTAATAAGCGAAGTTTTGCTTTTCAGCCCCTAGCTTCACCAACCCCTACAAAAAAAATTTAGGATTTCATTCTACTGTGTTCTCCTCAACAGAATTCTGGGAAAACAGAAGGACGAGGCTGCAAGCACTTTCCAAGTAACTACAAAAGAATAGATACCCCTTAGGAAGAAGCCAGTCCTTAGTCCTAACATGTGATGTAGCCCAAGTAATGTTTCTAAGAAAACACAGATTTTATCCAAGGTAACTAACTATAAACAATTCTCATCGACTCTGAAATTGGTCTTGTCAATTGTCACCAATATTGTCATGCTTTAGTACAAATGGTGGAATTCATAGTAATGGGCCCATATAACTCTCATTTGTGCTATTAGATCTTTTTGGGTCTCTGGTTTCTTTGTTTAGCCTGCAATAAACGATATGTGTAAGATCTCTTGATAGATATTACAGTTTTAAAAACACAGTCATAATAATGGTTTTACCTGAACCAGATGAAGTGATGGTTTTCTGTCTTGGACAATCCAGGCTTGGAATGATAAAGAGAGATATTTTAGATTGTAGATGCAAGACATCTCTTAGCATAGAATCAATGATAAATAGTGTGAGATGCTGGTGTTTAACCCAAAAAATTATGGCATTTGCAGGGAAAGCGTGGATGCATACAATATTGAAATTAGAAGACTTACTGGGCAAGTGATGGCTTTGATTGCTGAGACATTGCAGTTGCAACCTGACTTTTTTGAGAAGAAATTTGGCAACTCATACCAAAAAATGAGGATGAATTACTATCCTCCCTGCCTTAGACCAGATCTTGTTCTAGGACTAAGTGCACATGCAGACATGGTAGGCCTGACGCTACTGCTGCAGGATGATGAAGTCCCGGGATTGCAGATCCACAAGGGTGACCAATGGAAAACTGTGCAACCAATTCCTTATGCACTGGTCATTAATATTGGAAACTTGATAGAGGTAAACTCCTTATCCTTATCAAAGCTTAAAAATGAAAACATGAAATAAGAGAATGAAAGTTATTATCTCCCTATTATCATCTTGATTGCCCAAGGTATACAGAGGAGAAGCTATTGGGCTTTAATGGTCCCTAAAAAAGTTGGGTTCGATGTTGAAAGCCCATCCATTTACTTGCACCCATATATTCTGATCTATTTGTGAGTGTATACAAATGTGATAAAGCCATACCCATTTTCATGCACTTGTAAATTTTAGAACCCTTCTATCCAACACACTGGCTGTTTATATGGTAGTCCAGTCTCGTCTTAAACAACCTGTGTGTTGACCACAAGACACCATTTGTGTAAGCACAATGGCTTCAAAAAGATGGCTCTATACCATCCTAGCTACTGGTTATCTCACTTCTTGTTAATAAGATTTTGCAGCTAAGCTTTGTTACCAGTGGTTCTTCTGAGAGTGGATTAAAATTTGAGTCCCTAGTCTTACACCTTATAACAAAGAAAATAAACTCCAGATTTCTTAAAAACTTGAGTCTAGATTCATATCCAATGGCCAAGAATATAGACTGCCAAAGGCTTTTTAAGATAAGAAGTGAAGTGCACCAAAAAAAATTTGAAAGCTGTGAAATTTTTCATTCAGTTGAACTACATTAAATCATTAGTCCTGTTTTTGTTTGCTTATGTTGTAGAGCTGGATTTTGCAGGTTATGACAAATGGAAGATACAAGAGCATCGAACACCGAGCAGTAACAAACAAGGAGAAGGCAAGGCTGTCAATTGCAGTATTCTATGCTCCAGGATTCAGTGAAGAAATTAGTCCTGCTCCTGAACTGATTGATGAAAATCATCCCTGCTTGTTTAGGAAATTTGTACACCAGGGTTACATGGATAATTACTTCTCTCGCGGAGTGGAGGGAAAGAATTCATTGTATGATTATGCTGGAATAAAAAATTGAGTTAGACAAAAGGTTTCTAATAGGCTAGCTAGTTTTACAAGATCTCTGCACATACTCACCCTTCTTTGTATCCACAAGAGTCAGTTTGCCTGCTTTTATTACTTTTGAACAGTACAGACAGGTGACAGGGTGTATCATGTCAGCCATTAGCTCAAATTTCGATTGTATCGTTTACCCATTAACTAATAAATAATATAATCCATTCGCCATATTCCAGTTCATGCAGATGTCAGTTGTGGTTTCATGAAAGCTTTTTTCTTGATGTTCAGCATAAGCTATGATTTATATTAAGAGTGTGGCGGAAGGCCTGATGATTATACAAAACTTATGGCAGAGAACGTAACAGTTCAACATTTGACACATTGCCCCAACAGGCAAGGAATCAAACGAAATTAAAAAACAGTAAACAGAGTGCTCATCGTGGTTCCCATGTGGATTTCTCCGTATAAAATTGAATTGAAAAGACTAACACAGTAACCCACTTCATATCTGATTATTTATATATATCTTCATTGAACAAAGCTAATTTACAATAGAAAGAATAGCAGTCCACAAAGGAGCTACGCATAAAAAGAGTGACCAACAACAGCAATACAAAGAACAGCCCCAAGATCAATGAAACAACAGCCGACAATAACAACACTTTTCTAACATGGAATGAAATAAGAAACTCTGTGCAAAAGCATCAAAAAACAGGGAGTAAAATCTGCAACAACAATCCTGTAGGGACATACAGAACCCATTCCGTCATCTTGCCAGTAACCCAAAATCTGCAACAACAATTCTGTAGGGACATACAGAACCCATTCCGTCATCTTGCCAGTAACCCAAAATCTGCAACAACAATCCTGTAGGGACATACAGAACCCATTCCGTCATCTTGCCAGTAAGCCACAAGTCAATTCTAGAACAAACTCTGGAAATAGTAAAGTTGATGCACAAATTATATTCTGAATTTGCATAGGCTTTGAAGTTGTCTAGAATACCGAATATCATCTTCATGGAGCTGTAAAATTTGAAGTTTAATCTCTTCCAAATGCTTAGTGTATTAAACTGTTGGAAGTAAGTTTGTCATTGAGAAGATTGATGGATGTATGACATATGATGTTAATATGGTGTTATCATTGATGTCAACATTGATACATTGATGTATAACTAATGATTGATGAGCATGATTGAATATGGTGTTGTCAATGATGTCATCCCACTGAATAGTTGTAGAAGTTTTGGTCTAGAGAAGACCAAATCTTTTGGATAATTGCTTAAGTCCCGATGTATAGTTTCATTATTTAGTGAACTAATTTTGAAGTCTGCATTGCTCCATTATGAAGAACCCTATTATGTGGTTTTAAGGTAATGTTGGTGTGTGTTGGAAGAATCTAAATCCAAAATTTCAAGCCTTAAAGTGTAGTGACCCTCTTGATGGCATTTCTATTTCAGTTGTTTTGAGTTACTGTTAGTAGTTAGATGTTGAGATTATGTTACTTTGGTGCTTTATGTCATGGTTTACATGATCAGTTGTGAAACTCAGTTGATGATACACTTTACCTTATGATGCTATGTTTACTTTCATGAGATGACAATATTATGATGACCTAAAATGTTCTATTATGTTTATGATGATGCTATGATGTGGTTGATTTTAGATGCTATGTTTTACGTCAGTTCGGTGAAGGAAACGGTTTAGCAGTACTCATTCATGAGTGCCTTGTTACGTCGCGATTTTTCTTCACGGTGTGTTTTCATATATATATACATGTTGTTCATTTGACTAAGCAGTGTGATGCAGCTTTCAGATACAGGCATTGACTCCACCTACTTGTCAGGTCTGAGCGTGCCATGGCCCAATGGAATCGTTGAAGGGAGATAAACTTGTCCTCTATCATAAACCATCATTCTGAAAAGAACGAGTATCAGTTGTCACCCTTATGTATGTTGTTGTCTGTTTGTCGTGTGTTCGTTGTTGTCACGTCACATCATGTTGTATTTATTATGTTTTCATAATGTTGATTTAGATTATTTAATGATTTAATGATAGTGTGGTGATTAATGATTAATTGAAATGTTTAAATTAGAAAAGTTATTTTTAGATTATTGATGATTAAAAGTGAAATATTAAAATATATTATTTGCAAAAAGTTAATTATTTGTAATTGATTTAATTGTGCAAGTCTGATATTTTCAAAAATTAATCATTTAATTGTGTTTCTTAATTTTAAAATATCTTTCTTGATGATTGTGTTTGAAAAGTTAACTGATGGTTGATATGCATGCAAGACAAAGAGTTAAATGATTGTTTGCATTGTAAATCGAGAAAAAGGATATAACATAGGAAAATGAATGATTATGGACGGCAATTGATTTTTGAAAAGGAAAAAAAAAAGATTATTTCACGAGAAAGATTGTTTTTTGTATTCCTCGGGGGTTTTTGTGTGAAAAGTTGAAAATTGACCGTTGAAGGCCATATTCGTGCTGAGCAAGTTTGTGGATTGTTCTTTTGAGGATTTCACTATGTCGTTCCTTGAATCTGGAAAGCGTTTCAAGTTTTCTTCTTTAAAATTTCAAACTTGTTTTAATCAAACTTTTCCAAATTCTTGCTGAAAGCTTTGATTGAGATTTTTGTGAAACTTCATCTTGAGTCCTGCACAACATAGAAAAAAAAACCATAAATTACTGAATTTATATGTGTGTTTAAATGCAAATTACAAGAATGAAAAGAAGTTTCTTGAAATATTAGTTAAGTAACCATAAATGTTCATGAAATTTCTCAAACCTATAACAGTCTCTGGATTGAGTAGATCTGCCTCTGTTTTGGAACCCTTGTAAAAGTCATTGTAATGCATTGAAAAGTGAATACGCTTGGTTTTTGTATGGGACTTGTGAGTTTTATTGTGAATTTATTCAATCACATAGTGGGATCCTCTCTAAATCTAGTTACTTATTACTCGCTTTATTATGTCTGCCTCCAATAATGAATTTTCCTTGTTCGGCGGTTGAATAGGGGCTCATGCAATTCTTTGTTGTCTTTGCCTTCTTTTGATGATGGTATTCATCGCCTTAACCTTGCATATTTAGTATTGTTAGCCTACTAGTGTTCTCATTATTGTTGTAGGAGATCGTTTGTTTGTTGTGCATCTCGTTTTAACCTGTGAAGGTTTTGTAAAGACTCAATTTGATTTGAGGAAACACGTTCTTGTTGTATGTGTTATTGTTTTTCATTACATGCATTTTTCCCATCAACATGCTCGTACCATCTATTGAGGTCATTATATTGAATATTTCTTTTCAAGATCGTTGAGCTGTTAACAACGTCGAATTTGAGTTCTTTGTTGTTGAGTATTATTCGTGCTTATACCTGTTTTTATTGAGTGCCAATATTTTGTTCTATTTTATTAAGAATGATTTGTTCGGTGCCATCCTTGTGCTGCATACACTCTTTTGACTATGATATATGTGTCCTTCAAGGTTTGATATTATGCCAATATCTTCTTATAGCCTTACATTTTATTTTTGTGTTCCTGAACTTCACCGAATTCTCTTTTGGGAATCTTTTAGAAAACAATACTGAATCTGCTTTTGGATTGGCGTATTTCCAGTGCGTAAGGTATGGCAGTATTTTTCATGCATGTATTGTACCTCTTATTTATCATACATGGACCAGTTGGGATGTATGCATGTAATTAGCATTCAATTCCTTAAAACCATTGATGGGATTAGTGGGAGATGGTGTAGTTGTTTGTATTGTGATCTCATTTATGGTTTACGATTACAGTTTTGTCTTAGAAAACTATAGGTTTAGTGTTGGGGTATGTGATTCACACATGCAACTTGATCCTCATCTTGGTCTTGTTGATTGTCTCTACTTGGGTCGATGGCGGTTAGCTAGATATTTTACTAGTTGTAAAGTGTGAGTTATCATTGCCTTTGTTGTGTCCCTAGTGTTCTTTTGCATGCGGATTCTATTGAAACAGTCGACTCTTTTTGTCGCATGCTCGACTAATGTCGACTCAACTCTTTTGTGAGTTAGAGATAAAGTCTTAGCTTTAGTAGAATTCTTTATTGGATTTAAGTATAAGAGTTCTATTATTATAAATAAAAATGAAAACTTTTATTAGATTCGTTATTTTTCTTTTAATAATAAGTAGTTATCACTAAGTGATGTTAATATTATTGTAATTTTAAAATGCAACGATATATACATTTAGATTAGTATATTATTTTAAATACATTAATTTATAAATAGTTTATTTACTTGGATACGTATACAATGCAAATATTAGCATGTTGAAATGTTTTTTAATTATTTGTAAATGTATATATGTGTATGATGTCTTCTCCATGGTGTTAAACTCTTATGAGTTATTTTGGATAGTAGTAATCAATAGAGGTATTAAAGTAATTAACTTCTAGTCCTTATTTAAATTTGTAAAATGGTTATTAATTCAGATACGTAAGTATCATTAAAATTAGAATTATGAATTATTTTATTAAGTTGTAATGAATACACATGTTTGTATAATAGAGTATTTAAATGCTTGAGTTTATCTTTTATAATATTGTGAATTTAGAAACATCATCATGTTATGGAATTATTGATTGTCATTTCATTTAATGAACTGAATGTATTGAAATAGTCATGTATGATAGGAAATCTAGAATGGTATTTGTAAATTATGTTTAAAAGGGATTCATACTTAGAGTTTATTCTCACTTCTCGTATTAAGGTATGGTGTTAGTGAATCATCTCCCAGAGGATTAGAAATTGTTGTTTATTGCGATAAAACATGATTTGTTATTATAGAGGTTCTTTGTCTTGATTTTAAAGTTGAAACGTGAACCACGAACATTATGCCTTGTGTGATATTATTTTTGGATATCTTGAAGTCCATGTTATGGAAGTGCGTGGTTGTGAAAGTTTTGGCCATGCATGTTTTGAGGTTCGTCTTGAGATATTTAATGTTATTGTTTATTTTCGATGACTTTGAGTCCTTGTGTAAAGGAGTTATCTGTTATATGCATGTTGGCCTTATTGTTTAGTCATTTTGAGAAGTTGTACTTTAGGAGGAGTGGCTTTTGTTAGGGGCCGAACCCAAAAGTGGTTGCAGGGGTAACCTCTTGGAAGTTGGTAATTAAGTGAAAACATTAATTAATGTACTGGGGGTTGGGTGGATTTCATAATTAATTTAGATAATGTTTTCCTCGCCTTGGACTTTAATGCTTGTTTAGGTTAAAGCGGGTTGAGAAGGCCTGGAATGGAAACTTGAACACTTCATCTTTTGGAGAAGTGATTTGAAGCCACATAAGTTCGTATTGGGGCCAGAAGTCGTTAGAGGTTGCCAAGGTAACTTTGGTAGAGGGCCGGTAACCTAGGAAGTCTATCCAGGGTAACCTATTACATTTATGTGATGACATTCCTATCCTTGTACACTTGTTAGTTCTCTTGTGTTAAGTTACTTGTGATGTGAGTCACCTCTAGGAGTATGTCAGTTGTCTTGTCATTGTGATGTCATGTGTCGACCATGTATCGTGTGATGTTCTTCTTATTGTCTATATGACTTGAGGACCTGTTCTATCTCCTAGCACGGGGGTGGGCTTTCGAGTTCCACACGGTTGGGAGGAACGTGCCACATCTTCCATTGGGTCCCCTATAGGTGATATTGTTTGAGACATGCTTGTTCTTGGTAGGATCCTGGGTACACATCGTTCACGGAGTTGTTCGTCGGATGAGTTCGTGGACGTGGTCGTCATCTATTTTGGATCTTATTCTTTATTGTACACACTCATGATGTTACATGAGGTTTCATTGTATTGTTACTTTTGATGTATCGAGATTTGTCACAATCTCGCTTGTTGTAAATAAACTAGTAATGTAAATTTGGATATGACTACTTACTTGATTTGATGTATATATAGTTCTTTATGTGCTATGATGTTATTTACTTTAGTAGCGTAGTTGTGGGACCCAAGAACGTTCATGATAGGTTATTATCACATGTGGTTATTAAATTATTTAAAAAAAAAAAAATCTGGTTGTTTAGTGTTAATAACTTGACGCTCCCTGGGTTCCACGACGGGGCATTACATAAAGTCCTCCACATTTGAAGTTAGAGTTGATAGAGTATCAAACTTTGTAATGGCGGAGTTACAGTGGAAAAGTACATGATTGGCATTCCACCGTAGATGAATATTTTGTTGTGGGGTGCTGCCACAATAATGGGTTACATTTTTTTGGACATCCTGATTTTTGCTGAAATCACACATTTTTAGAAAATATAATGATTTAAGCCTTAAAAAGGTTCCATTTAATGTATTTTAATTTAAGATGGTTTGATCAAACCCACTTATATCAAACCCCCTTGGATAGAAACCCGCTACTTTTAAACCATACCTATAATGGAGTCTCCTTTACACCTATCAAAATGTTGATAAAGAACCACTTTTGATTTACCTTTTGGGGGATCAAATTAATTTATTTAAAATTTATCTTTTGTAAACATTTAGTCCTTATTATAAGCTTCCCAAAAAGTATAATTTTAAATATATTTAATTTTATTATTATATTTATTTTTTATTTGTTGTGAATGTAGGTTTTTTAATGAACATCGAGGTCTTTGTTTCACACATATGGAAAAATAGGAAAAGAGAGAGAAAAATTTCTAAAAAATGCATGTACACTAGATATTGATGTCTTTATTTCGACAAAAAAAGACTAAGTTAATTCAAATGCATATAAAAAACGTTATGTAACTGAAAGTATAATATTTCCAAATTATAATTACTTTGACTTAGAAAATTTATTAAAAAATATATATACAACAAAACATTATGAAAACATATCCATCCACTAGATATTGGCATGAAAAAACTACATTTAAAAAATTAGAATTTTATCCTTTCTATAAAAAAAATTATGCAGCTGAAAGTAAACATCACTTTTTGAAAATGTTGTTTCGTAGAAAAAATAAGTTGATAAAAATTACATAAAAGGATTCACAATTTTTTTTTTTTTTTTTTTTAAAAATATAACTAAAATCTACACAAAATCTCACAAATCACTAGTTTTCTTCATCCTCAAATTCTTAATGGTTTAGCTTCTATAGGTGTAAGAAAGTGAAGATCTGGTGAAAAATGTTGATTTCAATGTCAAGTTTGGCCAAAAAGTGTAACCCATTATTGTGGGATTGCCTTGTGCTGATTTAAGGAACTGTTTGTGGATGCTAGTAGTGTGTATGCTCCAAGTGGCAAGTGTTTTGGTGGTTCGTGTGTTGATTTGTGAATAAACAGTTGGTTCATTCTATTGTTTCTTCAACCTTGGTGCCGACCTAAGAGGTTTGGGGTTGTGCAGAATTAAAGCATATACATGGATCAGACTTATGAGAGTAATTATAGGTCATGTGTCGACCTATTTTAATGTGTTATAAGTTTTGGTTTAGTTCTCAAGGCATGTTTGTTGATGTTTTGAACTGATAAATTTTGTTGTGCACAGTACATCTAATTAGGTCGACCTAATTGATGCTTTGGGTTGTTGCGGTATATATATGAGGTTGATTCATTGTGTGAATGTGGTAGGTATAGTGTGTGTGTGTACGAGATCTGGTGCAAAGAAGTGTGAAGTATAACTGTGCTGAACTATGAAGTGTGTTAAGTCATTTTTCTAAGCCTAATAGGAATTGTAATTATCATATTATAAATGCATTATAATCAGTTCAATCTCTGGCAGTGAGCCATTTATTCTATTCTCTAGAACTTAAGTCCTCTGGACAATGAGTTCACCTAGCAGTGAGTCATTCTGTGATATCTTGTAACCGGTTATAATATATTGTGAGCTAATGCTCACCATAGTTTTTCCCTTTTTGGGTTTTCCACATAAATCTGGTGTTCTTATGTTCTTTGATGTGATGTATGCTTTCTATGTTCCTTTCAATTACTACAAGTTTAATGTTATGCATTGAATGAATAATTAAAGTTGGTGAAGTTAATGAATTTCAATGAATACTAATTCACCTGCCCCTCTCAGTATTCCAGGTGTTCAACAATTGGTATCAAAGCTTGGTTCCTTCAGTTGGCTTAATCCTTGAGGTAGATCTTGGTGGTTGAACACATGGTTACAAGGAAGTATCCTATTCCTCCATAAGAGATTATCCCTGAAGGGTTTACTGAAGAAGATTGTGAAGTTGATATGGAAGGAGAACTCAAATTAGCCTTTGATGATTTGAATAAAGAAAAAGATGATAGTATAGATCTAAAAAAGGGTCTTAATGATGCAGATGAGTGCATTGGGAAGTTGAGAGATAAACTCAAGAAAGCTATAGAAAGAGTCAAGGAAATAAATGAGCAACTCGAGCAATCAAATGAGACAATTACTAGTCTGAAAGTGCAAGTTGAAGAAGGAAAAAGAGTTGAAGACTGTATACACCTAAAAATGGTCTGGAGAATCTAATTAATTAAATACAACTTATTTGATTAATTATCCTAAATTCCTCTACTATTGAATAAATAGAAATATTTATTTATATAGTTCACGTTTAAATTCTTATTTAAATTCTTCTAATTCTGCTATTATTTCATCTTAATTAAATAAACAAAATTAAATACTTTGTTTTATTTAATTATTGAATTCACCTATTTATTCTATCTTAATCACATCATTCATCTTAAATTAATTAAACAAAGGTTAAATACTTTATTGTTTAATTATCATATTTCTTCTATTTTAATTTAATAAACAACTTCTATAATTTGTTTTATTAAATTAATTATCCCCTTTTGCTAATTTGAATAAATCAAAATTTTTAAATAAAAGCATAAATCAAAATTTCTCTATTCACTCACCTATCAAATCAAATATCATATGTCTAATTTAATGCGAATGGCATTCACGGGAAAGCTTGCAGGAAATCCTCTCAATCTTCTCCCTTTGATCCTTCCTATCCCCTTCCTTGATGTTTCCATGGGGAGGAACCATTCCCATAATTAGCTCCAAAGTTTCCATCTCTCACCATTCAATCCTCCAGATTGAATCCAAACCTCTACTTTGTTGCCCCTATGCAAATGTGCTGCCGAGAAATCTATAAATACAGCCTCACAATACAGAAAATGGATCCCAACTTTGTGTAATCTTACTCTGTAGGAAAGCAATCAAGCAATCAAGCAATCAATCAAGCATCATAGCAATAGCAATAGCATCATAGCATCAACAGATTCATATCATGACTGCATAAGTAGTTTTACTGTAGCTTCATCATCATAGTTTTCATGTCAATTTTAGATTACAATAATTTCCTTTATCATTTAGATATCATCATATAGGATTTCATCATTGCATTTAGCATCATTACATTCTTTAGATTGGCATTTTAATAGTCATGGAGCTTATCCAATCTGAGAGCTTCTTGTGATTTAATAAATCTTTAAAGATAGGAAACAATGTGACGCTTTTAGTAAATTCTTGTTTTAAACTAGTTTAATTGTAGAATCTTTGATATATTGTCTTATTAAGAAGTGTTATTTTACTTATTACTTATTCACACTTACAAAGACTACTTGAATTCCAAATTGAAAGACAAAATTGAAGAATGCTCAAAGCTTGAACAAGAGATTGTAACTTTGAGATCAGATCTGGAGAAAGAAAAGAATCAAGAGGAGTTCCACAATACTTGATGAGATGATTACAAATCAGAAGGATTCTAAGGACAAAGAAGGATTAGGGTTTGAGAAAGGAGAAATTTCAAAGGCAAATCAAGCTCCAATTAATGTTGAAAAGAAGAATGACAAGAAGAACAATGCCAAACAGATTCAGAACCAAAAGAAAGAATTCAAAAGGCCTCCTATCAGACAACTTGCTACACAAAGGTGTTCATCTTTTAATGGTTATTGTTATTATTGCAATTTAAATTTGGACATAGAGTTGTAGAGTGTAGCAGCATAATGAAACAAATGTTCAATCCTTTCCCGGTCAGTGTTTTTCATGTAATAGATTTGTTCATAAAGCTAGTGAATGCATAAATCAGATGATGAATGGTTACAATAATGACATGATGTTTCAATTTTTCAATGGATACTATTATACATGTAATGGATTTGGGTATAATTGATTTGAATGGGGTGATCCCACAAAATTGGTTTATAATTCTGTTAAGGAAAGAAAATTGCCAAAATGCTCCCATGATTTTTTTTTTGGGTTTTTAGGGTTTTGCTCGAACCCCCTTTGAGTGAATCCCTTTTGATGATGTCATCCCTTTTGGTACCATTTTTTAAGGAAAACAAAGGAAAAATTGCAAGACAAGGGAGGTTCAAGCGAACCCCGCTTCGCTCGAAGGGGTCAAGAGGGGTTCACTCGAAACCCGCATTTTTCCCCTTCTCCTCCTCTTCTACCAAATTTCTATAAAAAATTTCCTTTCAAAGCTCAGGTTGAGGATGAAAATAGAGGAAACTTCACAAACCCAACTAGATGATGGTAGTCCTTGGAACGATTTATCCATCGAATATAATTTTAATATGTTTTGGTTTTATTATGTATTTTTTTAGTTTAATTAAACATAGGTTTTTCATTGAAAATCAATCTCTTTGTTCTGCATATGTGAAAAAATAGCAGATTATGATTTTTTTTTGAAAATATCTATACATTAGATATTGATGTCCTTGATCCAACAATTTTTTTTTTGAATTTCGATACATACAAAAAAAGTTGTGTTAGCAAGTAAATCATGTCTAAATTGTAACTGGTTTGACTTCAAAACTCAATTAAGAAAAAAATATTCAATGAAATTCTATGAAAGCAATTGCATGCACTAGATATCATAGTTACGAATCTAAATTTGAAAAAATAAGAATTTTATCGTGTTGAGAAGAGATGATTTAGCATTGTTTTCATTGATGCCAAAACCTTGGATCCGAAAGGTTGTGTTCCAGATGATGTACATACTTGATCTATCTTATCGTATGTTATGATATTGCGTTGTGTGGAGATTATCCTTGATTTGGATATGACAATATTTCTTTTTGAGACATCTGTGGAAGATAGTTAATGTAGAATATTGAAGACTAATCTTTTGCTATCAACTATTGTATCTAAAGCTTATTTTGAGTATCCTTGCTATCCAAACATTCATGTATCTTGCCACAAGTTTTGGTATGCCTGACTGCATTTCTCTGGTTGATACTAAAATTAATGTTGATCAAGATTTGGTCTTGGTTGTGGCATTCCTATTCGATTAATGTTAATCAAGATTTGGTCTTGGTTGTGGTGTTCCCATTGAATCTGGAATGTATCTCATATAATTCAAAGTTAAGCTATCTTTTGGTAATAATGCTATATCTTATGTATGCCCTATCTATGGGTCTTGGTGTTTAACATGGTAAGAAGATCTCTTATGTGTGACCTATCTTTTGGGTTTGGTGCTAGCGTGTCAGGCCTTATTGAATATTTTAAGGTTGTTCCTTATGCTGACATGTTTTGTGGTGATCTGAATTCAAATGGTTTTTGGCCGACTTAGAAGACTATGAAGATATTATGTGGTCGACTTAATTTTTTTCTATGGGTATACATGCATATATATAAAGGACATTTTTTTGGTTGAATACATAGATGCATGGAAATAGTATGATGTGTGCAAATAGATAGAAGAGTGTGAAAGAAGGAGTAATATTTTTTGGTAGAAAGTTGTGTGAAGGTTGTGGAAGGAAGGTGCGTAGAATATTCTTAACCGGATCTGCTACAGATAGAGATTGTGCTCTTAACCGAAACTAAATTCATGCATATGTAGATGCAACTTCATCAGTTCACTTTTTTCAGTGAGACTATTTGTAATCAGTTGTTTTGTATCAGACAGTGAGCCCACCGACAGTGAGCAACTTGGCAATGAGCCGCCTTTGTAAAAATTGCCTTAACCGGTGTCACCTTAACTGGTGTTTTATAATTGAGAATTAGCATTCTTCATAGTTTTCCCATCTTGGGTTTCCACGTAATTTTTGGTGTTCATTGTGCATGGTGTTGTTTGGTGCTTTCATGTTCATGTCTGTTTTAATTAATATATGAATGGTTTATGATTTCTCCGGATTAAGTAAAGAAAGAAAAATGTTTGGAATAACTGATTCACCCCCCTTCTCAGTTATCTATACTATTCAACAATTGGTATCAGAGCTTGGTCCCTTGCAAATAGAGCTTAACCGCTTGAGGGAGATCTTGGAAATTTGAACAGATGGCACAAGATTATTACTTTGAGGAAGAAATGAAGTCAATATTGAGTGACATGGAAAGTACATAATCCGAGAATGAAGAATTGAAAGAAAACCTCAAGGAGGAAAATGCTTGCATTTCAAAGCTAAGGGAGAAAATCTAGAAATTCAAAGAAAGACACAAAGAGGTCAGTCAAGAATTAAAAGAGTCAAAGGAAAGTATTCAAAATTTAAAGCTACGATTGGATGAATGCAAAAAGATTGAAGAAAATTTCAAGAATACCATCAAACAAAATTCAGAAGAAAATGAGAAGTTAGATCAAGAGATAAGAAGGTTGAAATCTAAAGCAAGAGTATGTGAAAGTAGCATGATTTTGGATCAACTCTTTTCCCTACAGAAATTTCACAAGGATAAAGGAGGACTTGGATTCTCCGGTGAAAGCTCAAATCAGAACATTAAGAGTGAAGACAAAGCAATTGAAGCTAAGGAAAGATCAGCTATAACAAGTAAAGTCCAAAACTCTAGAAGATCTACAAAAAGACCTCCGATGAGGCAACCAAATGCTAAAAGGTACTTATCTTTCAATGGTCATTGTTTTCTATGCAAAAAGTTTGGACATAAGGCTATAGAATGTAGAATCAAGATGGAACAGAATACTCAATGCTTTAACTGTCACAAGTTTGGTCACAAAGCAAGTCAATGCATACATGAATTATCTAATCCGACAAGAAGGAATGGAATGAAAAATGTATTTCATGGTTGTTGCCATTTATGCTATGGTTATGGTCACAAATCTAATCAATGTAGACCTAGGATTCACTCAGCTAAGTTAGGACAAATATTTTACAAGTGTAGTCAACACGGACATTATTCTAACAAATGAAAATATGTTGCTCCGAAAAGGAATGAAGACAAAAAGAAGGTTATTGAATCAGATGAATCTAAAAGGAAGACCATCATGGTTTGGAGGAAAAAGGAAACAAGTGTAGAGAACACTTTCGTGGTACCAGATCCTAGTACATGCCCTACCGGTAATTGAGCCAATTGCCTTGGCTCAGGGGGAGTTTTTGCATTGCATATCCTATTGGTTCCCCCTCTCTGAAGAAAGATCGATGTGTTTCTGGCATGACTAAGCTAGATCTAGGTGATGTTGCATAATGAAGGTTAATCTGGCTGATTGAAAAGAGAAGTACAATTGCCGACATCATTGATACAAGTTTTGGGTCAAAAATCATTATGATTAATTAAGGATAAAAGGCGGAGTTTTCAAATCATTTCTCACAATTTGCAAAGGAGAAGAAGAGTTTTTCATTGAGTGATAAGAGTTTGAAGAAGGCAAGTGTGATGATGGAATCCGTTGATAGAGAATCATGTGGCAGTGTTCCACTAAGGCTAAAGGGAGTAGATTTGGATGAGTTTGATCATTGGAAGATGAAAGAAATGGAACTAGGGTTGAAGATGGATGAGTTGTTGAATGTAAGTACTATGGGTGTGGTTTTATGGGGAGAATTTCCCCGGTTTGCAGACAAAAATCTATCTTGTTCATGTTGATTCGATTCAAGGATGGAAACATCATTTTGGACAAACCCTATCCGATCACAAAGGAATCCATTGAAGCTATTACTGGTTTGTGCAGTGTTGGTGACCTCCTTGGGAAGAAAACGGTGAAATACAAAGACGTGAAGGAACTCATTGGTATCGACAAAGACCCCCAAGCTCTATTGATAAATAGCATTTTTGATCATGTAGTAAGGTATGTTGCTTACGACATCACTTATAAAATCTATTTCAGAAATCGTGAAGGTTCTACTTTGGCTATTGTTGTATATCTTGCACACATGATGGTGAAGGAAAACAAGTAGTTTGATTTGTGTAGCCTAGTAATGGAAAACCTAATTGAGAATGCTAGAATGTCTTTGGTTAAGAGTTATCCTTTTTGGTTTGGGTCTCTGCTCATATGTTTAGTATTTTACTTTATGAGTTCATTACCAGCAAAAGAGAATGTTAAGTGGAAGTCTGGCATCCCTTTCGGAAAGCAAGTTTACAGGTATTTGGAATGTATGCAGGATAAAGAAAGTGCATGCAAAGTCTATTTCTCATCTGTGCAGATGAATCTGTTCTCTGATGTGATAGTATCCAGTCAATTTGAGGAGGGTTCCCCCTCTGGTAAGGAGTTGGAATTTTTCATTGGTGGATCCCCTCCAGAACCTAAAAGGAGGAAAGTTAACACAGAATATGTCATCACTATCTCCAAAGAGAAGGAGAAAGAAGAAGAATCTATACCTGGATCTAAATATTTTGATCCAAATGATATTTGGTCAGTCTTAGATGAAGGTGATATGAAGAAGGTTGGTGAAATATGGTGCGCTCATTCTTCGATTAGAAGGCTTAAAATTGTTGATGCTTTGGTTGATTATCTGCTCAAGAAGGGTATTACTATTTCAAATGTTTTTGACTCATTACCAAATGATCTAGTAGAACTTGTTGAAGAAAGAATGTTGCTGGAAGGACCTAGGGACATAAGTTCGAAGCTATGATTGAGAGAAGATGTGTCAAAGCTAAAAAAAATTTATCCAAACATATTGGTGAGACAAGAGAGTGCATTAAGGAGATATTTGACATCTACAAGTATTGTCTCTGGTGGCCTGCAACTGTTGATAATTTTAGAAACAAAATTGAAGCTATTGAATCTGAGATGAATAGTATTGGAAATAGTTTTGATTTCTTCAAAGACAAAGATGGAAAATAGAGAATAAGATTTGGTGAGTTGCAAGCAGAGTTGTTGACTATTCAGAGACAGAGGGAAGATGTGGTTAGAACTTTTTGGTTGGTCAAAGAGATTGTTGAGGTCTAGTTGGATCATCTCTCTGAGATACTTTCTGATGTAGAAAAGTGTAAACGACAGTGCCTGTCTACGGACTGGTCATCCTCATTTACGATGTTGACTTTGTTGGATAGTATGAGTGACAGATTGGTTTCTATAGTGCTAGCTTGGAAGAGGATTCTTATAACTGTGAGAGAAAGGTACAAGAAAGTTTTCAAGTGAAAAATGTTATTTTTACTTGAGTTTTTGAATGTTCAAATTTTGGTCCTTTTCCTTTGATGGAAAAAAGGGGGGGAAAAATGAAAAGAAAAAACAAAAACAAAAAGAAGAATTGAATTGTTGAACAAAGGGGGAGTTTTGGAGTTTGTAGCTTTGGAGTCAGAGTTTTTGGAGTTTTGTGTTTTTTGAGTTTTTGATGTTTTTCCATCAATGCCAAAGGGGGAGATTGTTGAGAAGAGATGATTTAGCATTGTTGCCATTGATGCCAAAACCTTGGATTTGGAAGGTTGTGCTTTAGATGATGTACAAACTTGATCCATCCTATCATATGCTATGATGTTGCATTGTGTGGAGATTATCCTTGAACCGGATATGGTAGTATTTCTTTTTGAGATATCTATGGAAGAAGTTAATGCAAAATATTGAAGACTAATCTTTTGCTATCGGTTGTTGTATCTAAAGCTTATTCTGGGTATCCTTGCTATCTACAAATTCATGTAGCTTGCCACAAGTTTTGGTATGTCTGACTACATTTCTCCGATTGATACTGAAATTAATGTTGATCGAGATTTGGTCTTGGTGGTGGTGTTCCTCTTCGATTGATGGTAATCAAGATCTGGTCTTGGTTGTGGTGTTCCCATGGAATCTGGAATATATCGAGCATGCAGTTCAGAGTTAAGCTATCATTTGGTAATAATGCTTTATCCTATGTATGACCTATCTATGCGTCTTGGTGTAACATGGTAAGAATATCTCTTATGTGCAACCTATCTTTTGGGTCTGGTGCTAGCGTGTCAGGCCTTATTGAATATTTAAGGTTGTTCCTTATGCTGACAAGTTTTGTGGTGATCTAAATTCAAATGGTGTTTGGCTGAATTAGAAGACTATGAAGATATTATGTGGCCGACTTAATTTTGTTCTATGGGTATGCATGCATATATATAGAGAACATATTTTTGATTGAAGACATAGATACATGGAAGTAGAATGATGTGTGTGGATAGATAAAAGAGTGTGAAGGAAGGAGTAATCTATTTTGGCATAAAGTTGCGTGAAGGTTGTGGAAGGAAGGTGCACAAAAGATTCTTAAGTAGATCTATTGTAGATAGATATTGTGCTCTTAACTGGAACTGAATTCATGCATATGTAGATGCAACTTCATCAGTGCACTTTTGTCAGTGAGACTATTTGTAATCATTTTTTTTTGTATCGGCTAGTGAGCCCGCCGATAGTGAGCCACCCTGCAGTGAGCAACTTGGTAGTTATCCTTTGTAAAAATCACCTTAACTGGTGTTTTTAATTGAGAATTAGCATTCTCTGTGTTTTTTCCCATCTTGGGTTTCCATGTAATTTCTAGTGTTCAACGTGCATGGTGTTGTTTGGTGCTTGCATGTTCATGTTTGTTTTAATTAATATATGAATGGTTTATGATTGCTCTGGATTAAGTAAAGAAAGAAAATTGTGTTGGGATAACGTATTCACCCCCCCTCTCAGTTATCCAAACTATTTAACATATCCTTCATAGAAAAAAAAGTTGTGTTAGCAAGTACACGACACTCTTTAAAAATGGTGTTTACTCTTAAAAACTAGTTTTCGAAGGAGATGGAAAAATAAATGCAATCTGATTCCAATTTTCTTTAAAATATATATATTTAGAATCTATAGACAAAATGTCATAAATCACTAGTTTGCATCATCTTCAAATTCCTCACGATTTAGAAGCTATAATTGCCCGAAAGTGAAGATTTAGTTAAAAAAATTCAATTCAAGGTCCAGTTTGGCCAAAAATTGTAACCGGTATTGTGGGATCACCCAATGTAGTTTTAGAATGGCTAGAAGTAAGCTTGTTCAAAAAGGTGTCATATACCACAATTGTAACAAATCGAGATACATTGCTAAGTTTTGCAGAAGCAAGAATGTGAAACCCTCTGTTTCACAAAAAAAGAATCTAATGATTCGATATAGAATATTTATCTGGTTGAAATGAAGAAGGAAATGAATAAGATCTAGAAGAAAAAGATGAGATTGAAGTAAATAATGAGCCTGTGCCAGCTCCTGGTGCAGATGTTTCCTCTGAAAACTAGATAAAGAGCTTTGGCTCAGGGGGAGTTTTAATAGAAAATCATTAAGCCCCCTCCAAAGATGGTTTTGATGCCTTTAGCACACTAGTGCATGTGCAGATCATCATGGTTAAACCATTGATTATTTTTTCGATATGAAATTTCCTGTTGTGGAGATTTGCGGAGTGATTGAAGGTGACTATGTTAACATAGTGAAGGATTGCTAGCTTTTTGACCTAACTTTGTTCACTGCAATTAATGCATTAGATCTTTGGAAAGGTTTTTTCACATATCATTAAGTCATTTTTGAATGAGCATTTGAAGAGTGAAGAGTAGAGAAAAGGTGACTTGAAGCATTTGGTGTGAAACCCTAACAGGTGATGTAATTTCAGTGTTGTGTGAAACCCTACCAGCAGAGAATTAAAATTATTTATCAATATTATGTGAAACCCTAGTGTTATTCATGGTGTTTACTTCACAAGTGATTGATGTCTTGGAATGACCAAGAGCTAAGTTTAGGAAACATCCATTTAAATCCATGCAGAAAGATCTAGATGGTGAATTTTTTAAGGTTCCCTTTGTAGTAATGTATACGACATATGTAAGAATGTACATCCATGTAAAAATGGAAGAATATGATCATTTGAAGATTGTGGAATATTGGGTAAATGATTTGACAGGAGATGACTTTGAATTGAAACCTGAATCTGGAAGTTTGATGGAGAAGAAGTTGGATGTATGGAACAACTTTCCAAATTCCTGCCATGAGGATGAATGGGTCAAGTTTGTGCTAAGTTGAATTCATGATAAATTCATGTGGTTGGAAATGTTGCATATGATTAACAAACAAGCTATCAAGGTGGTTATTGGGGTCTGTGCAAGATCATGGAGGTCCAAAAAGTGGCGATGTGAAAAAAAGAGGTGTTTTTAACTTGCCCAAAAATGCTAAAATTTGCTTTGACTTTTTCTAGGCTCGGGTAGAAAGTACACAATGCCATAGAAAACACCAAAGCTAAATGGGTATCCGTTTCAAAACAGATATCCATTACAAAACAGATATTTGTTTAGTTTAAGTTGTTTTTTAAAGATTGTTATATAATATTAAATTATTATAATAATATAATATATAATATATTATAATATAATTTTATATAATATTATAAATTATATTATAATATAATATAAATATTATATTATAATATAATATTATATTATATTATAATATTATATTCTAATATAATAATAAATATGTTAAATTTATGCTCATACTATATTTAAGTTGGTCCCAAACCCGACGAGTTAAAAAAAGCAACATAAACGAAATAAATATCTATTCTAAAATGGATATCCATTTTAGAAAAAATATTTGAATAGTTTAAGTTGATTTTTTTTAATTCGGTCGGGTCTGACATGAATATATTACATTAAGCTATTTTTTTATATTATTATAATAAAATATAATTTATTAAACATATTATAATATAATATTAAATATATTATAATATAATATAATATTTGTAATATATGATATAATATCATATTATATTATATTATAATATAATGTATTGTATTGTAATATAATATACAATACAATACATTATTATTATATTGTAATATAATACAATATATGATAATAATAAATATGTTAAATTTACGCTCATAATATATTGGGGTCGGGTCTCGAACCCGACCAGTTAAAACGAAATAACATAAACAAAATAGATATTTGTTTCATGTGGCATAAAATCACAAAAAGAAAAACCTGAGAGTTATTTTGTATTTTGCCTTTTCTTTCTCCATGCGTGTTATCATTTGGGTGACTCGAATATCTATTTTGCATAGGATTTTTTTGCTCAAATCACCCAAATTTCACAAGTATTTAAATTTTTTAATATTTTTCTTCAATTTTATATTAGTTTTGCATTATCTTTTGTGAATTGTAGTCAAAAATAGGTTTTTTATTGCATTAAAATGATTGTTAATTTTTAAAATTTTCATCAACAAACAGGCTTAAGAATGGCTTATCATAACCCCACTCAAGATGACAACTCTAACCCCGCTCAAGATGAAAACCCTACAAATCCTCCTTTTCTACCACTGATGTTTCCAAACCAGAACATGCCCACAATGCATGAATCTATTCATAGAAATTTAAATCAATTGAGAAACGTATGTCAAATTTATGAGACACTCCCCGAGCTATCAGATATTAAAAGCATTTTAGAAACAATTATCATTTCAAATGTTGACTCTGGCAAACGAGCATAATAGGTTTGTAGAGTGACGAGAGTCCCAAAGGAAACATTATTCCAGTGGTTATCATATGATGAAGTGAGGGCACTTGATATTGACAAATCCCAATTAGCCTAGCTATTCATCAATCCCAAAACAAGACAACCCATAAATGTGCAAAAGCCAAAATTTTCAATTAAATGGTGCACACATAGAGGTATATTAGATAATTTCTAGAAAAATTGGTGGATGGTTTTTGATAAACCACCCAACAACAATCTTGACGTCCCTTAGTATTTTCTACAAAAATTATATGCCGAGTTTGTCCTAGGGAGGCATGTCAATTACTTTGACATGCGAGATTTTCAGGGTGTGTGTGTAACACCCCTCTATTTTTCTCTTATGTTTAGATTACGATGATTTATTATTTGATCACTATTTATAGAGCGATTTGGACTATATGTTGTGGTGTGATGTCACTCTCTTTGATGTTATTATTTGACGTGTATATGATTAGTATAATGATGGTTTGGCATAACATGGTTATTGCATATGAGTAGTTTATATATATGTTAAAACTGTCAGTTTGGTGATACTGTATTGGTGAAGGGGATGAAATTACATCACTCGCTTGTGAGCGCCCTGTGATTCCGCGATTTCCTCTTCACCGTGTGTTTTATGATGATGTTTATATACATGTGCTATTGTTGTCTCGTTTATAGGTTTGCGGGTACAAGACATTGACTCCACCTGGCTTCACAGGTTTGAGCGTGTCCACCACCCAACGGTTAAGTTGATTGGGAGATAAAAGCTAGGATACTTGTGTCAAGTCTACACCCTAGTCTTAGTGTGTCATCGGGTTTAGTCAGTTTTGTTTGGTTAAAGTGTTTAGTATTTATTTGAATTATCATGTTAAAATGCTTTAAAGAGGATTTAGTGAATTGAATTATTTAAATTTGATTATTAGATTAATCATATTTCAATGTTAGAGGTTTTTGAATTAATAAATTGAGTAATTTAATTTAATTAATAAATGGTTTAATCCTTGGATTATTTTGTTTATTGATTAATTAAATTAGTTAAATAGTTTAAATTTTGAAAAGGGAAATGTTTGTAATTATTAAAATATCTTAATTTTGAATATTGGAAGATTTTATGCCAAGAGGGTTGTTAGAGATATTTTGTAAATTTCAACAAGTGTTAGAAGAAATTAATGAGTTGGTTGGGAAAATTAATTCATGGGAGATGATTTTGGCTTTGAGGGAGGAAGTGGAAAGCTTCTTCATGGAGAGGCATGGGATATTTTGGTGGTTGGGAATTTGTTGGAAAAATAAGTCTTGTTGTGATTTGGATAAGTTTTGTTAAGAATTTGATGTAGAAATTATTTTTGTATTCTTGAATCTTTAGAAAATTTGTTCTCGAAAATTCTTGTTGTGTTCGGGATTGTTGTTGTGGTTGGGAAATCATATTACTTTGGAGGAAGCCATTGTTTGTCTAGAACAATTGCTTGGAGCTGTGGAGGAGGCACTACATCAGACCTTCAAATACTCAAGCATTGGATTACAAGTTCTTTCCTTTGTTTTTTGTTAAGTTTTTAATTGAAAAAATTTATGGATTACATCTTCTCTATGAAAAATATTGCTTTGTGTAAGAAAGATTGTATTGCCGTAAATAGTTCCTCTGTAAATAAATTTTTCTGTAGAGGCATTTTTTTTCTATAGGTTGAAATCCTTTGTGGAAAACCTTAGTAAATGGCTATTTGGGTATTCTAGTGAAATTAATTAAACCCATAAGGAAATGTTTAGGGATTTGGAAAGAAAAACCCTCTCTGGAAGAAGTTTTCCTGTAAGTTGCTTTTCTCGAGAAAATTTAATGTGACTTAAATGGTATGAATTTTATTGTTCTTGAAGAATTTTTTTCTAGATGGTTGTAAAAGAAAACCTTAGTATTTGATTTAAAAAATTCATCTGAGGAAATTAAACTCTCTATTAATTGACTTCTCGGAGATATTTTGTAAAAATTGGATATTTTTCCTATAGCTGAACTTTTTGGAAAAAATTTCCCCAAATTAACTATTGTTTTGAAATTATTTAAATATATATATATATTTATATATGATTTATGAAGTCTTTGTAAATTATCTACTTAGAAAGGGAACCATGTGTTGGAAATTACTTCTTTGTAGAATTTGAGGTTTTTACCTGTAGAAGGTCATTTTCAAAAGAATTTCCCTAGTTAAAATTATCGATTAAAAATTCTTTGTATATATATTATATATAGATATATGTGTATATATATAAATTTCCATATATACATACACATATATATACATCATATATATTTATTTATAAGTGATCATAATGTAAATTGTTTAAATATTCCTGGAATCGTTGTACGGTGAAATCCGTATATCGCAGGATGTTAGTTTTTTATTTGTTTTGATATTGCAAATTTTAAATGGCGAAAGCTAACTGCTAGACAAAATTCACCTATGTGTATATGATAGCATATGCGGCCATACCACATGGAGAAAAGATCCGCGACGGAAGAGATGGGACCCGCGGTGATGGAAAAGGTTGCCAGACGGAAGGAAAGACACGACGACCAGACGTCTCATCCCCCGTGCCATTTTTTGTCCCGTCGTCGGGAAATCATGTCAGTGCCAACAGTTTTTCAAAATAATCGTTCGACATGGATGGACAAAAAGCCAAAAACATGGCCATATGAAATGATTATTAGCAAATAATAAAAAGGGCCGACAAGGTCCCATTTTCGCCATTTTTGGATGGCGACAGTTTGGTGGATAGTGAGGGCAAGAGTAGCACCAGAGTAGCAGCCATGCGGAGCTCCTTCAGGTATGTATATCCGCTCTATGAATGTGCCATCTTGCCATTATGCCATGAAAAATGAAGAAATGAACGGGCATTCGTTGCTCCATTAAGGGTTTGTTATTTTCAGTTCAGGGTTTTAGTTTTTCGTCTCCTCCCATCTGTGTTTTTAAAATTATGGGGTTGTCAAAGAATCTATTTAATTGAAAGGGTTTTTTTCTATCGAGGGTTTTGAAATTTTTTGTTTGTTTCCTCCCCGTTTGCTAGTTATCGAATTTTTCCCTTTCCGAATGAAAAAAAGCGACAACCCATTTTAGAAATATGAGTGAAATTACTGAATAATGTTTGTAGAAAGCAAAATCTGTGGGTTCTGCAATGAAATGCTATATTTCAAAAATCATGTAAAACCTAGAATGTCACCATTGTTTGCATTGTTTTTTGGAATGGATAGAAAAGGGAATACCGTGGCATTCAAAATCATAATTGGGAAATAGAAAAAAGCCCACATCCAATCCCATTTTTTCTGCCATTTTATGCACTGTTGTTTTGGAAAACACATTGTCTCCTAAAACTCGGACTATTATAAAACCCACTGTTTCACTACGACGTCTCTTCATGTTATGTATGTATCCATGTAAGTTCATGTGTATGTTTTTGATGCATTTTTTCAATGTGCATAGGTGAATTTTGTCTAGCATTTTGCCAGCTCCCGCCCATTTGGCAAAAGCTAATTGGGAAATAGTCAAAAAGCCCACTGAAATACTCCACATTATGTTTCCCAAATTTCAAGTTAAAACATCTTGCAAAACCCACTGCTTGCAACAAAATTACCCCTCACCTCGATCTCATCTGTATTCTACTCCAAATCCTCCATGTGCACTCCACTCTTTAGCTTATTTGGTCGGTATTCTCCTCGAAGTTGTCCACGTGCTCTCAGACCTTCACCTTTCCCTTTCAACATGCACACAGGAAACAAAACAAATAGTATTTTTGCCTTGCTTTCTCCAAATAGAAAAGGTGCATGCCATTCCCTTCCACTTTCCCCATGCCACAAAAAAGAAATAGGAAAAAGCCCACATCCAATCCCATTTTTGCCGACATTTTATACACTGTTGTTTTGGGAAACACACTGTCTCCTAAAACTCAGACTTTTGTAAAACCCACTGTTTCACTACGACGTCTCCTCATGTTATGTATGTATCCATGTATGTTCATGTGTATGTTTTTCATGCATTTTTTCAATGTGCATAGGTGAATTTTTCTAGCAGCTAGCCGGCTCCCGCCCATTTGGCGAAAGCTAATTGGGAAATAACAAAAAGCCCACATCCAATCCCATTTTTGCTGCCATTTTATACACTGTTGTTTTGGAAAACACAATGTCTCCTCAAATTCAGACTATTGTAAAACCCACTGATTCACTATGACGTCTCCTCATGTTATGTATGTATCCATGTATGTTCTTATGTATTTTTTTCATGCATTTTTCGATGTACATAGGTGAATTTTGTCTAAGATTTAGTTGAAATGCAAGTCTGATAATGTTTTTTCTATCAAGGGTTTTGAAAAACACACTATCTCCTAAAACTCATAATTGGTAACTGGCAAAAATCCCACATCCAATCCCATTTTTTCGCCCATTTTATACATTGTTGTTTTGGAAAACACACTGTCTCCTAAAACTCAGACTATTGTAAAACCCACTGTTTCACTACGGCGTCTCCTCATGTTATGTATGTATCCATGTATGTTCATGTGTATGTTTTTCATGCATTTTTTCAATGTGCATAGGTGAATTTTGTCTAGCAGCTAGCCAACTCCCGCCCATTTGGTGAAAGCTAATTGGGAAATAGCAAAAAGCCACATCCAATCCCATTTTTGTCGCCATTTTATACACTGTTGTTTTGGAAAAAACAATGTCTCCTCAAATTCAGACTATTGTAAAATCCACTGATTCACTATGACGTCTCCTCATGTTATGTATGTATCCATGTATTTTCTTATGTATTTTTTTCATGCGTTTTTCGATGTACATAGTTGAATTTTGTCTAGGATTTAGTTGAAATGTAGGTATGATAATGTTTTTTTTGTCGAGGGTTTTGAAAAACACACTGTCTCCTAAAACTCATAATTGGTAATTGGCAAAAAGCCCACATCCAATCCCATTTTTTCCACCATTTTATACACTGTTGTTTTGGGAAACACACTGTCTCCTAAAACTCAGACTGTTGTAAAAACCATTGTTTCACTACGACGTCTCCTCATGTTATGTATGTATCCATGTATGTTCATGTGTATTTTTTTCATCCTTTTTTTCAATGTGCATAGGTGAATTTTTTCTAGAATTTTGAAATCAACATATCTTATGTTATTTTCATATTTGAATTTATGCTTAAAACTGGCATATTGTATGTTATATACGTATGTGAATTTTGTGCAGGAGTTAGCTTGCTCCCTCCTTAACTCCTGGAGAAAATTCAGTTATGTATATAACATAGGATATGCCCCCCATAACGCATGGGGAAAAGAGTCACGATGGAAGAGGTGGGACTGGTGAGGGAAAAGGTTGTCGGAAGAGAAGGAAAGACTTGAGGGTGGGACGTCTCATCCCGTGTGCCATTTGTTGTCTCGTCACTAGGAAATCGTGTCAATGCTAGTGGGTTTTCAAAGTAATTGTTCGGCGTGGATGGAAAAAAATCCAAAAACGTGGCATTCGAAACCATTATTAGCAAATATCTTGTTCAATAACAATAGTTAGTGTTATGCACACAGTAAGAGGACAATGTATTGAATTTGAGCTTCATAATTTTTAACAAACCTTACTTTCAAAAAAACACTCTTCTTCAATATCTGCCCAACACATTATTCACATAACAATTGCATCATGGAAATCACAGTGGGTTGTGGCTCACTTATTATTTTATGCAGGTTGTGAGAAATGAATGTTTTGAAGTTTGCGTTGTACTCTTTTAACAACACCTACTTCGAGAAAAATAGTCTTTTTCAATATCTGCCCATATGTTTCCAACACAAAATTTACATAATAGTAGCATCATGGAAAACACAGTGGGTTGTGGCTCACTTCTTATTTTTTTCAATCTCCTTGTTTAAATGTAAATGGAAAGCTTAAGGTCTGAGTCCACGTGGAGGAGTTGGAGTAGAATACCGACGAAATGGAGGTGAGGGGTAATTTGAAATTTGGGAAACACAATGTGGAGTATTTTAGTTTCTTGAATGTCTTCCAAATCACACATTCCATTGTTGTGTTTAAATTTTGCACCATTGAAAAAAGAAACTACAAAAAATAATTCTGAATGGGAAACGCAGTGCTGGGTTTCAATAAAAAAACTGTACAAAATTATTTTGAATGGGAAACACAGTGCTAGGTTTCAATTATTTGAATCTCCTTGTTTAAATGTAATGGGTTGTCTCATGTTGGGTTGCTTGCTTCTTAACACCCACGGGTTTTCAACATGGAATGTTACTTGACTATCTTCCAAATCACACATTCCATTGTTGTGTTTAAATATTGCAACATTGAAAAAAAAAGGTGCATAAAAGAATTCTAAATGGGAAACACAGTGTTGGGTTTCAGTTATTTTAATCATCCACTTGAGATGTAAAGGGTCATCTCATGCTGGGTTGTTTGGTTCTTAACACCCATGGTTTTGTAGGATGGAATGTTACAAAACAGTATGAAAGTCTTCCAGATCACACCTTCCATTCTTCTGTTTAAGTTTGAAGTATGTAAAAAATTGCATGCTTCATAACACATTGCATTTTTCAACCTCCACATCACAACATACCCTAGCCCTTTCTGGTTTTTAGACCAGTATATCTAGGTGTGCACATTCTGTAGTGCATATCAGAAAATACAATGTGTTTTGAAGCCTGCCTTCACTTCATTATGTTTTGCAACAATTCATGTTGGAAAACCATTGGTGTTAAGAAAGAAGCGGCCCAAATAGTGTTGTAAAACCCTCTGCAACACTATTGGATAGTACGTGTCACCTGAATTTGGTCTAATTTCTCCTCCAACTTGTCTACGTGCATTGAAATGTTCAGCTTTCCTTTTCAATGTGCAGAGTGGAAAGAAATAGTATTTTCACCTTTCTTTCTCAAAACAGAAAAGGGCCAATACCTGCAACTGTTGCCGGGAAAACATGTCAGTGCTGGCGGGATTTCAAAATAATTTATCGGCATGGAAAAAAAGCCTAAAACGTGGCATTCAAAACCATTATTAGCAAATAATAAAAAGGGTCGACGAGGTCCCATTTTCGCCATTTTTGGACGATGACGTTTTGGTGGATAGTGAGGGCAAGAGTAGTGGAAGAGTAGTAGCCATGCAAAGCTCCTTTAGGTATATATATCCACTCTGTGTTGTGCCATCTTGCCATTATGCAATGAACAATGAAGACAAGAACAACTATTTGTTGCTAGAAAATAGTATTTTCACCTTTCTTTCTTGAAATAGAAAAGTCCCAAGAGCAGGAAACAAATAGTATTTTCATCTTTCTTTCTTGAAACAGAAAAGGCCCATGTCATTCCCTTCCACTTTTTCTGCACTAGACAAAAGAAACTTGTCCGCAAAGCTAACCCACCACTTTTTTTCCTGGCAATAGGTGGGAAAACCCACCTGACGACGCCATTAACTCCCACCTGACCATCACCCGGACGTTTTGTTCTGTCTGTCGGTTTTGTGCCAATCGCCATTCTGGCCGGCCCTGCACTACGATGTCTTGTCATGCTATGTATGTTTCCATGTATGTTCTCATGTATGTTTTTCATGTGTTTTTGAACAACTCTTTGCTACAGCCAAAATGTCATTTCGCTTTCTTTATCTGATTGGAACAAATTTTTACAACACTATATGGGTTGCTTGTTTTTGAACACCTTGTATCGACACAGTGCGTTTTCCAAATGTGCAGATAATGCGAGCATTTATTTGGTCGAATCAAATGAGGAAAATGAAATGCCATTTTGATCTCATGTTACATGAATAGGCGCTTTTTGTTTATGAGTTAGATTTCTCCTGATTGGAACAAATGTATTGCTCTCATTATTTGCATAGTTGAAAAACACACTACCTCCTCTCTGTTGCAAAGGGTTTTATAACACTATTTGGGTTGCTTGTTTCTCCTAAGGAGCCAACTAACTCCTAGACAAAATTCACCTATGTACATCAAAAAATGCATGAAAAACATACATGGATACATACATAACATGAGGAGACGTCATAGTTGGAAAACACACTGTCTCCTCTCTATCACAAAGGGTTTTACAATACTATTTGGGTTGCTTGTTTGTTAAGGAGCCGACTAACTCCTAGACATACAATTACACCTATGTACATTGAAAAATGCATGAAAAACATACATGGATACATACACAACATAAGGAGACATCATAGTTGGAAAACACACTGTCTCCTCTCTGTTGCAGAGGGTTTTACAACACTATTTGGGTTGCTTGTTTCTTAAGGATCCGCCTAAATCCTAGAAAAAATTCACCAATGTACATCAAAAAACGCATGAAAAACATACATGGATACATACATAACATGACGAGACGTCATAGTTGGAAAACACATTGTTTCCTCTTTGTCGCAGAGGGTTTTACAACACTATTTGGGTTGCTTGTTTCTTAACACCTTATATGGGGACATTGTATTTTCCAACACTGCAAATAGTGCGAGCATTTATTTGGTCGAATCAAATGACGAAAATGAAATGCCATTTTTATCTCATGTTACATACATAGGTGCTTTTTGTTTATGAGTTAGCTTTCTCCTGATTCCTGATTGGAAGAAATGAATTTATCCAACATAATGAACGTTCATTGCTTCACAGTTCTAGCAGAATGGCAAAATAACACATATGATTGCTGATATATACTAGTGTTAGCGATAGGTTAAATTGGAAATTAAATTCCAATGTACAATTTAATATGTTCATTTATTGTTTGTGCAAGCTGTCATTTTGCACTAAGCAGAACATATAAATTTTATATTGGGGAAATTTGGAAGAAATACAATTATTTCTAGCACCAATTGTCTTTAATTTTCCAATTTAATCTATCGCTAACACTTGTCTTTCTTCTAGGTGGTTTATATAGGCCACGAAAGAAGATTCAACAAAATAAGGGCAGATGAATTGACAAGGATGCTTCAGGAAATGTGAACCTTCTGGAGTAAATACAGGTGATTCCGGCTTCCATAGCTTGAATCGCAAGTGTAGTGGACACATAGTAATGTTAATAATAATAAATGTAAGAACATAAATTGACATTTTATTATAAATTGTATCCTAACAGGGTTAGTATAAACCATAATTCTATAGCATATAAACAAAAGTTCAACAAGGTTTTGTTGTAAAATGATTTAGTGAAAAAATATTCCACAGAAGATAAAGAAAAATAGCACACCTACCAGTTGAACAAGGCTTTAGAATAATAAGTTTGTATAGGATACCTACCAGAGTTGAACAAGGCTTTAGAATAATAAGTCTCTACAGCATACCTACCAGAGTTGAACAAGGCTTTAGAATAATAAGTTTCTATAGCATACCTACTAGAGCTGAACAAGGCTTTCTTTGTTGCAGATTTTATTCTAGTAAAACATATTTTATAACAGCATAAAGAAAAAGAAAAGTTTCCATAGCATTATCTACCAGTTGAACGAAGGTTTCCATAGCTGAGTAACTTTATTTGCCATAAAGTTGATCTTGGTCTAACAACTTACAAGTTACTAAAGAGTATTCAGTCCACTACTAAAGGGCTGCTAAATTAAATAAAGTTTAGAACATATGACACATATATGCAAAGCGGAGCCAAATTTAATAGCTTTGGCTAGTTGTCAGCAGAAGGTCCCTGCTAGAACAGACACATTTGTCTCTTCATTAAGATGACAGTTTTGTATGAAGTTTCCTAACTATATAAGTCATCGTCATCTTTATTATCTATTGTAGAAAATACATGTGAAGCCCGAGTAGGAGTACTAGCAGGTCTGTCTGGAGATCGAAACTCGGACCTAAAGCCTTGAGATTGTTGTAGTGTTTGTGCAAAGGCTTGATACTTCCAAATATCAGCATCACTGACAATTCTTCGGGAATATTTCATAGACTCCTCAAAATGAGCAGCTTTTATTTCAGCTACCTCATTACTATCATCCTCATCCATTGCCTCAGGATTCTCAGCTCTTTTTCGTTCACATTGAATTTCCTGAAAGTGTGGGGGAAGAGGTTATGGTAAAATTGAAACGAATGCTAGTATGATGAATTGAAATAACAAGCTACAAGTTGAGGTAAGTTCAATAGGTAGACTACTGCTCTATCTTAAAAATTAGTAACATAACAGTCAAAATAAAAACCATTAGAAATCCATAAACATATCTAGTTTGCAAAAGATGGCACAATTGGAACTCACCTTCTCAATATTTTCTGTAATAGCATACTTGCAAGCCCTCCAACAAATCTTAGTGATATCGGCTCCACTGAATCCTTGGGTATAATGGGCCAGTGTCATTAGGTCTACATCCTTTGATATGGGTGACTTTCTCAAGCAAGATTTGAAGATTTGATAACGTGAGGACTCATCAGGTAAGGGAATATAAATCAGCTAGTCAAGTCGGCTAGGCCTTAACAATGCAGGATTGATGATATTAGGCCTATTTGTAGCAGCAATAATGATAACTATTTTCTTGGCTATCTTACAAGCCATCTCCATCAACAGCTAATTAAGGACTCTATCTACAACACCACTAACATCCCCAACACTACTACCACACTAGAAACATGCAAAATAATTATGCATCACAAGTTAGAGCCTACTTCAAAAAGGTCAAACAAAATTCCCAGTCATTTATAGTCAACCTTAAAATTTTACTTATAAAAAAGCAACACACCTGTGTAGCAATAGAATTGAGCTCATCATAAAACAGGATAGAAGGAGCTGACCCTCTGGCCTTATAAAAAATGTGTCACATTAGCCTCACTCTCTTGAAACCACATTGATAACAATTCAGGGCCCTTCACACTGATGAAATTGGCCTGGAATTCATTGGCAATGGCTTTTGCAAGCAATGTCTTTCCACAACTCGGTGGTCCATAAAATAGCACTTCTTTTGAAGGAGACATTCCAAAATTTTCAAATTTCTCAGAATGCTCCATTGCATATTGAACAGTGTACACCAAACTCATATGAATTTTGTTAGTTCATATCTCCTTCAAAAGCAGGTTTTCTACATTGAAAGAAAAGCAAGGCACAAATATAGTGAACCACGTATCTCAATATGCCTCTTGAAGCTCCCTCTTGACATTTTCCAACCCTCCAATATCTTCCCAAGTGACATTTGGAACTTGACAACCTGTCAATGTTTTCCCAATATTCATAAGCAAATTCACCATTATGAAAATCATCGGAAACAACCAAACTTAGGAATTGAAAATTTAGGGGCACAATAGATCAATAGTTTAAAAATACAATCCCTACTTAATCGATATGAGAAAAATTGAACGTCTAGACATGGTTTGGAAAAACTCACAGTTTCACGGATGACGGATGGGTTGCTAGAGCCCAATGCAGTTTGGAAATGCTAATTAGTCACGGCCATTGAATTTAGAATCTCAGCATCTATTGTCTCATATTCTAAGTCAATGACATCCATTTTTTCCCCAATACGTTGAAGTGCAGCCTCAGTGCACAAATCTGCAAGATTTGCTCCAACGTATCCGTGAGTATCCTTACCAACCCTTTTGAGATCAACCTGTACCAAGAATCCTAAAGATTAATATATACTGTCGCCAAGAAAAACAAAGATTAATAAATGCTCTCAAAATCCAAGCACTGCTTGACATTAGATCTAGAAGTACAAAAAGCAATTTAGGTTCTACAATACGTACATTATCAGAAAGCTTCATATTCTTCGTATGGATATGAAGCACTTCCAACCTACCTAGTTCATCCAGAAACCCAATGTCAATTTCCCTATCAAATCTTCCAAACCTTCTAAGTGACGGGTCAATATTATTTGGTCGGTTAGTTGCCGCAATCACAATAACATGAGCACGAGACTTAAGTCTGTCCATAACTGTAAGAAATTGAGAAACAATTCTCCTCTCAACTTCACCGTGGTTTTCTTCCCTCTTGAGAGCTATGGAATCAATTTCATCAATAAATATAATGGAAGGTGCATTCTTCTCAGCCTCCTAAAAGCCTTCCGGAGATTTCTTTCACTTTCTACGGCCAACTTTGACATAATTTCAGGTCGATTGATACAGAAAAAGAAGGCACCGGTTTCACTTGCAATTGCCCTACCAATTAAGGTTTTCCCAGAACCAGGTGGCCCATAAAGCATAATACCCTTTGGGGGTTTCACACCAATTGATTTGAAGAGTTGTGGGTGCTTGAGAGGAAGTTCTACGAATTCATGTATCCAAGCCATTTGTTTCCGTACACCACCAACATCATTATAACCTCTTTCATCTAATCTATCTTCATCCTCTCGCATTACAAGCTCCCATTCACAAAAAAAATTAGTATCTGGAGGAACAACACAGTATACCCCAGGGTTTTTCTCGATTACCTTAAAATCCACACTATGCATACCACCTCTTACAAGGAAAAGATCACGTTTTGGCACACAGACTTCACAAAGGCAAAAAGGCAGAGGGTTTTACAACACTATTTGGGTTGCTTCTTTCTTAACACCTTATATTGACACATTGTGTTTTCCAACCGTGCAGATAATGGGAGCATTTAGTTGGTCGATTCAGATGAGGAAAATGAAATGTCATTTTCATCTCATGTTTACATAAATAGGTGCTTTTTGTTTATGAGTTAGCTTGCTTGTTTCTTAACACCTTATATCGAGATAGTGTGTTTTCCAATTGTGCAGATAATGTGAGCACTTATTTGGTCGAATCGGATGATGAAAATAAAATGCCATTTTCATCTCATGTTACATAAGTAGGTGATATTTGTTTATGAGTTAGCTTTCTCTAGATTGGAACAATTGAATTGCTCTCATTATTTGCACAGTTGGAAAACACACTGTCTCCTCTCTGTTGCAATGGGTTTTACAACACTATTTGGGTTGCTTCTTTCTTAACTTATATCCAGACATTGTGTTTTCCAACCGTGCAGATAATGGGAGCATTTAGTTGGTCGAATCAAATGAGGAAAATGAAATTTTTTTTTCATCTCATGTTACATAAATAGGTGCTTTTTGTTTGAGTTAGCTTGCTTGTTTCTTAACACCTTATATTGAGACAGTGTGTTTTCCAACTGTGCAGATAATGTGAGCACTTATTTGGTCGAATCAAATGAGGAAAATGAAATGAATTTTTAATCTCATGTTACATAAATAGGTTCTTTTTGTTTATGATTTAGCTTTCTACTGATTGGAACAATTCAATTGCTCTCATTAGTTGCACAGCTGGAAAACACACTGTCTCCTCTCTGTCATAGAGGGTTTTATAATAAGTTATTTGGGTTGCTTGTTTGTTAAGGAGCTGGCTAACTCCTAGACATACAATTACACCTATGTACATTGAAAAATCGCATGAAAAACATACATGGATACATACATAACATGACGAGACGTCGTAGTTGGAAAGCACACTATCTCCTCTATGTTGCAGAGGGTTTTACAACACTATTTGGGTTGCTTGTTTCTTAACACCTTATATGGGGACATTGTATTTTCCAAAACTGCAAATAGTATGAGCATTTATTTGGTTGAATCAGATGACGAAAATGAAATGCCATTTTTATCTCATGTTACATACATAGGTGCTTTTTGTTTACAACTTAGGTTTCTCCTGATTCCTGATTGGAAGAAACAAATTTATCCAATAGAATGAATGTTCATTGCTTCACAGTTCTAGCAGAATGGAAAAATGGCACATATGATTGCTCATATATATACTAGTGTTAGCAATAGGTTAAATTGGAAATTAAATTCCCAATGTATAGTTTAATATGTTTGTTTATTGTGTGTGCAAGCTATCATTTTGCACTAAGCAGAACATACAAATTTTATATTGGGGAAATTTGGAAGAAATAAAATTATTTCTAGCACCAATTGTCTTTAATTTTCCAATTTAATCTATCACTAACACTTGTCTTTCTTCTAGGTGGTTTATATAGGCCACGAAAGAAGATTCAACAAAACAAGGGCAGGTGAATTGACAAGGATGCTTTAGGAGATGTGAACCTTCTGCAGTAAATACAGGTGATTCTGGCTCCCATAGCTTGAATCACAAGTGTAGTGGACGGTTAAATTTCCAAAATTTAATATGCATTTAGAAGTGCCGATTTGTTTGAAATTGTGAAATGTTGGGGTTTTCATTCAGCTGTCATTTTCATGTCATTCTAAAGTGTTTTGCGGTAATTTGAAATCTTTCACCAAATGAGTATATATGTGGTGCATAAGTTTTTTTGTAATAGTTCTTTTTACAATTTCGCTATTTGTATAGAATATTTAGTAAGTTATAAATGGTTCATTTTTTAACAACATCTGATGGCAATTTTGTAGGATGCTATTTCTATATTCTATTTCTGCTCTTTTTCAGTATGTTTTGATTTCACCACCACACTGCAAAAAGATGTGCACATATAACAAGCGACTACTCCAAATAGTTCTATGCAATGTATTAAATAGAACTCATAAAGACAATGGGTAGGAATAACTTAATTGATAATTTGGCCTAATCCCATTACTTGGCCCTAAATATTATAGACAAATTGTAAAAGAGCTATTAGAATAACAACATACATGGAAAGAAAAAGTGACGAAATGGGCAGATGGGATGAAACGTCCGAGCTATGGTTAGGCAAGAGTTAATGGCATCGTTACGTGCATTTTCTCAACTGTTGCTGAGCGAAAAAGCGGGCGGGTTAGCTTCGTCGGCAAGTTTCTTTTTTGTGGCGTGGGAAAAGTGGAAGGGAATGACGTGGGACTTTTCTGTTTGGAGAAAGCAAGGAAAAAATACTATTTGTTTTGTTTCCTGTCTGCATGTTGAAAGGGAAAGCAAAAGGTCTCAGTGCACGTGGATGACTTTGAGGAGAATATCGACCAAATTGAGGTGATGTGTACTATCCAATAGTGTTGCAGAGGGTTTGACAACACTATTTGGGTTGCTTCTTTCTTAAGATGTAGGGTTTTCCAACATGAATTGTTGCGAAACAGAATGAAGTGCATACTATGAATTACACTATGTGTTGAGGGTTATTATTGTCCCCATTAAATGAGAGATGTGCTATTTGATAAAATAAAACACCAGCTATACATTTTTATATTTGCATTACAAGACAAAGGTTGGGTATACCGTATAAGTAAAGGTAGGCTTCAAAACACATTGTATTTTCCAACATGCACTGCACAATGTGCACACCTAGATATACTAGTCTAAAAACTAGAAAGGGCTAGGGTATGTTGTGATGTGGAGGTTGAAAAATGCAATGTGTTGTGAAGCATGCAATTTTTTGTATACTTGAAACTTAAACACAACAATGGAAGGTGTGATCTAGAAGACTTTCATACTGTTTTCTAACATTCCATCTTACAAAACCGTGGGTCTTAAGAACCAAGCAACCCACCATGAGATGAACCTTTACATCTAAACATGGAGATTCAAATAACTGAAACCCAGCACTGTGTTTCCCATTCAGAATTATTTTGTGCAATTTTTTTTTTTCAATGGAGCAAAATTTAAACACAATAATGGAATGTGTGATTTAAAGACATTCAAGTAACATTCCATGTTGCAAGACCATGCATGTTAAGAAGCAAGCAACCCACCATGAGACGACCCTTTACATTTAAACAAGGAGATTCAAATAACTAAAACCAAGCACTGTGTTTCCCATTCAGAATAATTTTGTACAGTTTTTTAATTGAAACCCAGCACTGTGTTTCCCATTCAGAATTATTTTTTGCAGTTTCTTTTTTCAATGGTGCAAAATTTAAACACAACAATGGAATGTGTGATTTTGAAGACATTCGAGCAACTGAAATACTCCACATTTTGTTTCCCAAATTTCAAACACAAAGAACTTGTAAAACCCTCTACATTAAAACAAGGAGATTCAAATAACTGAAATCCAACACTGTGTTTCCCATTCAGAGCTATTTTGTGCAATTTTATTATCAATTGACTTAAATTTAAACACAACAATGGAATGTGTGATTTGGAAGACATTCAAGAAATTGAAATACTCCACATTGTGTTTACCAAATTTCAAATTACCCCTCACCTCCATTTCGTCAGTATTCTACTCCAACTCCTCCACGTGCACTCAGACCTTAAGCTTTCCATTTATATTTAAACAAGGAGATTGAAAAGAATAAGAAGTGAGCCACAACCTACTATGTTTTCCATGATGCTACTGTTATGTAAATTTTGTGTTGGAAACATATGGGAAGATATTGAAAAAGAGTGTTTTGCTCGAAGTAGGTGTTGTTAAAAGAGTACAACGTGAACTTCAAAACATTCATTTCTCACAGCCTGTATAAAATAATAAGTGAGCCACAACCCACTGTGTTTTCCATGATGCAACTATTATGTGAATAATGTGTTGGGCAGAGATCAAACAAGAGTGTTTTGCTGCAAGTAAGGTTTGTTAAAAATTATGAAGATCAGATTCAATACATTGTCCTCTTACTGTGTGCATAACACTAGCTGTTGTCTTCTTATGGTTTTTGCAAAGTCAGGGACAACCCATTGTCTTTTCCATACTGCAACAATTAAGTAAATTTTTTGTTCGAAACATATGAACAGGTAGTGAACAAGTCTGTTTTTCTTAAAGAAAGGGGTCGCATAAGACAAGAAAGGGAAGTTGAAAACATTATTTTGTTACAGTCACGAGAAAATAAGAAGTGAGCCACAACCCACTATGTTTTCCATGATGCTACTGTTATGTAAATTTTGTGTTGGAAACATATGGGCAGATATTGAAAAAGAGTGTTTTGCTCGAAGTAGGTGTTGTTAAAAGAGTACAACGTGAACTTCAAAACATTCATTTCTCACAGCCTGCATAAAATAATAAGTGAGCCACAACCCACTATGTTTTCCATGATGTAATTATTATGTGAATAATGTGTTGGGCAGAGATCGAACAAGAGTGTTTTGCTGAAAGTAAGGGTTGTTAAAAATTATGAAGCTCAGATTCAATACATTGTCCTCTTACTCTATGCATAACACAGAGCGAATATACATACCCAAAGGAGCTCTACATGGCTGCTACTCTTGCCCTCGCTATCCACCAAAACTTCTCCATCCAAAAAAGGAAAAAATGGGACCTTGTCGGCCCTTTTTATTATTGGCTAATAATCGTTTTGAATGACAATGTTTTTGGCTTTTTGTCCATCCACGTCGAACGATTATTTTGAAAAACCGCCGGTGCTGACACAATTTCCCAGCGATAGGACAACAAACGGCATGAGGAATGAGACATCCGGCCATCATGTCTTTCCTTATGTCTGGCAACCTTTTCCATCACCGCGAGTCCCACCTCTTCCGTCGTGGCTCTTTTCTCCATGCGGTATGGCCGCATATGTTATCATATACACATAGGTGAATTTTGTCCACAAGTTAAGGAGGGAGCAAGCTAACTCCTGGACAAAATTCACATATGTATATAACATAGGATATGCTAGTTTCAGGCATAAATTCACATATATATATAACTTAGGATATGCCAGTTCCTCTGCAACAGAGAGGAGACAGTGTGTTTTCCAACTATGATGTCTCTTCATGTTGTGTAGTATCCATGCATGTTTTTAATGCGTTTTTCAATGTACATAGGTGAATTTTGTCTACAAGTTATGCCGGTTTCAAATTCCTAGACAAAATTCACCTATGCACATTGAAAACCGCATGAAAAACATACATAAGAACATACGTGGACACATACATAACATGAGGAGACGTCGTAGTGAAACAGTGGGTTTTACAATAGTCTGAGTTTTACGAGACAGTGTGTTTTCCAAAACAACAGTGTATAAAATGGCGGTGAAAATGGGATTGGATGTGGGATTTTTCTTATTTCCCAATTATGATTTTGAATTCCATGGTATGCCCTTTTTTATCCATTCCAAAAAACAATGCAAACAATGGTGACATTCCGGGTTTTTCATGATTTTTGAAATATAGCATTTCATTATAGAACCCACAGATTCTGCTTTCTACAAACATTATTTAGTAATTTCACTCATATTTCTACAATGGGTTGTCACTTATTTCATTCGGAAATGGAAAAATTCGAAAACCAGCATATAGGGAGGAAACAAAAAAACCCTCGACACAAAAAAAATGCTTCAAACCGGCATATCCTACGTTATATAAATATGTGAATTTTGTCTAGGACTTAGCTTGCTCCCATTATATATAACCTAAATGATCCTAAAGTTAAAAAATAACCATAATTATTTAAGCTTTTGAGAAGCGACGGACAACCCGCTGGGTTTTCCATACTGCAACTTTACTTTTTTTTTGTAAGCAACTTTTGTTGCAAGCAAGGGCAGTTATAAAATATGAAAGTGACTGTTAATACATTGTTTTCTTATGGTGTGCATAACACTAAGTGTTGTCATTGAACAATATTTGAAAAGTGAAGGACAACCCAGTGTGTTTTCCATCGTGCAATATTTTTTGTGCATCTTATGTTTGAAACATATTCCGATATTAAAATAGAATGTTTAGTGCATGTGATGGATTCTTATAAAATATGAATGTGAACTTCAATACAGTGTTTTGTAACAGTCTGAATAACAGAAAGTGTTGTCTTTTAACAGTTTGTGGGTTGCATGGTTTATAACACCCTATGTTTTCCAACCTGAAAATTCGGATAAGAGTTTGAGTGTCTTGAAAAGCTTTTGTTATTTTCATTGTATGAATGTAAAAATGGCACCTCCAAAAATTACAACTGTTAGTTATGGTATAAATTGCAATTCAGTATCTTCGCATGATTGACAATAATAATTGGACAAAATAATTGCATGTTGTAAAATAGAGTGGGTTACTTGTATAGCATTTTACAAAAGTGTGGGTTGTGCATTTCAATTTCTTCTTTTCATTGAAAAAAATATATGCTTGGTTATTGCAAAATTGTGCAATAAATTTTTGAACTTTAACTGTCCATAACACTTGCAACAATTTTACAGTTTACAGGAAACCAAGGATGCATGTTGTAAAATGAAAATCGGTTCCTGCAGTGAAGAATGTCATTGACGTGGACAGCACACCTGAAAGGTTGTGTAGTAGGGAATCTTCTTCGGGGCGGTCCCATTCACGAAATGCGCAAGTAAGATCTGGTGATTACAAGATGCAATCCAATGTATAATTTTAATCTCTCATAAGTGGTTATGAGGTTGATTGGAAAGTGCGAATGTTTTATTCAGGAGGCAGCAACCGCGATATAGAGGAAGTCCCCTCGTTTTATGAAAACGGTCAACTGTAAGGCAGTGACGTGTTTGGTAATTGATTGTGAACTTGCAATCGCCCTTCCCTTCCTATGCATGAATCAGAATGCTTTTTAATTTCAGTTCAAAAATATCATGTCTCTTACAAATATTCTAATTTTGGCATATATTGTTCCTTTGATTCAGGAAAATAATCAGGGAGATGATCTCGCTCTTGCCATAGTCCATGACCGGAAGGAAAAGCGTGCAGAGGGAGACCCTAAGGATGGAGAGGGATCCAATGAAACACGGGGTGATGTGGTGGGCGGGAAGGTAGATATAATAACTGAATTATTGCATCGTTTGGCTGTGTATATATGTTGTGCATTCAATTTGATTGAATATCAAATATATTAAGCGTTTTTCTTTTCCAAACTTGTTGTGCAGGTTGCTGCTGAATACAGAAGAGAAACAGTGAATGGCAGATATATATATTATTGTATTGTAGAAGAATGTACCAGAAAGTATTATGATTGGAGAGTGTTCAACATGCATAGGTTTCAGCATCACCACCTTCCTATTCTTGACGCACCAAAGCATGGCCGAGTTGTGTTGGGGAGGGGGGAACCAAAACAACCCGCTCCTCCCCCTAATAAATTAAAAGAGTACCTTCTAAAGAAGGTGGAAAATACAGAGTACCAAATGAATATACGGTAACATCTACAGTAGAAGCGTGTTGCTAGACATGTCTATCAAAATTTTGGGAGGCAAAACTTCCTTCAACTTCCCTAAGAAGGAAAGTACGAGGTGAAGAAGCAAATGGAATTATACAACACTAACAAGATGAAGGAGAAGAGAAGGAAAAGAATATTACGATTGCAGGAGAGAAAGAGACAAGAAGGAATGGTAATGTTGAATTGAACTATTAAATGTGAATTTTCCTTGCTTAATCTTTTTTGTTCAGATGCATAGAAGGTTCACTTAACGTTAACTTACATGACATGCCAGGGTGATGGTCGAGAAGTGGTTTCTTCCCACCAGCAAAGTAGGGCTCATTCGCTAGAGGAAGCTATGGCCATGAAAGGCGAAGAGGGTTTTGTTCCTCCCACCCCTATGTATAAGATTCAGAATAAGAATCCTACATAGTTGAAAGTTTCAAGGCACCATCTGAAGAAGAAACGAAAACAAACGGTGATCTCCAAATCTTCTGTTTACTATAAAGTTTGTTTTGCTTATTTGAAAGAATTGGTTACATGCATATGAGTTTGGTGCAACATTTCAATTCCTCCTATTACACAAAAATGATGAACAATGAATTGCTGCCCTCAAGCAGGTTTTTTTTATTTTCAATGGTGAAAAATTGCCCATGGAAGCACAAGATGATGTTATTCCTCTTGACCTGCCGTCTAACAATGTTGAGAAGAAGAAGAAGAAGAATGAGCATATGCTGTCAAACGTGTCAAGGTGCCTTGACATGGAGGAAGTAGAAGAAACGGTGAATTGCAATTCTTTTATTTATTTTTTGTTTTGATTATTTCAATGAATTGGTTGCATGCACCTGATTTTGAAATGACCTTTTAATTCCTGCTATTACAAGGCAAGGATAAACAACGAAGTGCTGGCCTTGACCTAATTGGATATGTCGTTACGATTGACATGAGAGAGGCTAATACAGATGGACATGCGGATGGGGAGAGCACTGGCCACGAAGTGGGACAGGGTAACATAGATGGTCATGAGGACGGGGAGAACACTGGGTTGAATGTGGAACTGGGTGACAAAGATGGACATGGGGACGGGGAGAGGTGCGGTGTGCCATCTATATCGGTATGAAACCCAACACACTTCCATGCTCTGTTCTTATTTCTTTAGGAATATTTTAATGTGCCTTCAATTATGCTTCACGTCAATGACATTTCCATTGCAGGAAAATCCGGTGGATGAACAGATGATAGAGTTCAACAGCATAACTTTTAAGGTCGGTGATCACGTCGACCTTTGGAGGTTGCATAAATGGGTTGCGAAAGGCATTCTACATGTTGTCGCCAAAAACGCTCACACCCACTACTTGAGGCAACCATAAAATTATGCGAGTCAACATTGTTGAGGCCATTGATGGTCGATGCTACATGCCTTTTCCCATGCTTGGCACAGAGACCATCGCAGAGTGCGTGGGTGGCTTTGTCATATGGCAACTTGCCGAGATGAAGCATTTTGTTCTAGAGGTACACATAAACGATATGTTGTTGTATATATATCATACTGCATATATTGTTTCCATGCATACGTTAATTCTCATTAATTGTTTGCTATAGGGTGAAGCTGTTAAACCTGACACGGACAAAGCACAGAGTACAAAGAAATATGTTGTTTCATGTTCATCATTTGTGAGGGTTCGTGGATTTGGAATCACCCCCCCCCCCGCCCGAAATACACAAGGAACCTAAGAAACATGTCGTATTTTACGCAAGCCTAAACTCAATTGCAAGGAATAGGAGGTGTAGGAATTGATGAGACAGGTTCCAATTATTGATTCTGCTTTGTGGGTTTCAATATTTCAATATTGAACAATTGTGGTGTAGAGATACACCATTTGCATATGTTTCAACACTATGGTGTTATACATTTGATACGAGAATTTTCATGGGCCTCTTTAATTATTTTATTATTGTACAATTATGCTGAACATATAAGCATATATACTTATTTCATGTCATTGGAACAAATAATTGTTATCCATTTCATATCAAACTTTAAGAAAAATAGTCTTGTTCACTATCTGTTAATATGTTTGGAACACAAATTTTACATAACTCATGTTGTCCCCTGTGGCATGTGTTGGCATAAATGTCAAAGCAATAAGACAATAAGATGTTCTTGATTGGTAAACAAATCAGTATTGGTTTGGTAATTCAGTTGATGGTCTCTTCATTTTAGTTCTTTGACAATCACTTGACTTGGCATACAAGTGTTTTTCAACTCTAGTACACTGCATATTGTTTCATGTTCACTCATCTTGCATATTGTGATAAGGATCTAAAATTATGACTATATGTAAATAGAATTATATGAGTTGAAACAATTATGAAGACAATTTTTTTCCTCATGTTCATTTATTTATCATATGTCATTCAGTTATAAAGTTATAGTAAGATTATGTTATCTTGTAAATATTTCAGCTTTTTGGTTTGTATAATGATCAGTCTTTGCGATCTGGTTATGGTCTTTATGTTCATACATGTTAAAAATCATAAAACATGCTTCATAACTAAATTGCTCTAGAGCTTGCACTTTACATTTGGTTATTAATGCTAAAGTGGTTGGTATGGTAACAATCGATGCCACCATTTATCAATAAATTTGAGATTTTTTTTTTTTTAAAATCCAGGAGGTATGGGATTTGAAACCCATCAAGTGTCGGTAATCTAGTTTTGGATTGTGATAATCCATACAAGTGGATAGAATGATATACTAATATTTGAAATGCACCATTTGTAATGCATATTATATATATAACTACCTAAAAAATATTGTTGGGTCTCAATCCTAGAAACATAGAAATAAGGACTATCCATGACTCACTCACAAGATCAAATCAACTTCCAAATTAACAAGTTCTATGCCTCAAGAAAAGAATGATGAAAATCAGCCTAATGTCAACAATTTCAAAGGTGATTACAATAGGCCCATCAAAATATCTCAATCAAGTAATGCACCCTTGATTCTCATTATGTACCTTCAACCATATGGTAATGACAACAATGTGATTGGTAAAGTATTCATTTTAATGGTCTACCCTTACCCAAATGCCAATGACAAAGCAAAGCATATATTGATGGATTAGAAAACCCTATTCATCCTTCTAGAAAACCTTTAAAGTAAGGTTTTAAGTCTCAATATTCTAAAACACCACTCTGTATGAGTTGTTTATCCTCTACAAACTTCCCTATTCATCCTTCTAGAAAACCTTTAAAGTAGGGTTTTAAGTCTCAATATTCTAAAATGCCACTCCCTATGAGTTGTTTATCCTCTACAAACATAGTTGTTCAAACCTCTTCTCCATTTAAGGAGGGTAATTTACTGCTAAAAAAATATTTATCTTGGAGTATTTTCTCCATACAACCTGAATTGGTTCCTCTATAATAGTTACTATACATAACTATTGGGGGATGGAAAACACACCGTGTTTTCCCATACTTTGCAAATCTTGTTCAAAGACGGTAGTTAGTGTTATGCACACAGTAAGAGGACAATGTATTGAATTTGAGCTTCGTAATTTTTAACAACCCTTACTTTCAGCAAAACACTTTTGTTCGATCTCTGCCCAACACATTATTCACATAACAATTGCATCATGGAAAACACAGTGGGTTGTGGCTCACTTATTATTTTATGCAGGCTGTGAGAAATGAATGTTTTGAAGTTCACATTGTACTCTTTTAACAACACCTACTTTGAGAAAAACACTCTTTTTCAATATATGCCCATATGTTTCCAACACAAAATTTACATAATAGTAACATCATGGAAAAAAAAGTGGGTTGTGGCTCACTTCTTATTTTTTTCTGATTGTAACAAAATAATGTTTTCAACTTCCCTTTCTTGTCTTATGAGACCCCTTCCTTTAAGAAAAACAGTCTTGTTCACTACCTGTTCATATGTTTCAAACAAAAAATTTACTTAACTGTTGTAGTATGGAAAACACAATGGGTTGTCCCTGACTTTACAAAAAAAGTAAGAAGACAATAGCTAGTGTTATGCACACAGTAAGAGGACAATGTATTGAATCTGAGCTTCATAATTTTTAACAATCCTTACTTTCAGCAAAACACTCTTGTTCGATCTCTGCCCAACACATTATTCACATAACAGTTGCATCATGGAAAACACAGTGGGTTGTGGCTCACTTTTTTTAATTTTTTTCTAGACTGTAACAAAATAATGTTTTCAACTTCCCTTTCTTGTCTTATGAGACCCCTTTCTTTAAGAAAAATAGTCGTGTTCACTACCTGTTCATATGTTTCGAACAAAAAATTTACTCAACTGTTGCAGTATGGAAAACACAATGGGTTGTCCCTGACTTTGCAAAAATAGTAAGAAGACAACAGCTGGTGTTATGCACACAGTAAGAGGACAATGTATTGAATACGAGCTTCATAATTTTTAACAACCCTTACTTTCAGCAAAACACTCCTGTTTGATCTCTGCCCAACACATTATTCACATAACAGTTGCATCATGGAAAACACAATGGGTTGTGGCTCACTTTTTCTTTTTTTTACGGACTGTAACAAAATAATGTTTTCAACTTCCCTTTCTTGTCTTATGAGACCCCTTTCTTTAAGAAAAATAGTCTTGTTCACTACCTGTTCATATGTTTCGAACAAAAAATTTACTTAACTATTGCAGTATGGAAAACACAATGGGTTGTCCCTAACTTTGCAAAAATAGTAAGAAGACAACAGCTGGTGTTATGCACATAGTACTAGGACAATTTATTGAATCTGAGCTTCATAATTTTTAACAATCCTTACTTTCAGCAAAACACTCTTGTTCGATCTCTGCCCAACACATTATTAACATAACAGTAGCATCACAGAAAGCACAGTGGGTTGTGCCTCACTTTTTTTTTTCTAGATTGTAACAAAATAGTCTTTTAAACTTCAATTTCTTGTTTTATGACACCCCTTACTCTAGCAAAAATAGTTAGAAGACAACAGCTAGTGTTATGCACATAGTAAGAGGACAATGCATTAAATCTGAGCTTCATAATTTTTAACAACCCTTACTTTCAGCAAAACACTCTTGCTCGATCTCTGCCCAACACATTATTCACATAACAGTAGCATCATGGAAAGCACAGTGGGTTGTGCCTCACTTATTTTCTTTTCTGGACTGTAACAAAATAGTCTTTTCAACTTCAGTTTCTTGTTTTATTACACCCCTTACTTTAGCATAAACAGTTAGAAGACAACAACTAGTGTTATGCACAGAGTAAGAGGAAAATGTATTGAATCTGAGCTTCATAATTTTTAAGAACCCTTACTTTCAGCAAAACACTCTTGTTTGATCTCTACCCAACACATTATTCACATAACAACAGCATCATGGAAATCACAGTGGGTTGTGCCTCACTTATTTTCTTTTCTGGACTGTAACAAAATAGTCTTTTCAACTTCAGTTTCTTGTTTTATGACACCACTTACTTTAAGAAAAACAGTAAGAAGACATCAACTAGTGTTATGCACACAGTAAGAAGACAATAAAAGTTGCAAATTTTGATATTCCATTTCAATATCCTTATAGATTTCGATGAGAAGATGTACAAGAAAAGTTGCAGAATGGAAAACACAGAATGTAACAAAATAGTGTATTCAAGTTCACCATCAAATTTTATAATAACAATACGCATCAGACAATGAAATGTAAAAATATTTCGCGTCAATATTACACAATCTGAACAAAATTACAATGCACATTTAATACTGGTCACACTGAAGACTATGTCAACCATTTATGAATAGGTATAATCTCTATGTTCTCAGCATTTGGAAGCATTTTTCGTACTCTGATTGTCAAGGTGGAATTGACAGCATACAATGTTGCCACCCCGTAATTCTCATGTAGCAGCCTGAAGGAGGGCCTCACACAATGGATCTCAAACCTGACAATGTGGTTGAATTTGAACACAGCCAACGACCATTCCTCCACAGGACCTTTGTGATTACTAATTACAGATTCCCCCTTGAGGAATCTCATAAACCTCATGCTCAACTGATCCGTAAGATTGTGCCTCTGTATGATAATTGTTGGTCTAATGCACACCTTCCATATGCATCCAGCTAGGAAAAGGTCTCAAATTTCTCGGTAAACAGACATTGGCCAATCACATAAATTGACAATCTCTATTTGTAGATTGTAATATTGAACATCCATGCCCATATGTGCCCAAACTCCAAAGACGTTGTTGAAGAAGTGAGCATAATTATCATATTGCAATTTTTTGTGGTTTGGACCTTTTCTATTAATTCTCCTTAACATCTTTTCCTGCAACCTGTACGAGAGGCTGAATTCCTCGATTCGAGCAAGAATATTGCATGGTAGATACAGGTGGTAGTTTGTCAACCAACTAGCCACCCATGCTAAAGAACTGTGAGACATCTTCTATAGGACTGTAGCAACAGGTTGTAAAATTCCTGAAATAAAAGATAAAACAACTATTTTAGATGGTAGACCTGCATTCTCTAATTAGAAGGACATTGTCAATGCAATGGAAACAGTGAAAAAATAAGTGAGCAAAGTGGACTTATTTAGATAATGTATGCACTAAAGAGATTGTACCTATTGTTTGAACTGAATGAGGCGACATGTGCAATATTTCCAAAGGGCATATGGCAACGCACGATTCGAACAGTGGGAAGAACAATGCCTGAAAGGAAAGAGAACAAAAATTTCAGCACATACAACAACATTCTCTGATTAGAAACACACAAAATAGTTGGTAAAAAATATTTAAAGCGAAAGAAAAAATTTCATAACTAAGTAACTATGTATGGACGGTGTCTTTTCCAACATGAAAAATAATTTGAGCATTTTATTTCTTGCAATCACATGAGTTGAAGTAATGAATTGTACAAAATATATTTCTGTTACGAACACAAGATACAAATAATCACAATTGGAGGATGGAAAACATAATGGGTTTTGCCTGACATTTTTATTTTCTGTAGACTGTAACAAAACAAGGTCTCGAAGTTCACCTTCTTGTCAGTCTTAATTAGTCATGCTTGAAGAATTTTATAGGCTTAATTATTCTGTTTGTAAAATAGGCCTATTTTGGGGTCCACGACAGCAAAGAAGAGCTTGTTTGAAGTGTTTGTTCCATAAGGTATTTTCTGTTCCAGAAACCCATTTGTGCCACTTTTTACATACCAGAAATTGAGATGCTATTGTTTTGAAAAGAATTCTTGAAAACATGACTCTACCACTGGAAATGCACTCAATTAGCTGAAATCTAGAAAGGAGCAGGTCTTAAATCATCTACTTTTACAAATACAAAGGCTCACTGCAACACTGATCTACTAAACCCTTACTTTATGCACAAAAAAATCTCTATCAAACGAGGCTTTAATAGAATATTGTATTCCAAACCTTCCCATGCTCTACCACCATATGAAACATGTTTAGAAATGTCTTCCCATGCTTTAGGAACAAACTTTCAGCCCCTTTGAATGCACTTTCCTCAGTTACCAACTTGTATGCATCCTTTTTCATTGGAAATCTAATGTATTTTATAAAGATCAGCAACCAAACATTGAATGGTTCGCTTCCCCTACATGATTCAACAAATACACTTCTTAAATTATATAATGCCATACCAAAAAATGGACTTATGTAAGAAAAGGTATTAAATTCGAACCATACCTTCCATTGGGTTTACACCCGCAAAAGACAGTCACTGACGAGGACTCCTTTCTCGAGCTTGGAATGCTGAAGTGAACAAAAAAATCCATAAATGAAATCATAAAGTTCATGGTGTGGTACAAGCACAAACTAGAAAAAGGAATCTGCAATACCATTTCCTATTACAATAAAGAAATTGAAATGGGTTTTCTCATACTCACCCATATTAGATGTTGTATCCTCTGCCACATCCATAGTAGCTGCACCTGAAGTCTGACATTGCATATTGACATTCAAATTCAAACTATTGTTCACGAAAAATGGAAAGGAGTCATCCAAAGGGGTTCGGTGATCTGACTGTTGTGTGGAATGCTTCATACGCGGGGTTGTACGTCGACGATGCTCCCTGATTACACTAAACAATGGACACATGGGAGCGGTGCTACTTGCAGCTTGATCAAGATCCATAATGAATTCAAATGGAAATGCATTTGATTGTCGTAGGTCCTCTACAAACCTATCCATGCATTTTGCATATGACTGCACCTATTGTAGAGATTGTGGCGGTGTACGCATCACTTTCTTCAAGAGCTCGTTAGTGTCATTCCAAAGAGACATTGTCACCACATGTTCATCATATACATGAGTCATAGAAGGATCTTGCACAAGGGTCAGAACATTAGGGTTGTTTTCTTTTACGGCCCCCTCTGACAATGTCTCATTGAAATCTATGTTTGAATCAATTGGTTGACCTCCCTCGTCTAAATGAGAACCTAGAAGAAATTTGTATTAGGCTAGAGAAAATGCAAAACACTATTGACTCCAATAAAGTAATGCAATTTGAATTGAAATTCACTTACCATGGACCACCCCTTCAACGACAGATGATCTTTTAATCAAGTGAGCAACCTTGACGACATGTTTGCAAGTGTTCCCCTCCAAAATCTGAGGGCAGTCACAAACAAAAAGGTGCTCCCCAAATTTCTGAACAAGGTAGTGCATTGACCTACTTTGACTTTTCACCCAGTACCGTCCAGGATCTGTTTCATCGGGAATACAATCATGTCTAGAATTGCCTTGGCCCGCTCCACACTAGATCGCATATTTAAATATTTTTTGTTCATCAAAAAACCATAATGCTGCAACTTTTCCTTTTGCCTATAGAATGGTTCCATTTTATACACAAGTGTGTAATACAAATAGTCCATTCTCCTATTGCATTTTTTTAAATGATCGCACAAGTACCAAGTTTTTAGTATGCAATGGTACGACTTAATGGCTACATTCGTATCCTAGTTGGCATGTGGGAATAGTTTGCAATTTTTTGCCCACATGGCTGCGAAAAAAAAATCCAATAGTCAAGTAAGCCACAATGTATTAGACGTGACATCAAAGAATTTGAATGGTGTGAATCATGTGAGGTGACGAAAATTGTCAACTGACCAATTCGATCTTCTCCTTCGCACCAAGTCTTCTTGAAGTACTCTAAGAATCTGGCCTGATCATTGAACTCCTCAAAGAAAGAGTTCAATAGCTTAGTGACACAATCTTTGGTGTCAACGATTGCCATCATGATCGTGCCAAGACTACAGAAGACATCCATTGCCCTTTCCTTGGCTACATACTTGTATACATTCTTTAGCTAAGCCCTTTTGACATGCCAAAGGCATAGAAGCACATGGCATTGAAAGACAACCCTAATAGACAATACAAACAATATTGTTTACCACTTGACTGCATGAGAAAGTGGCATTGAAAATCAATAGCAAATGAGAAAGGTACACAAATGAAGAAAGGGATGCACATACTGTATGGCTTGAATCTCTGTAGTCGCATCATCGGTCAAAAATGAATTGATCCTCTAGTCGGGCCTGGCTCTTCTTCCACGTTCGAGCAATACGCATAGCCATGCAGAGATGTCCTCAATCTTGTTTCGTGAGGAGACTACCCACGCAATCGGCACACCACTCTATTGCTCGTCGAAAATGAGGAGAGTATACAATGGGTACTATAGAGAGAACAACTCGGCATGAGCATTGTGAAGTTTACAGCCAGTAAGATCATTGAAAACACGATGAACTATTTGTCAATGTTTGTAAGGCCTCACCTCATATTTGTTAGTTGGAAATGTGGAATCCATCGAGATGACTAAATTATGTGAGTAGCTAACCATCCTATCCAACATCCATGGAATTTGAACCCCGATAATAAAAGGCGTATTGTTCCCATCGAGCCGTTGAAAGTAGAAAAAGTTTTCAACGTCTTCACTCCACAGTAGGATACTTGTGGAATCAACTTTGTGTTTTTGTGTGTGAGTACAATGCACCTTTTTCCACGCATTCATTACATCCTTTCTTGTAAGGAATTGATCTCTCTTGGACATCATGCCACATAACAGAGGATCGCTGGCGTGTCTATCCATTATTGCATTGACACTAACATCCATGAGCAAAAGGATTTCAATATAGCTTTTGCACTCCGTGGATAGATTAGCGGCAAACATAAAACACTTCTCTCCACTTGTGTCATGAATGCCATGGAAAAATTCATCGTTTTTATCTACGTGGAACATTTCTTTGTAGATAATATAGGCAACATTGGGTTTGCCTTCCATAACCTTTACCATGAAGTGGTATTGACAAACTCACTTTTGTATAAATGTCTTATGTGGTTTCTTCTCTGGTGGAGGCCGGTTTCTATTGTCTTTAGGACCGTATTGACACCAGTAGCTGCAAGAAAGGAAACATCTCATCATGTTCAACCAAGAGAGTAAAATATCATTCAGCCATAGAAACGAATGTTGATATATACAAACATCTTATACAAAAAAATTTGGCTATAAGTTTTATCATAGATGGCACAGGAGGTGGTAGGTTCTCTTATTTTCTTGTCCAAAAATTTTGTTTCTACACCTTCAACGTACGTTTCACCATGAATGAACTGATCAAGTCTTGTAAGAGGAATTGCTGCAACAAGGTCAGGGACCTTATCCTTGTTGACGAAAATAGTAGCCCATTCCAAATCGGAAGACAAAAATGGAGAGCCTCCATTTTGTACATCTTGCACCTCCAATTCGTCTAGCTTCTTCCATTTCAAACCTCTCCCCATTCTAGGAAATCACAACATTGGATGAATACTTAAAATTAGTGTGGATTGTGTGAAGAAGAAGGAAAAAAATCATTCATTAAACAGAGATAAAATGTGCTTGCATTGCTCTCACCCACGTAAAACCAATAGGACATTTCGGCTTCAACTGAGGAAAATTAAAGGTGATAGATTCAATCGAGCTACGCATAAAATATAACAAACGTATGCTGGAAATCAGACAGTCCAACAACCCAAACACTTTGTTTTCCGAATAACAATTTTTTTCTGCACTTTTCTTTCAATCATGCGAAATTCAAACACAACAATGGAATGTGTGGTTTGGAAGACATTTATACTATCCTATAACATTCCATGTTGAAAAACCGTAGGTGTTAAGAAGAAAGCAACCCACCATGACATAACTCCCTACATTTAAACAAGGAGATTCAAATAACTGGAACCCAGCACCATGTTTCCCATTTAGAATTATTTTGTGGAGTTTTCTTATCAATCGACTGAAATTTATACACAACAATGGAATGTGTGATTTGGAAGATAGTCATACTGTATTGTAACATTCCATATTGAGACAAGGAAAGATAAAAACAACAAACTAATTTGACAAGATGATTTCTTTTAGAATTCACAAATTCAGCAAATATAACATCAACACTATTCGACTCAACAATTATCATATTGAAGAACGATCGCAGAAGCACAAACACATTTGTGATCAAGAAAATATTAACAAAATATGGGTTCAAAGGCTCCATGGCTACATAACAAAATTGTCTGAAAATAGAAAATGCCCTTCTGCCCCCTTTTCGTCTCTTTCTTTCCTCCCATTTTTTTTTTCTCTAATAATTGTTCGCAATCCTCATTAAAAACGACCAAGGTTGCAATAATTCATTAATAAACGGACACTGTTTCATTACACCCTATGAATTCGGTCACTATTCATAATTACAAAATTTCATGCATGTAAAGTAAAGATTCAGTTTTTGTCGATAGAAACCAAGTTCGCTAAACAACCCAAGGAGCCCGACCCCGTAAAATCTTCGCAAGCATTTCATTAAGAAAATTATTAAATTCGGCTCGCTCTTCCTCTCTATCTAAGATAGAGATCACCCTCCAATATTCGGCGTAGCTGGACTTTTCCTTCCATGCAAGCGAACGTAGCTCAGAAACAATGTCGAGTTGTTCCTCCTCGAGCCACATTAAATTAGGCTGAATGATTGGTACTGGCTTGTTTTCCCGTTCTGCAACTTCACCAGGAAGCATCATGTCGAAGAAAAACTTGGGATCAAAATTCTGCCACCTTAAACAAAACGTAGGTGTTAAGAAGCAAGCAACCGACCATAACAAAACCCTTTACATTTCAAGTGGATGATTAAAATAACTGAAACCTAGCACTGTGTTTCCCATTTAGAATTCTTTTCCGCACCTTTTTTTTTCAATGTTGCGAAATTTAAACACAACAATGGAATGTGTGATTTGGAAGAAATTCAAGTAACATTCCATGTTGAAAACCCATGGGTGTTAAGAAGCAAGCAACCCACCATGAGACAACCCATTACATTTAAACAAGGAGATTCAAATAACTAAAATCTAGAACTATGTTTCCCATTAAGAATAATTTTGTACAGTTTTTTTATTGAAACCCAACACTGCGTTTCCCATTCAAAATTATTTTTTGCAGTTTCCTTTTTCAATGGTGTGAAATTTAAACACAACAATGGAATGTGTGATTTTGAAGACATTCAAGCAACTGAAATACTCCACATTCTGTTTCCCAAATTTCAAACACAAAGAACTTGTAAAACCCTCTACATTAAAACAAGGAGATTCAAATAAATGAAACCCAACACTGTGTTTCCCATTCAGAATAATTTTGTACAGTTTTTATATTGAAACCCAACACTGCGTTTCCCATTCAGAATTATTTTTTGCAGTTTCTTTTTTCAATGGTGCGAAATTTAAACACAACAATGAAATGTGTGATTTTGAAGACATTCGAGCAACTGAAATACTTTACATTCTGTTTCCCAAATTTCAAACACAAAGAACTTGTAAAACCCTCTACATTAAAACAAGGAGATTCAAATAAATGAAACCCAACACTGTGTTTCCCATTCAGAATAATTTTGTACAGTTTTTTTATTGAAACCCACCACTGCGTTTCCCATTCAGAATTATTTTCTGCATTTTCTTTTTTCAATGGTGCAAAATTTAAACACAACAATGGAATGTGTGATTTTGAATAATTTTGAGCAACTGAAATACTCCACATTCTCTTTCCCAAATTTCAAAAAACAAAGAACTTGTAAACCCCTCTACATTAAAACAAGGAGATTCAAATAAATGAAACCCAACACTGTGTTTCCCATTCAAAATAATTTTGTACAGTTTTTTTATTGAAACCCAGCACTGCGTTTCCCATTCAGAATTATTTTTTGCAGTTTACTTTTTCAATGGTGCGAAGTTTAAACACAACAATAGAATGTGTGATTTTGAAAACATTCAAGCAACTAAAATACTCCACATTCTGTTTCCCAAATTTCAAACATAAAGAACTTGTAAAACCCTCTGCATTAAAACAAGGAGATTCAAATAAATGAAACCCAACACTGTGTTTCCCATTCAGAATAATTTTGTATAGTTTTTTTTATTGAGACCTAGCACTGCGTTTCCCATTCAGAATTATTTTTTGCAGTTTCTTTTTTCAATGGTGTGAAATTTAAACACAACAATGGAATGTGTGATTTTGAAGACATTCGAGCAACTGAAATACTCCACATTATGTTTCCCAAATTTCAAAAAACACAGAACTTGTAAAACCCTCTAAATTAAAACAAGGAGATTCAAATAAATGAAACCCAACACTGTGTTTCCCATTCAAAATAATTTTGTATAGTTTTTTTATTGAAACCCAGCACTACGTTTCACATTCAAAATTATTTTTTCCAGTTTCCTTTTTCAATGGTGTGAAATTTAAACACAACAATGGAATGTGTGATTTTGAAGACATTCAAGCAATTGAAATACTCCACATTCTATTTCCCAAATTTCAAACATAAAGAACTTGTAAAACCCTCTACATTAAAACAAGGAGATTCAAATAAATGAAACCCGACACTGTGTTTCTCATTCAGAATAATTTTGTATAGTTTTTTTATTGAAACCCAGTATTGTGTTTCCCATTCAGAATTTTTTTTTGCAATTTCTTTTTTCAATGGTGTAAAATCTAAACACAACAATGGAATGTGTGATTTTGAAGACATTCGAGCAACTGAAATACTCCACATTTTGTTTCCCAAAATTCAAAAACAAAGAACTTGTAAAACCCTCTACATTAAAACAAGGAGATTCAAATAAATGAAATCCAACACTGTGTTTCCCATTCAGAATAATTTGGTACAGTTTTTTTATTGAAACCCAGCATTGCGTTTCCCATTCAGAATTATTTTTTGCAGTTTCCTTTTTCAATGGTGCAAAATTTAAATACAACAATGGAATGTGTGATTTTGAAGACATTCAAGCAATTGAAATACTCCACATTCTGTTTCTCAAATTTAAAAAACAAAGAACTTGTAAACCCTCTACATTAAAACAAGGAGATTCAAATAAATGAAACCCAACACTGTGTTTCCCATTCAGAATAATTTTGTATAGTTTTTATATTGAAACCCAACATCGCGTTTCCCATTCATAATTATTTTTTGTAGTTTCTTTTTTCAATGGTGTGAAATTTAAACACAACAATGGAATGTGTGATTTTGAAGACATTCAAGCAACTGAAATACTCCACATTCTATTTCTCAAATTTCAAAAACAAAGAACTTGTAAAACCCTCTACATTAAAACAAGGAGATTCAAATAAATGAAACCTAGCACTGTATTTCCCATTCAAAATAATTTTGTACAGTTTTTTTATTGAAACCCAGCACTGCGTTTCCCATTCAAAATTATTTTTTGCAGTTTCTTTTTTCAATGGTGCAAAATTTAAACACAACAATGGAATGTGTGATTTTGAAGACATTCGAGCTACTGAAATACTCCACATTCTGTTTCCCAAATTTCAAAAACAAAGAACTTGTAAAACCCTCTACATTAAAACAAGGAGATTCAAATAAATGAAACCTAACACTGTGTTTCCCATTCAGAATAATTTTGTATAGTTTTTTTATTGAAACCCAGCATTGTGTTTCCCATTCATAATTATTTTTTGTAGTTTCTTTTTTCAATGGTGGGAAATTTAAACACAACAATGGAATGTGTGATTTTGAAGACATTCAAGCAACTGAAATACTCCACATTCTGTTTCCCAAATTTCAAACACAAAGAACTTGTAAAACCCTCTACATTAAAACAACGAGATTCAAATAAATGAAACCCAACACTGTGTTTCCCATTCAAAATAATTTTGTACAGTTTTTTTATTGAAACCCAACACTGCGTTTCTCATTCAGAATTTTTTTTGCAGTTTTTTTTTTCAATGGTGTGAAATTTAAACACAACAATGGAATGTGTGATTTTGAAGACATTCGAGCAACTGAAATATTTTACATTTTGTTTCCCAAATTTCAAAAACAAAGAACTTGTAAAACCCTCTACATTAAAACAAGGAGATTCAAATAAATGAAACCCATAACTGTGTTTCCCATTCAGAATAATTTTGTACAATTTTTTTATTGAAACCCAACACTGCGTTTCCCATTTAGAATTATTTTTTGCAGTTTCTTTTTTCAATGGTGCGAAATTTAAACACAACAATGGAATGTGTGATTTTGAAGACATTCAAGCAACTGAAATACTCCACATTCTGTTTCAAAAATTTCAAAAACAAAGAACTTGTAAAACCCTCTACATTAAAACAAGGAGATTCAAATAAATGAAACCCAACACTATGTTTCCCATTTAGAATAATTTTGTACAGTTTTTAAATTGAAACCCAGCACTGCGTTTCCCATTCAGAATTATTTTTTGCAGTTTCTTTTTTCAATGGTGCGAAATTTAAACACAACAATGGAATGTGTGATTTTGAAGACATTCAAGCAACTAAATACTCCACATTCTGTTTCCCAAATTTCAAACACAAAGAATTTGTAAAACCCTCTACTTGCAACAAAATTACCCCTCACCTCAATTTCGTGTGTATTCTCCTCCAAACCCTCCACGTGCACTCCACACTTCAGCTAATTTGGTCGGTATTCTCTCCTCGAATTCGTCCACATGCTCTTAGACCTTCAGCTTTCCTTTGCAACGTGTAGATAGGAAACAAAACAAATCGTATTTTCTCCTTGTTTTCTCCAAATAGAAAAGGCCCATGCCATTCCCTTCCACTTTTCTCGTGCCAAACAAAAGAAACTTGCCAACGAAGCTAACCCACCCGCTTTTTCGCCCGACAATGGGCAGGAAAACTCACCTGATGGCGTCGTTAACTCTTGCCTTACCGTAACTCAGACATTTCGTCCCCTCCGTCGGTTTCAGGCGTCTGGCGGGCCTCGCACTATGACGTCTTGTCATGTTATGTATGTATCCATGTATGTTTTTCATGCGTTTTTCGATGTACATAGGTGAATTTTTTCTAGCAGTTAGTCGGCTCCATTTTAAATTGGAGGGGGGGGAGGTAAGTGCATGGCATCCTCCCCAGCCACCACCCCTTGGGGGAGGTGGGTGAGGAGGCAGCCATCGCTACCTCCCACCACAACCCCTCTATATAATGGGTTGCAACAAGGAAATAGGGAGGTTCGGTTGTAATACAGCCGACCCCTCATAATGGAAACAATGAACAATCTTATGTTATGCTTTCATCCGTCGGGGGTGTGGATTTATGCAATTTGGTTTTTATTTTGTGATTTGAGTTTTTTCTGTAATAAATAAATTATATATATGTGTATATATATACGTTATATATGTTATATATATTATATATATATATGTTATATATAATATATATATAAATATATATTTATTTGTAATATTTATTTTTGTAATATTTGTATTAAAAGAATTATAATTTAACTAAGAGGTATTTAAATAATATAATATATTAATATGTGTTTAAATATATATAAATATATATATTTAATATATATTTTTATATATTTTAGATGGTAATTTTATTTTAATAGGTGCATGTTCATACACAATCGAGTTAATTCTAAAGTGAAGTATTATTTTAATTGAGGAATTTTTTATTTTTTTTAAATTAGTTGAAATAGGGAAGGTGATTTAAACAATGTAGACAATGTTAGATGAAATATTTTAATAGAAGAAATTGAGTATAAATTGGTTAAATTGGGAAGATTGGATTATTCAATTATATTCATTTACTTTATTGCCTATAAGCAAATTTGGTATTAAAAATTAGAGTATTGTGAACAATGTACTTTTGTGTCTCTTTGGTGTGATTATTATTTATTTTGTTCGCATCAATGGAGAAACTAGTTAGTTGTGTCAGTAATTCTCCAGTTGTAGTATTTTCATTTGGGGATGTTGTGTTCTTGGTGTCATCCCTTTACTTACTCTTGGGTAGTGTGTTTTGTTGAACTCAATGAGTCACCCAATTTCCTCGAACGAGGAGTTGTGCCTCCAATGTTTGGAGTGGATGTTGTTATTTGTTCCTCCTAAGTTTGGGTGGATTTTTTCCACGTGTTGACAGTAGGAGATTAATTCTGGATGGGGGTCGAGATCTAGGAAGATTTTTCAGGTAACCCATGCACCTTTATGGTGACACTTCTCCTAGGTTAGCAATATTTGTGGTTATCTGGTGTAACTTGTTACTTAACTCTGGTAGCATTGTATCCTTTGAGTTAGTGTTGTTCTAGACTATATTAAGTTTAGTTATGTGTCATCCTGTGTCTAGAGGTAGTAGGTTTGGTCTTGTATCTGTGTTACTATCTCCTAGCCCAGGGGGTGGACCTTCGGGTACCTCTTGGTTGGGAGGAATGTGCACCCTACACCGTTGGGTCCCCTTTATCTTCAGATCGTGATGGTGAAATTTCCAATGGAGAGCTCGCGGTGCTTCTAGTGATTATGTTCCTTTCTTTTAAATGTAATATTTCAGTTGGCATTTGCAAATACTTTACTCCTCAATTGTATGCGAGGAGGAATTTTGTAATTTGTAATAGTTATGATCTTTCTCATTCTAGAAATGAGTATTGTAACCTTAATTGTAACTTAATGTAATCTGGAACTTGATGTATTTTTATTCTTTGTAATGTAAATTAAATGCTTAGATGAATGTATTTTAATTCTTGTTTAGTAATTAATTAAATGCTTTATATGTGAGTAATGTGTATGTTATGGATTTATATGTAATCTTTGTCGCGTATCTTAGAGGTTGTTGCGAAAGTGTAGTGCATCTTCCTTGTCAATAATGCACCTTTAAAGAAAAAAAATTGTACATTTCTGTAGTAATGCAACTTCCTCCAAGGTCTCGTGGTGGGGCATTAAACATGGTATCAGAGCCCCAGGTTCATACATTGGGTACTCTAGGTACATTTGAGTCCACTATGTTGATCTTATGAATCTATTAGTGGAGTTTTTAAGTGATCACGTGTTCATGGCTTTTACATTTAGCATGATGTACTCTATGGAAAAGAGTAGCATGAAAGAAAACTGATAAAATTTTATGGGTGAAAAGTAATGATATGTATCCCATGGGTTATGGAATTGGATGTTCCTATGGGATTATGTATGTAGTTGTACCCCCTGTAATGTATGGAACCAGTAACTGTATCTTGTTTGAGTGTTGTGAATACCCCGTACTTGCTTTGTGTACCCATGGAATGGTGATACTTGGTACCCATCCATGAGGAAAAAGTTGCAATTTGGTGTGGGATTTACCATACCATTGTGTGTGTTTGCATGTTTGTTACTTGATTGAGGGACAACCCATGTGTGGTTGAAACTTATATATATGAGTAACCGAAAGTTAGTTTCATAGATTCTTTTTTCTTTTGGTTATCTAGCCCCTCAATCCGTGAAGGGATAGTAGCAACCACAAAGTTCCTTGGGTGGAGTGTGCAACATACGCATATTGTGGTGCAGAGCATCTCATCTCAACCAATCCAAAGGAAACGTACCCACTACTTTCCCTTATGATGGATCAAGATACTTGATCCATAAGTGTTAGCCCAATCCCCGCAGATTTGAGTACAACAACATAAGTTGGTTAGTGTATGCCTGGTCATCCTTAGGGATGTTGATCTGGCATTAGCGAGTAAACCTCACCTGTATGAGAGGTGAATCTCGGTAGCCCCATATTGATATTATCATATTGAAAATTATATATTTAGTGTATCTACAATGTTCTGACATGATGTAATAGATACAATGCCACACCTCATTGATGTTCTGATATAGTGTTGGTGATGATGTTGTGATATATTGTATTTGCACATGTTCTGATATAATGCAATAGATACGATACCACACCCCAATGATGTTCTGAAATAGTGATGGTAATGATACTGTGTTACATGATGCCATGTGCATAGACACGTGAAGGCACATTATGAAATTGTCTTTGATAGCCTACTTGTGTGATGAGCATTATGGGGCCTCAAACACTTGTATAGGGATCCTCATGGTTGCTTCAAATGTGATGGTTGGGTAGCATATGAGTAGATCCTAGCCATGTATACCTCTGGCTACAATGAGTTCTTGCATGTGCCTTCTCCACGAGGTATCATGATATGGGGTGTGTCCTGTGCATGCCTACTTCCGTGAACCCACAGACACACTGCCACATGGCATATGACCAATACATGCCTTCTCTGGCTAGCGTATGACCATGTCGAGTGATGACATGATATTCATGGATACACTTTGGTTCATGTGGAGGACATTCTCACTCTGCACCACATGAGGGCTATTACTATAGCTAGATATTGTTTCCTCCTTCCTCGTTTGGTGGCTAGTATTTAGTCACACAGTGTTGTACAGTGCAATTTTAAAGATTGTGAACTCTCTTTATGGTTATTGATGAATTTTCAATTGATTGTGAAGGTCGACACCTTGTTTATATTTGATTGTGAAGTTTTAGCAACAACTTTTGATCTTATTTGCTTATAACCCTATTGGTTATATATTTGAATTAGTGTTGAAATTATGCACATTTATTGCCTTATTATTGAAATTGAACTTTAATTTTCTCTTCTTTATGAATTTGGTGGCTAAACTAGTTATCTTTGTTTTTTTCAATGTCGACAATGTGTCATATTGTGAATCCTCTCCAAGGACGTATGAGGTGGACTTGGTGAGTGTATACAAGGAAGTAGATACAGGAAACATTGAGGATGGGGGTATGTGAGGCTATTATGTAGCTAGGACCCAATACTCACCTATGTGTGATGACTATCTCTTGGAGGCTAATCACCTTATACAACAAGAGATAGGTCATTGTGGTCTTGTTTGGATGGTCTCACCTTATGTGTGGCCTAACAACATCAAGCCACTGATTGTGATTTTTGGTTTATGTGAGATGGTTATTGGTTCTTGGTTCATGGATTCTTGTATCATGGATTAGTATGCTGCTTCCCGATGTCCAGATGAACCCATGTGTGGCCTTATGTTGTGATTTCTAGTGTTGTGTGTTGGTGTATATCTATGTTTAATTCTGAGTATGGTGCTTAATTTATGAGTTTTTGTATGTTAATTTCACATTTTGGTTGTGACTTCTTTCTTGGGTGGTGTGTATAAGATGCCTAGGAGAGGTGATCATGGAGTCGATCATCTGAACTCTTCTTATTTGAGGCCCCACGAGAAGAATTATGTGGAGTGTCTGGGTCCTTAGATATGTTCTTTGCTTGAGGATTTGCTTACCCAATTAGGCCCTAGATAGGAGTGTGGTACACAACAACAAAACTTTGAGCTTGAACATAAGGTTCCACAACCTCAACATGGTGTTAATGGTTCTCAAACTAGAAAGAGCCAAAACCGGTGGCATTGTAAGTGCAACCATCTGAAGCGATCAACATAGAGTGCACAGGCTGCAAAAAGCAGAGGTACAGAATGTTACGCTTATGGCCAACAGGGCCACTTAGCTAGATAGTGTTCTCAGAGGAACTCACTTGATTTCAGTCAGATATCGATGGCAACGGATCCAGCAAGGAATGATGCAGGAAGGACCCATAGTAGGAGTGCAACGGTTGATCATCGTCGAGTAGAGCATCAAGGCCCAAATGTGGAGACTATTGGTAGTGGACAGGCACCTGATTTGGGAGCTCATGGAAATCCTACAGAATAGGAAGTTGAGGAAGTGCCTTCAGTGTTTTTTTCTCAGCATTGATTCTTGTTATGTTAGGATATGTGTTTTGAGACTATGTTGGTTGTTTGGATTGACAGTATATTTGGCTTAGAGGATTATAACTTTGGTTATTGTTGTTTTTATGTTGGTGTATGGAGTGGTTCAATTTTGGAACCATTGATTATATGTGATTTTATGGAGTTTGTACTAGGGGAATTTTTAGGCTTCCAAGAGTAAGTCTAACCCTAGGGGGGAGAATGTGTAATGCCCTGCCACGAGACCCTAAAGGAAGTTGCATTACTATGAAAGCATACTTTTTTTTTTCTTTAAAGGTGTATTATTAACAAGGAAGATGCACTACACTTTCACAACAACCTCTAAGGCACACGACAAAGATTATATATAAATCCATAACATACACATTACTCACATATAAAGCATTTAATTAATTACTAAACAAGAATTAAAATACATTCATCCAAGCATTTAATTTACATTACAAAGAATAAAAATACAGCAAGTTCCAGATTACATTAAGTTACAATTAAGGTTACAATACTCATTCCTAGAATGAGGAAGATCATAACTATTACAAATTACAAAATTCCTCCTTGCATACAATTGAGGAGTAAATTAATTACAAATGCCAATTGAAATATTAAATTTAAAAGAAAGGAACATAATCACTAGAACCACCGTGAGCTCTCCACTAGAAATTTCACCATCACGATCTAAAGATAAAGGGGATCCAACGGTCTAGGGTGCACGTTCCTCCCAACCAAGTGGTACCCGAAGTCCCACCCCCCGTCCTAGGAGATAGTAACACGGATACAAGACCAATCCTACTACCTCTAGACACAGGCTAACATATAACTAAACTTAACATACTCCAGAACAACACTAACTCAAAGGATACAATGCTACCAGAGTTAAATAATGAGTTACACCAGATAACCATAAATATTGCTAACCTAAGAGAAGTGTCACCACAAAGGTGCATGGGTTACCTGATAGATCTTCCCAGATCCCGGACCCCATCCAAAATCACTCTCCTATTGTCAACACGTGGAAAAAATCCACCCAAACTTAGGAGGAACAAATAACAACATCCACTCCAAATATTGGAGGCACAACTCCCCATTTGAGGAAACTGGGTGTCTCATTGAGTTCAACAGAATGCACTACCCAAGAGTAAGTAAAGGGATGACACCAAGAACACAATATCCCCAAATGAAAATACTACAACTGAAGAATTACTGACATGACTAACTAGTTTCTCCATTGATGCGAACAAAAGCAATCATAATCACACCAAAGAGACACAAAAGTACATTGTTCACAATACTCTAATTTTTAATACCAAATTTGCTTATAGGCAATAAAGTAAATGAATATAATTGAATAATCCAATCTTCCCAATTTAACCAATTTATACTCAACTTCTTCTATTAAAATATTTCATCTAACATTGTCTACATTGTTTAAATCATCTTCCCTATTTCAACTAATTTAAAAATAATAATTTCTTCAATTAAAATAATACTTCACTTTAGAATTAACTTGATTGTGCATGAACATGCACCTATTAAAATAAAATTACCATCTAAAATATATATTAAATATATAATATATATATAACTACACAGAGATTAATAAATTATATTATTTAAATACCTCTTAATTAAATTACAGCTCTTTTAACATAAATATTACAAAAATAAATATATATTTATATATATATATATATATATATATATATATAACATATATATATAAAAATTATTTATCTCAGAAAAAGCTCAAATCATAAAATAAAAACTGAATCACATAAATCCACACTCTTGGCAGATGAAAGCGTAACATAAGATGGTTCACTATTTCCATTATGAGGGGTCGACTGTATTATAGCCGAGCCTCCCTATTTCCTAGTCGCAACCCATTGTATAGAGGGGGCTGTGGTGGGAGGCAGTGATGGCTGCCTCCTCACCTGCCTGCCCCAAGGGGCGGTGGTTTGGGAGGAAGCCATGCGCTTACCTCCCCCCCTCCAATTTAAAATTTGCAATATCAAAACAAATAAAAAACTAACCTCCTGCGATATACGGATTTCGTCGTACGACGATTCCAAGTATATTTAAACAATTTACATTATGATCACTTATAAATAAATATATATGTTGTATATATATGTGTTTGTATATATGAAATTTTTTATATATACACATATATGTATATATGATATATATACAAAGAATTCTTAATCCATAATTTTAATTAGGGAAATTCTTCTGAAAAAGACCATCTACAGGTAAAATCCTCAAATTCTATAAAGAAGTAATTTTTAACACAGGGTTCCCTTTTTAAGTAGAGAATTTACAAAGACTTCATAAATCATATATATATTTAAAAAAAATCAAAACAATAGTTAAATTGGGGAAAAAGATTCCAAAAAATTTAGCTACAGGAAAAATATCCAATTTTTATAAAATATCTCTGAGAAGCCAATTAATAGAGAGTTTAATTTTCTTAGATGAATTTTCTAAATCAAATATTGAGGTTTTCTTTTACAACCATCCGGAAAACAAATCTTCAAGAATAATAAAATTCATACCATTTAAGTCACAGGAAATTTTCTCGAGAAAAGCAACTTACAGGAAAACTTCTTCCTACAAAAAAATTAAAATTTCTTCCAAAGAGGGGTTTTCTTTCCAAATCCCTAAACATTTCCTTATGGTTTTAATTAATTTCACTAGAATACCCAAATAGCCATTTACTAAGGTTTTCCACAAAGGATTTCAACCTATAGAAAAAATGCCTCTACAGAAAAATTTATTTACAGAGGAACTATTTACGGCAATACAATCTTTCTTACACAAAGCAATATTTTTCATAGAGAAGATGTAATCCAGAAAATTTTTCAATTAAAAAATTAACAAAAAACAAAGGAAAGAACTTGTAATCCAATGCTTGAGTATTTGAAGATCTGATGTAGTGCCTCCTCCATAGCTCCAAGAAATTGTTCTAGACAAACAATGGCTTCCTCCAAAGTAATATGATTTCCCAACCACAACAACAATCCCGAACACAACAAGAATTTATGAGAACAAATTTTCTAAAGATGCAAGAATACAAAAATAATTTTTACAACAAATTATTCCCAAAACTTATCTAGATCATAGCAAGAATTATTTTTCCAACAAATTCCCAACCACCAAAATATCTCGTGCCTCTCCGTGAAGAAGCTTTCCACTTCCTCTCTCAAAGCCAAAATCATCTCTCATGAATTAATTTTCCCAACCAACTCATTAATTTCTTCTAACACTTGTTGAAATTTACAAAATATCTCTAACAACCCTCTTGGCATAAAATCTTCCAATATTCAAAATTAAGATATTTTAATAATTACTAACATTTCCCTTTCCAAAATTTAAACTATTTAACTAATTTAATTAATCAATAAACAAAATAATCCTAGGATTAAATCATTTATTAATTAAATTAAATTACTTAATTTCTTAATTCAAAAACCTCTAACATTGAAATATGATTAATCTAATAATCAACTTTAAACAATTAAATTCACTAAATCCTCTATAAAGAATTTTAACATGATAATTCAAATCAATACTAAACATTTTAACCAAACAAAACTAACTAAACCTGACAACACATTGAGACTAGGGTGTAGACTTGACACAAGTATCCTAGCTACTATCTCCCAATCAACTTAATCATTGGGTGGTGGACATGCTCAAATCTATGAAGTCAGGTGGAGTCAATGTCCTGTACCTACAAACCTGTAAACGAGACATCAATAGCACATGTATATAAACATCATCATAAAACACACCGTGAAGAGAAAATCATGGAATCGCAGGGCACTCGCAAGAGAGTGATGCAATTCTGTCTCCTTCACCAATACAGTATCACCAAACTGACAATTCTAACATATATATAAACTACTCATGTGCAATAACCATGTTATTCCAAACCATCAGTATACTAATCATAGACAAGTCAAATAATAACATCAAAGAGAGTGACATCACACCACAACATATAGTCCACGTCGCTCTGTAAATAACGATCAAATAATAAATCATTGTAATCTAAACGTAAGAGAAAAATAGAGGGGTGTTATAGCGGGTAAAGGGGTTCCATAGGATAGACCTAGAGCACACCGATTCACCCTAGTTCTTCTTGCACCGCCTATTTCTTCCCCAACTCTAGTACCTTACCTTGAGATTGTTTTAGATGCAGGGAGTTAGAGCACTTTTTCCATACATGCATTGAGTGATCATTTGATTATGTAGAGATATCATGTTGCACAACCATATGATGGTGCATCCCATCATGATGGTGATGCACCTGATACATCCTAACATGATGGATCACCATCATGATGGTGATGCACTTGCTGCATCAATTTTGATTGGCACACCATCCTCTTCGGCAAATATTTGTGTGTTGCATTACTCCATCACATGCCACAATATATGTTTGGGTCCTCTTCAATAGTCCAACGAGGCTCTAATAGACACATCCAACTATGAGGTCCATAATATGTTAGATGTAGGATTTTATAGAGCACAAAGTGGACCATTTCTAGGAGAGACATCGGGTGGAAGAGATGATGTGGGAGCACCAGTAGGACTTAAAGTAATTTTATAGACTGTTTTATCTAAATTCTTTCATATTTTATAAGAGATATTTGTACTAATATATGTTTATGTGTCTTAATAGTTGCTCATAGAGGACTAGATTTCCCAAGTGTAGGAGGCTACACAATCGACCATTTCATTTGGCCTAAAGACTCAATATGCGGTATCATTTAAATTATTCAGATGTTAATTTTTGAAATCTATTATGTTTAAATACGTGTACATAGATTGATAGTCTAATGTAATCTTGTCTTTTTATGCAAAAACTTGGTACTTTTATAGCCATGTTGACTGAGCCTGAACCATTGGAAGAAGTTGCACAATAAATATATGTTTTTTTATATTCTCGACATTATGATTATATGTGCATGTGCATTTAAATTATGTTACATTCTTGTCATTTTTATATAGGAAACCATCTTAGCTACTTCATCCATCGTGAGCTTGTCTAGTGTAGAAGCATCACAACAAATATGTGTTTATTTTATATTGTAGATATTTATGTTTAGATAGGAGTAGATATATGTTTAGTAAATATGATTATTTGTCAACAATTATATGTTAATTTGTATCATTTTTATTTTACCTGCTATAGTCCTCTGCCTGATATAGCAACGTGACAAATATGGGACCATTTCTTTATACCCAGACTCTTGATCATCTTAAGGGATAATCATATGCAAAATGTCTTGCAGGAAAGAGAGCAAGAATTGAATTTTTGATATAATATAGTTCAATACAGTGATTTTGATGTTAAATTGATAATTTATAAATTATAGTATATAAGTTTCTATTTACTATTCTATCTTGTCAATCATTCGCATAATTAATCTAATTTGTGGTTTGAATTTTTATTGTGCAGGAAACTTCAAAGCCACTAAGTTCTTCATGGAGGCTCAATTTTGATGATCCAACATAGGATTAGGATTTGATAGATCTTCAGATGGCATATATGCAACAATTAGTAAAACTTGTCGTAAAACTTGTTCTGCGTAGGCATTTATGCCAAATTTGTATATGCACAAACACAATTATTATATATTTTGATATATGAGAATTGATATTCAATCTAATTTGTTCCTTGTGTGCATGTCTTTCTACTTTGAATCTTCAAAATGGAATGTATAATTATTTTAAAATAGTTTAAAGTCGTGATCAATAACATGTTATAGATTAACGAAATTGCATTTTAATAGAACTTATGAATTGCAATTGGTAATCCATCTGTGTTAGAGTTCATTCATATTAAGGTTCACATACATTACATTCCATGAGACCACATTGCTTTGAGGAGTTTTTTCAAACAATTAAGTGCCTTTTCTATTGCAACACATTTTTCATACATGCCTACCAAAGCATTTTTATCAAACACACAATTTGAGAATAGATATGATTTTAAGCTCTCTTGAATGAATTTAAATTTGACATTTTTTTTGAACCCCTATAATGAAGTGGGCAGTTGATTTTTTTTAAAAGAAGATAAATTTAATGAAAAATGGTATGACAAGCACTGTATAATATTTTTTGAGAAGAACTGTTTGAAAAAATGCCTCAAAGAATTGTGGTCTCATAGACGAGGCAAAAAAGATGAAAAGAGAAGCTTATGTCAGTCTTATGGAATTGATTATTTTGATTGATTAAAATATTTAAGCAAATCCCATACTACTTAATAAATATATGTCATTACATTGTTCATTCAAAAGTAATATAATCATCTTGATAATAATCAATGTCACTCAGTGGTGCTAAGCACTCTATACAAACCATATGAGTGATGCAACCATCAAACAAAACCATTACAACTCAATTCAACATTCATTCCATTAAAACCTTCAAGCTTAATAACATGTAGAAGGTATAAAATCATCATGAATAATAATCACTTTCTTTCAACCAGGATACATAAACAAGAACATTATGTACACCATTGGGGTTTGATGCAACCTTCAAACAAATTCCTTACAACTGAACAAGATACATGTTCATTAGATTTTTCATGTAAAATCTATACAATAATCATGATCAACAATTAATACATCACTCAACCATGGTGCATGAACAAACACTATATATGCACACCATATGAGTGTGATACAACCATTAAACAAACCAAATACAACTCCATGACATGCATGTTATTTGACCTTCCACATGCAATTTGTATTATCATAATGCACAAAAATGAATGTTGCTAACCATAATTCATGAATAAGAAAAATAGGCATACCATATGGGCTTGATGTACACTAGTCATAATGCACACTTCACATAAAAACAATAACACTCATATGATATTGTTATATATGTCAATCAACCTTGACCCACACCAAACTTGCTATATGAGTTTTATGCAATCTTCAAATAAGAATATATGTGTAATACAAATATAATACAACCTTTGAACAAAACCAAACATAAAAAATTTGATATATATCATCAATTCCTTCATGCAAATGTCATATAGTCACGTAGAAGCATCAATGTCACTCAACCATAATGCATGAACAAGAAACTTTCAAAAAACTTCCATACATAATAATTTGTAACCATCAACTCAAATCCATACCAGTTAGTGGTATATATGTTATTAGAACTTTCACTCAAAAATTCATAATCAACATGCATGAATAAACACACTAAGCACACCATAATGAACACTAGTTACACAAAATCCAAAATCAGTAGGATGTTATCATATATGCCATTCAACCTAACACAATTGTTGTCATATATACCATTCAACCTAATGCAATTGAGGTTTTTTATTTGGTAAGAATTTGTGCAGGAAAAGAAAGTGAGAGATGATGCTATAGGTGGATTTGAACAAATGAAGTTTTTTCCTAAGCATCGAAAACTCTATCAAACAAAGGGATGTTGTTGTACTAAGCATTTAAATTGAAGCAAAAAAATTGAAGACTAAAATTAAATACTTAGAAAATTAATTAAAAGATAAGAAGAAGATTTTATCATTAATTCAAAAAGGAGGTTAGTCTGCTCTAAAAACACTTGAAAAAGAAGTAGACCAAAATGAATGAAATAGATAATGTATTCAATGAAGAGATTCTTCTTGCTCTCGAGAAGTTGAGGAAGGTGCATGTGTAGATTCTTCTATGTTCATTGTGCGATCAAACTGACAGTTCGAACACATCTGGATGGGTATGTTTAGGCTAGGCATGGTCCTATTTTGAACCCAAACATGTTGAAACAGTTCGAGCTACATTGGACCGGCAAGATCCCTTAAGAGTACAAAGTGCAAAAAGGAAACAATTTTTGACAAGTTGTTACTCGGAAATCATGTCACTTAGAAACAATTCATCTAAGGCTATAGGATCATGTAGCCTGTCCCTCTACAATAACCTCTCTTGGTTTTTGATATCTCTAAGGCATTTTCCCATGGTGTCGAGTTTTCAGTTGATAGAAAAATGGGTCAGATGCATGTAGTGTAAAGTTGCAAAGGGGTGTAACTTTCATTCTGCTCCTCATGCAACCAAACCAATAGTTCCAACACATCCAGATTGGTGGGTTTATGCTAGGAATGGTCCAATTTCACACCCTAACACATTGAAACAGTTTGAGCTATATTGAACTAGTGATATCCCTCAAGAGTTCAAAGTGCAAAAAGATAACAATTTTTGATGAGCTATTACTTGGAAACCATGTCACTTAGAAATAATTTTTTTAAGGCTACGAGATCATGTAGGGCCCCTCTACAATAACCTCTTTCTATTTTTGATATCTCTAAGGCATTTGCCTGTGGTGTTGAGTTTTCAGTTGATGGAAAAAGGGTCAGATGCATGCAATGTAAAGTTGTAAAGGGGTGTAAATTTCATTCTACTCCTCATGTGATCAAATTGATAGATCCAACATATATGGAGTAATGGGTTTATTCTAGGCATGGTCTTTTTTCACACCAAAACAATTTGAGCTACATTGTACCAGTGATATCCCTTAAGAGTCAAAAGTGCAAAAAGGCAAAAATCTTTGATGACTTGTTACTCAAAAACTGTGTCACTTAGAAAAAATATTTTTGAGGCTACGAGATCACATATGGCCCCTCTACAATAACCTCTCTTGATTTTTGATATCTCTAAGGCATTTTCCTGTTGTGTCGATCAGTTTTTAGTTGATGGAAAAAGGGTCAAATGCATGTAGTGTAAAGTTGCAAAGGGGTGTTACTTTCGCTCTCCTCTTGCGACCAAAACAACAGTTCCAACATGTCTAGATTGGTGGTTTTATGCTAGGAATGGTCCTATTTCACACCAAAACACACTGAAATGGTCCAAGCTACATTATACTAGCGATATCCCTTAAGAGTCCAAAGTACAAAAAGGCAACAATCTTTGACAAGTTGTTACATGGAAATTGTCTCACTTAGAAAAAATATATCTGAGGCTACAAGATCATATAGGGCCCCTCTATAATAAGCTCTCTTGATTTTTGTTATCCCTAAGGCATTTTCCCGTGGTGTCAAATTTTTAGTTGATGGAAAAAGGGTCAAATTCATGCAGTGTAAAGTTGTGTAACTTTCGTTCTGCTCCTCATGCAACCAAACCAATAGTTCCAACACATATGGATTGGTGGGTTTATGCTAGGAATGGTCCTGCTTCACACCCAAACACACCAAAATAGTTTGAGCTACATTGTACCAATGATATCCCTTAAGAGTCCAAAGTGAAAAAAGGCAACAATCTTTGACGAGATGTTACTCGAAAACCATGTCACTTAGAAACAATTTTTCTAAGGCAACGAGATCACATAGGGCCCCTCTACAATAACCTCTATTGGTTTAGGGTGAACCCACAATATTGGTTTAGAATTTTTGGCTCAACTGAACACTGAAATAATTTTTCCTAACTAAATATTCACTTTTGAGCACCTATAGCGGCTAAACCGTGAGGAATTTGAAGATGATGTAAAGTAATGATTTGTGAAATTTTGTCTATAGATTCTAAATATATTTTTTTCAAAAAATTTGGAATCAAATTGCACTTATTTTTCCATCTCCTTCGAAAACTAGTTTTTTCAGTGAACAACATTTTAAAGGAGTGACGCTCACCATATAATGCATAATTTTTTTTTCATGAAGGATAAAATTCTAAATTTTTCGAATTTAAATTTGTAACTACGATATCTAGTGCTTCCAATTGGTTTCATAGTGTTTTATTGAATATTTTTTCCTCAATCAAGTTTCGAAGTCAAACCAATTACAATTCAGACATAGGCGGACTACATAATGCGTAACTTTTTTGTATGTATTGAAATTCAATTTTTTTTGTTGGATCAAGGACTTCAATATCTGGTGCACTCATATTTTTCAATTTTTTCTTTTTGATAATCTACTATTTTTTCACATGTGTAGAATAGAGAGCTTGATTTTCGATGAAAAACCTGTGTTTAATAAAACTAAAAAAATAAATACATAATAAAACGAAAACATATTAAAATTATATTCGTTGGATAGTTCATTTTGAGGACTACCATCATCTAATTGAGTCTATGAAGTCTCCTCCATTTTCATCCTCAACCTAAGCTTCAAAGTGCGAAATTTTGGACTTTTTTGGTGCCTGAGGGGGAGAAGGGGGGAAAAGGGGGGTTCGAGCGAACTAGGGGGGTTCACTCGAACCAGGGTTCGAGTGAACCCCCTTTCCACAAGCCTTCACTATTGGATTTTTTTCGGGAATTGTGGTCCCCATCATTAAATGGGTTCGCTCGAAGGGGGGTTCTATCGAACCCCCTTTGGGTTTACTTGAACCAAAAGTTCGTTCGAATCCCCAAAATCATTTTTTTTTGCATGGGGTCATTTTTTGCAACTTTTCCTTCCTCACTCGAATTGTAAACCAATTTTGTGGGTTTACCCTTTATGATATCTCTAAGGAATTTTCTCATGGTGTTAATTTTTTAGTTGATGAAAAAAGGGTCAAATGCATGCAGTGTAAAGATGCAAAGGGGTGTAACTTTCATTTTGTTCATCGTGCTAGTAAACCGATAGTTCTAACACATTCAAATGGGTAGGTTTACACTAGGAATCATTGAATAAGTGAAGCATGTACTCAAATACATATAAGTCATGAAGTACACACATGAATACAAAGTATACACATGAAAACACGTAAGTCAAAAAGTATACATTGGAATACACATAAGTCAAAAAGTATACAATTGAATACATGTAAGTCATAAGTCGCAAGCCATGATCAACACCCATGCCTACAATATTCAAGATATAATTTACACAATACATGTGGTATCATCATTTAAGACTTTCTATCAAATATAGGATTTACAAACTGCCACATAGGCATACAACAAATGACCCTAATACATAGTCATTTCCCAATAGAGGAAGGAAATAGATCACACATTGCCTTCACGGTCAGCAAGATGGATTTTTTGTTGATTCTTTTATCTTTCGAATGTGCCCACTAGTCTTCTTCTCTTCACTCATCTAGAGATGCAGCTGATATAATAAGAAGTATATACGTTAATATATAGAAATCAAAAATTGTGGAATGACATATAATAAAATAATCATCACGCTCTTCCAGAACAATAGCACGTTGATGTTTTGGAGTGATAAGAACTTGTAGTGACCATCAAGATAGCAATTAAACTACATACAAGTATCATGAAAATTTTCAATAATAGCCAAGAAGATTTGGGTAGAGGGAAAACAAGGTTGGCAAGCCCATGTTGAGAAGCTCAAAGAGTCAACCTCCTCTAGAAGATGATATTTCTATTTTTTTATGCATTTTCAAATTTATTTTTCAGACTCTAGTGTATATATGCGGATGGTGTACAATGGATTTCAATACAAATTTTTGGTCTAGTTATGATGCATAACATTCTTAGGGGGATTCAATTCAGCTTTTGAACTTGTATATATGAACATTTTTGTCAGGGGGATATTCAATGTAAATGAATAATTTCAATACATATGCCCTTTTTCCGTTGATTTCAAAGGGGGAAATTAATTTTGGAATATGATTTTGGCATGTTTCCATCAATGACAAATGGGGAGATTGTTGGAAGAATAAGGATTTTTTCATTGATGTTGTTATTGGCAACATGAGCATATGGAATGAGCATAAGGTATATATAGTTATGCATTGCGCTATTTTCATTGATGTCAACATTGTACTTTGGTAAAAAGATCATTGTGTAGGTAAGTTTAGGTGGCTCAGACATATATTAGGATGTTTGTGTAAGTCAATTTTTCAAGAAGGTTTGATTTGATGAAGAAAATTGTGCTAGAAATTGACTAAGTGTCAATTCCAATGATTATGTGTACAAGGGATCTCGTAATTGGGTTCGAATTAGTTTGTTGATGAAGATTTTTCTTTGCGCTTCTAACATAATTCTTTTGGTTGATAGAAGAACCTAATTCCAAAGTTTCATCTTGGTTGATTTTTTGGTTTTGAAGTTATGAGCAACAAAAGTTTGGCTTAGCAGTATCAGACTTTTCTAGTTCAGTGTGTTGGTGAATCTGCACTTCTCCATGGATTCGGTTTTGGCCTTGCAGATTTTTGGAGGTGTTGATATGTGTCAAATGTGTGCATATTCCATTTGGCATGATTTTTAGAGGTCTGTGTGTCCAAATGTGGATGTATAGTTGGCAATTTCTATAATTGGATCATTACCAGTGCCGAACTAATGTGTTGGGTGCATTGCAAAGGTTAAGTATGTGTTGATCCATTATGTAGGTGCTATTTTAGGTCCATGTTGACCTATTTCAAATTATTATAAGGTTTGAATCTTGGTGTGAAGCATGTATGGATAGATCTTGAGCCGACAAGATACATTTTATATTCTACATTTAATTAGGTCAACCTAATTGATGTTATAGGTGAAGTGGGTATATAAGTTAGATCCTTTTTGGTATTTTGATGATGATGACATGTGATAAGAGTTAGTAGATGTAAATTGTGTGAATATAGTGCAAATGCAGAGCAAGATAGAGTGTTGATTGATTCAAATTAGTACGAAGAGTTTTGAGTATGTATTTTGAGCTTCATTGGAATTGTATCGCATGCATGTGTTAGATGCAATTATAACACTTCAAATCTAGTTGTGTTCCACAACCTCTTCTATCTCTTTTCTTTTCTCAATGGGTAGTGAGTCCACTTGGATAGTGAGTCCATCTATAGTGAGCACTTCTATAATATACTATAACCGGTTATAATATATTTTGAGCTAATCCTCTTTGTGGTTTTTCCCATTTTGATTTTTCCATGTAAAAAATTTGGTGTTCATGTGTTATGTGATATTTTTGGATATTTTCATGCTTTCTTTCATTACTACAATTGAATATGCTATAAGTATTGGATGTTTAAATGTTTAAGTGGTTTACAAGAATACTGACTCACCCCCCTCTTAGTATTTTGATTGTTCAACAATGTGAAATTGCATATTTTGATAGCCAAAAAATCATTGTGGGAAAAAATCATCATTATGAAAATATTTTCACTACCTACTAAAAGTGATGATTTTCATTATACAAAAGGACAAGTTTTTCCGACAATACAAAATCATAAGAAACCACTAGATGAAAATTAGTAGGTCTCAAAGAAATAAAATGTAATATTCTACCTTGGAGATGTGTTTCAAGTGTCATATCATCACTTTATATGCCTTATTGGATTTTTCAAGAATGCATATACAAATTCATAACATCATCCAAGAATCATTCTAGAAATTATTTAGGGCATTCGACCAAAGACAATTTTAGTACAAATAAAGGTTCATAGAATTAAAAAGGATTCCATTATGGTTGTATGGGATGCAAAATCACCAATTAGACACTAGCATGGTTGCTTGGAAAAGATCACACTTTAGAGGGCATTATTACTTGTGGTCCTATCCCAACTAATATAGAGAGTAGAATACAAGTCCAAAATTGGTGTCCTCCCCTTAATTCTCTTCATCTGTCATAATTATAATCAATCACCAAATCAAACATTCTTCTCTCACCTTCTTAGTTTTCTTAAAATAAATAACCTCAATTCTCTATTCTTAATTTAATAAATAAATAAAATATACATTTAAATATTCCTTTACTGACTTACATTGTAAAGCTAGAATTATTAAGAAAACGATAACATATTACTACAATGTTGACATTTACATGTACCCATGTTAGTTCCATTTAGGTTTGTGCCCCTTTTGAGATGATGGATTTTTACAATTATGTAGTAACAAATGACACAATCTTGTGTAAAGTTGGGCCCATCCCCATTCACAAACATTCACATATATTTATCCCCACTTTATTCATGTACACATATATTCTAATACATTCATCTTGACTATTAATTTATCACATTTATCCATACACCTACTTCCTAGATATTCAATTTCCATCTCAATTATAGCATATTTTTATCCCAGGTCAATCTCATAAGCATGAGAGTAATCTCATGTCTACATATTTGACCCCTAAAAAATCATGATTCTAATTCAAAATCGGCCAAATTTTGTTATTTACTAACCATTATATGTTGACTAAAAATATTTTTCCATGAGTTATTGTTATGTATGGTTTGTATGTAAATGCATTCAATTATTCTCAATTTATCATTCTCTCGTGTTCAATTACATCTAAGCTTCTTTCAACTAATCATTCACAAAGCATGTTAGGAATGGTTACATTGGTACTCTAAAATGAATTGGAATTCACACATTCATCTTAGAATCATCTATATGAAGATTATCCTCCTCAATAATTTGCATGATTGTAAAGTTCATCTTTTCTAAGAGTTGACCTAGAAATTATCTTGTAGTGATATAACAACCATATAAAGGTATTATTAAACACAACTAGTCCCCTATTATAAAATAAGCAATAATAAATCAATCAAATTAAGATGTACGAGCACAAATTTAGGTAGATTAATTTCACAAGTCATAATACTAATCTACATCCACAAACATGACCAGATCTACAATAGAAATGATCAACTATACTAATCCTATAGAAAAATATATACATAGATATACCATCTATTATGTCAAAACATGATCGAAATAATAAATTCAATCTATAATAAAAATGATCAACTATTTTAATTCTTAATTGAATTACATAAATATATCATTTCCAATCTTGAAAGATATCATCAAATATATGAGACATGACACTTAATATTTCAAAATTCTCATATATCATTATCCCCCAACTTTGTTATCTTTTTTATTTTCCTTTATAATTGCATTAGAAATCATCCTTTTATAGTGAATAGTATAATTAGGCATTTTATGAAGCGTGAAAGGAACTTAGATTGGAAAAAGACATGTGTACTTGACCTTAGGCATTCAGTAATGTATTTAGCTTAGGTAACACACATGCTTTTGTACTTGAATACTAGGTAAGGCAATGGTTAAACATTTTTTTAATGATGTGCATCTTGACAACTCTTTTGTCATTTTTAGTGGTTTCTATAAATGTTTCCATATGTCTCGGCCCCCACCCGGTAGGAATTTATACCATAATAGGAAAAGTCTGATTGAAGATGTCACGTGTTTATCGGCTATTCGCTTGAGTCACCGATATTATGTTTCCTTTTTTGTTTTTGTTTTTATTAAAAAAGTGTGTACCTACCTTCATGATTTTCACATTCTTCTAAGTATATTTTGTCTTATTTGTGCACACGAGGTTTAAATGAAAGTTTAGCTTGGGCATTTTATTAGACACAAATACTCTATTAGGTTTGATTCATTCTCCGATCTTTATTAATATTCATATTATTATTTACATGATTTTCATAAAGTTGTCGCTTGAAAAATAAATAAATCAAATCATATTTATTTAAGTATATTTGTTTCAAATTTGAAAATTATTGTATTTTTTATTATTTGGGATCTGATCTAATTCAATTTTGAAGTATACAAGAATAAATCTAAAAAAATAGAAATTTTCATATTCTTTTTTATTAATCATTATGAATAAATTTAGTAATGATTGTGTAATATATTGATATATCATAGTATTTAAAAACATTCTATGTGACATTGATACACATGTTAGGGTCATCCAGAACATAAATTATAACCATTACAATACATTTCTTAGACAAGTAAAATATTCTCAGGTCTATTCATCATCACTAAACCTATCACCTAATCCATAATTGACCAATTTCATCACCTACTCCTAATTAACATAGGGCATATCCCTTTCACCTAAAGTCTCAAACATAAATAAATAAATAATTAAATATTTATGCCTATTGTCCACCTTACCCATGTGGCTAAAATAATGGGGACCTAAGAACACTTGCTTTTGTGCTCCCATTATTCTCTCAACACTTTCCAAGAGTATTGGGAACTTAAGAACACTTGTCCTTATGGTCCCCTTATTCTCTCAACACAACCCAAAGTTATAGCCTTCTTAGGAGTGCATGCCCCTATTTTCCCTCATGCTCACAACTACTTACTCGATTTGGTAAGTTAATCCTAACCTTTCAAATTTTGACTACTTGCATCTCTACCCTTCATCCTCTCCTAGATCCTAGGAAATTCCTCTCAACCATTCTTCACCCTTGATCTCATAATCAAATCTTAGCCATTCATTCCCCATTCCCAAAATATATGATTTCAGACATCATCTCATCAAATCAATCAATTATCACTCTTGCTAAGTACATGTTGTCAAATTGGTCATCTTCAAGAAAAGAGAGCATCCACATTCAAAACCATCAAGGAGAAGATGAAACCACAAAAGAGTTATGGGTAATATTTTGAGTTGTTTTGATGTTATTGTGTTTTTTTTTTAAATTCCATTGTGAGCTCTATCTAAAGGTTTTGTATTTTTTGAATAGGGAGTTTACATACTAGTTTACTTTCACTTCAATTTCAAAATATAGGCATTATATTTTGGCAACTCCATTGGGGATCATACTCCTTATTTTGGCAACTTTTTGGGGGATCATACTCCTCTAATTTCAATTGTATTTTCGTGCACTTTGGGGTTGATTTTCAATAATTGGTTTTGCAATATTTGAGGGGATTTTAGGTATTGGATTTTAAATGTATGTTTGGGAGCAAAACAAATTGCATCATTGTGTTTGGAACAATCAAGAAATGAGATTTGATATAAAATGTTTGATGTTTCACTAATTGAATTTTTTAAATATTTTGTAGGGCATCTCAAGGTACACTATACTGAATTCAATACTTCAAACTAAATTCATATTGGCCATACTGTATGAATGTCATATGGCTGAAAAAAAAAAAAATCATAAAGGAAAGTATATGTTGGTATGAGCTTTCCATGGTCCATTTCTTCCTCTTTTTGATGATGGATCACTTTGTGTGATCTGAAACATCCACGAAAAAACAAACACGGTTGAATCCAAAAGCTAAATATTATAAATTATATGTAGAAAAGTGTAAAAATAGATATTCATAAAACACCATGATAGGTACATACAGATAGTGGTTTTACATATGTCCATAATCATTTTGTATATATTTATTGTGGGTTTATATACACATAATCACCAAAATATATCCATAATAGATTTGCATATATACATAGTGGGTTCAAAATATACACAATTGATTCTAAATTCTATGCATGCAATAGATGTAAATCCCCCAAATCCATGGGCTTAAGGTTTCAATCAATCCATAAATCCTTTGGAATCTGTTGTTAAACTATAGGTGATGAGCTTTTAAAATTCGTAGCATATTATCATCATCAAGCTGGACTTTATAAGTTTTGAAGTTCGCTTGAAATTCACCATAAACAATATTTTGAAGATATTTTGAAATCTAAAGATTTTGTGATGTTTTAAATTGTTTATTATTATATTTTGAAGTAACTTATCAAAAATAAATTTTTTTGAACTCCTTCAAACCCATGCTAGGAGAAAGATCTTAGTTCAAATTAAGTTCCTAGTCATTTTACCAACCAAGAGCTCTACCTGTGAATAAAGCCCTCAATCATATTGAACCACATGAGAAGGATCTTAGTTCGACTTCCAAATCTAGTGTCCTTCATCAACGAGGGGTATTTTTTTATTAAAACAAGGAAACATTACAAATCAAGGGCATTAAATAGCCCTATCAAGTTCCACCAAATGATCCAACTGATGAGACAAATCTGGGGGTAGTTGAACCTGCTCCACCAAATTCCAATCATGAATATGATCAGAAGCCCATTTAGCCAAGCAATCAACAACACCATTCCATTCTCTAGGAATATGATTGAAAATAATATACTCCAGAGAAGCACAAAGAGTGATAATTTGTTCAACAATCAAAGCCAAATGCCAGCTCACATCATCTAAATGTTGCCTATTCAGTAAGTTCACCACAACCTGGGAGTCATACTCACATATGATCCTTCGCCATCCCAATTGACTGTCCCGATCCACAACCAATAAAATGGCCTGAGCCTCCATAAGATTGTTAGTATGAAGACCCTTATAAACAAAGAAGATAAACTAAACATCTCTAGAGTTATCCCGACCAACACCCCTAGTACTAGCATGACCTGGATTTCCATGAGAGGAGCCATCCAAGTTGATTTTTAGGACTCCATGAGGAGGAGGGGTCCATCTTCCCTCTCTATTCACCTTCGAGGTAGGATGCCTATATTTGTTATGCATGAGTTGTCGTTGCGGAGGAGGAAGATGAAGATGATTACAACAACCAAAATCATGAGGGTCCACCGACACAGTCATATCACAGTTAGTTGCAATAGTTTCCCCTAAAGAATGTAGAATTTTCCACCATAGGTGAGGGGCCATCAACAACGAATCCTAAAAAATATGCCTATTCCTCTCCAATAACAAGTTCTGATATTAAAGGATGGGCCAAGAGCCCAAGCAGCCTAAAGAAATGAGGTAGAAATAGGGGACCTGCCTCACCGTTCCCCAAACTCTGCGAATGAGTAAGCATACCAGCAGGCCGTATTCCACACACCCCACTAGAAATTCCAAATCTCCCTAGCATAGGAACATTGGAAGAAGAGATGGGAGACACTCTCTTCACAACCATGGCACATAACACACATAGAAGGGCCTTGGAACCATGCTTACATAAATTATCCCAAGTAAGACACTGGTTTTGAGCCACTAACCACATGAAGAAGTTGCACTTGGGCCATGAAAACTTGTGCCAAACTTGCTTCCGCCAAGGGACTTCAATGTCCCCAAACAAATTCTTACCCAACTTCTTATAAACAACTGACACAGAGTACTTTCCAAACAAATATGAACCATCCCAAGCCAAGACATCAAGTCCCCTCAAAGAATTACAAGCACAGGAAACCAAAACCTGGGAAAGCTCATGCCTATCCCCCTCAGACCCTCCAAGTGGCCACTCAGAAGGATGCTTCCAGTGAAAACTTACAACCAATCCACCATGTTGCGCCACCTTATATTGTTCCACAGTATCCCAACTAGCCACAATAAAAACATCACAAAGGGATTGGAGGTGAGGAAAAGAAGAGAGAATAGGAGGATGACCATCCCAAGAATCTGACCAAAACAAAGCATGTGACCCTGAATGATAGATCCAAAAAAGAGCACACTTAATCAACTGCGCCCCCACTTTCAAAGTATATCAAATCATAGAGCCACTCCCTTCCAGAGGATAGCGAGGAACCTCAAAAGAAGCAACACCCCGAAGATATTTATGGTTGAGAATACGAGCCCATAGCTGATGTTGATTGGTACACCATTTAAATATTGGCAGCAAGAGCTTTCCCATTCAAAATAGCAGAATGTAAACCAAGACCACCCTATTGCTTTGGTCTACACACAAAAACACACTTAACAATGCTCCAATTTGAAGACAAAAAATTATCGTTGCAAAGAAATTGACATGAAAGAGCATCAAATTCCTTAAGGAAATACAATGGAGTTTCTTGGACAAAGCACCTATAGATGGGAAGGGCCTGGATAAAATACTTGAGAAGAGTCACTGTAGTAGAAGTAGACAACCAACGATGAGTCCAATGAGTAACCTTCTACCTTAGCTTATCAAGAAAAAGTTGCCAGAAGTACCTAGGCTAACGACCAACAACAAGAGGAATACATAAATAGACAAAGGGAAGAGACCCTATTTGAAACTGCAGAATAACTACAATTCATCGTTGGATAGCTTGAGGATATTAAAGAAGAAGATACAAGACTTCTACTCATTGAATTTATGGCCTGAAGCTGCCAGGTAGATTTCCAAATCTTTCCTAAAGGATTCAACCTCCCGAATACGATCCAAACCCATAAGAGAGGTGTCATCCACAAATTGGAGAGGAGAAAGCGTTGGCAAGCCCATCCCCCACTGCCACCCATGAATCAAGCTTTGTGAAACTCAAGATTTAAGAAGCCGACCCAGCCCCTCCACCATTATAATAAACAAATAAGGAGAGAGCGGATCTCCCTGACAAAGGCCCCTAGTAGCCCCAAAAATATCTAAAGGTTCACCATTCACAATAACCAAAAAAGAGGAAGAGGTCACATAACTCAAAATCCAGCTCACCCAATTAGAGGAAAAACCAAAGGCCAACATAATCTTCTAAAGAAAACTCCATTTAACTCTGTCATAAGCTTTGGCCATATCCAACTTGATAAACATAGACCTATCCTTAGAGGTTTTCATGGAATGAATGAATTCAAATGCAACTACCACCCCATCCAAAATTTGACGACCTGCCACAAATCCGCCTTGCTCCTCAGAAATGATCACAGGCAAACAAGATTTAAGCCTTTTAACAACCAATTTTTTAATAATCTTGTACACCACATTACATAGCGAAATACGTCTAAAGAGATCAAGCCTGCTAGCACCTTCCTTCTTAGGAATGAGAACTAGAAAAGTAGCATTCAGGGCACAAAGCATCTGCTTGCTATGAAGAGACTCTCGAACCACCTCCAACAAATCCAACTTCACAATATCCCAAATGTCCTAGAAAAATTCAACTGGGAAACCATTAGGGCCAGGAGATTTCCCCTTATTCATTCCAAAGACAACCTCCTCCACTTCCGACAAAGTCATCGGACGAATAAGAGAAGCATTCAACTCATTAGAGATCAAAGAAGAAATGCAAGCAAGGACCATATTCTCATCAGCCTTTGCAGGAAGTGAATCCTCAATGAACAAATTAGAGTAGAACTAACAAGCCTCTCTAGACAAATATTTTTGTGGAGAGATCGAAAGACCCTCAAAATTAACAAGAGAAGAGATAAAACACTTATTCCGACGAGCTTGCCCCGAATGATGGAAAAACGTAGTATTCTTGTCACCCTCTTGAAGCCAATCAATCCTAGCCTTTTTTTTCCATAAAATATCCTCACGAAGCTCCCACTCCTCCATCAATTTTAGAACCTGGGCCTCAACATGCCCAAGAACCTCTGAGAATCCTAAATCTTGAATCTGGCGAGTAATAACATCAAGGCAATCTTGCGCTTCTCTTTTCCTAGCTTGGAAATTACAAAAAACATAACCTATTCCATCACTTAAGATGATACTTGACATATTGTAGCTTCTTAACCAGAGAATACATAGTTGTACCATATGCAGGGGCTCCATCCCGCCACCACTAAGAAACAAGATCCCCCAAAGATGAATTCCACAGCCACATAAGCTGGAATTTGAAAGGTGGATTCTTTGGATTTGGGAAAGTTAAAGCTGAAAAAATAATTGGCTAATGATCTAAAACACACCAGTCAAGAATCTTGGAGCAAATGATCAAGCTACATATAACCCAAGAGATAGAGACAAGGAATCGATCTAGCCACTGGAAAATCACTTCAAGCCCACTCCATCTATTATTCCAATTGAATATTTTGTTAGAGGGTTTAAAATCCACCAAAGCAAGAGATTCCACATTAGTCCAAATAGATCTAAAGCAGGACCAAGCCTAGGTAGCCCTCCCCTTTTCTCCTTTAAGCTCAACACATAATTGAAATCACCAACTAAGATCCAAGGCAAAAATGGTGCACAAGACCTAACATACTTGATATGAGCCCAAAGTTGGATTTTTCCATGGATGTCAATCAGAGCATAAACATTACTAAACAAAATAGTCTCACCAGACTCCAAAACCGAAGCTACCATAGAAATAGCAAACTGGCTTGAAATCCACCAACGAGGAACAACCTTACGAGGATCCCAAAAAAGAGCCAGACCTCTAGAGGTTCCCCTAGAACCAATATATTGACACTGGCTAGAAAATCAAATACGTGGAGCATGTTGAAGCAAGAGGTCCACCTGAAGCTTAGTCTCTTGAACACAAAAGATATATGGAGAATGAACAACAATAAAATATTGAATAGCCTTTTGATGGGAGGTGCTATTCAACCCCCTTGCATTCCATGAAAGAATAATCATGAAGAAGGTTGAGAGAAGTGGGCCTCAAGGGTCTTAACAGAACCAAATTCCACCAACAAATCCCTAGTAGATTTAAGCTTGTCCACATCCTTCTTACGACCAGCTTTGAAAGAATTTTCAAAATGCCCCTTCTTGAGAGGGCATTGCAACACCCCCAAAGCAGTAGACGATCCCTGACCTTTACCTGAAGAGAACACTGCCTTAGCTAAATCTGCTAAAACAATATCATCCTACACATCTGCAAAGGCCCCAAGAGGATCATAAATCCCTTGCTCCAAAGCCGAAGAAATATTCTGAACAACAATTGCCTGCTCTTGTAATGACGTTATTTTTCCTACAAGATCAACAAAGGATTAGTAATACCTGCATGTTAATAAAAACATCAAACAATGAAATACATTAGAAAATAAGGGAAAAATGAATGAAATCGGAATAGCCTCACCCAATCTTCTCTCCTCCATGGTTCACTTTCATTATACCTCCTCAAGCTTTGGTATGATAAATGATGCCCTCAGATTGTGTGTGAGCAACACTCTAAAATGTCTAGTCTTGACAAAACTTTTGAAGGATTTAATAAAATAAACTATATGCAAACTAGAATTCAATCCTAATGTGCAAGTAATGATAAAAGCCTAAGATGATATGAAGATAAATGCAATTGCTAAAATAATAAGAGATTATGTAATGATCGATTTGAAAATGAGATCAAGATTGTCATTTTATAGAAAATGCAATCTTGAACGGATGGACAAGATGAGAGATTTGAAGAATGTCCTAGAATCAAAGGTCAAGATTCAATAAGGCAACTCTCATTTAGGGTTAGGGAAAAATACCCATATGTGTGAATAAGATTTAATTAAATGAATTAAATCAAGGCTGAATGTGACAGTTGAGATGAAATTAGTAAAAATCAGAAGACATGAGGATGAGATTTTAGAAAATCAGTAATTTTAGAAATTACCTGATTTGTAGAAGAATAATTCTATTTTGAATTAAATTAATTCAAAATAGGGATTTTGTGAGGTAAGAAATAATTGATTTTTGAAATTAATTACTAAATGAAGAATCAGTTAAGTATGTGAGATATTTTTAAATGATTTTGTTTTATTTAAAAATATAGAAGTGTCACATGCCATAATTAAATAATTAAAATAATTATTTAATTTAGAAGAAGTTAATTAATTAAATAAATTATCAAATCTATTTAATTAAGAGGATTTAGGAATTAGTGACACATTAAATAAATATATTCATTTAATAATGAGGAGGACATTAATGATGAGGATTAATTAAATAAATAAGATTTTATTTAATTGCAAGAAGACTTTGATAATTAGTGACATTATTAAATAAATAAATAAGATTTATTTACTTAATAATTATGAAGAATGAGAGATTATTTTAATTAATAGTTGAATGTGGGTCAGAAACATAATTAAAATGTTATAATCATGTTATGATGAAAGGTGTTAGAATAGTGGTCTCAGGCCTAAGTCATTTTTAGGTGTCTACATTTTCCCCTCTTTGTCATAATGCAACTTGTTGCATTGTGGCAAAGAAAACAAGTCCAAAATATGCCCCAGTGAAGGTACGAAGTGCCTATGCCCCCTCAGAATTTTTTTTGAATTTCAACCCAAGGTCAGAAAAATTTGGAAAATATCCCGACTAGTCAAATTAATGACCAGATTCAAAAACGGAGGACATTAAGCTAGCTAAAATGTCGGTCAAAGGTGGTCAACTGAGCCTCCAGTATAGCCTACCAAGTAAAAACCTTAATTGTCAGCCTATAAATAGGTTGAAAAGTTCAAACCAAATGTCATTTGCTCATTTGTCATATAGGAAATTCAGAAACCAGAGCTCTGATAGACGATGGTGATTCCGACGACTACACATCGTGGATATTGCGTGCGCACATTCCAACGACCTGAGGGTGTAGAGGCACCGGTAAGTACCCTATCCAACTTGTCAAATTTTGAATTTTATGCATTTATTAGGGTTTAATGGGGGTAAAAAAATGTGGTGCGATGCAAATGTTGTCAAGTAAGCCGCAAATGCATTCACGTTCACCGCATTTGATTGTGTCACGACGCAAGTGTGATGGGAAGGCTAGAATTTTTGTGTGATTGCGCAATCGTAAGGGGAAATGATGCAATCGCTAGGTTGCAACACAATTGAGGCTTTTGAAATGCATTTACCAATTTGCAACGCAATTGACAAGTCGAACAACGCATTTGTGAAATCACAACGCAAATGTTAATCCAAACGACACATTCATTGTTAGAATGCGCATTTTCTGGTCAGAACGCCACTTTTGACATATTGCAACACATTTTCCATGGACAGAGTTGCAATTGAATGGTTGTGACACATTTGTGGTCAACGCGACGCAATTGAAGTTGACCAGAGTTGACTTTTGTTGACCTTGCCGAGATTAACCTTTATGTACCCTTGACTTGCTAGTAGTAGTAAACTTTCCATAATGTTGATCAATATGTCTTAATCCTTGGCCTTTCCTTGTGCAGAGTCGGCTTGTGCCCATTTATACTCAAGAGTTCCGACCAGCTACCTATGCTTTCAGAGATCACCTTAGTGATAGACAAAGACAGCGGTTGATGGCCCTAGGCCTGTACCATGTTACCTACATGCCCGTTATTCAGGAAAACAGAGGTTTGTTGATAGCCCTCTGTGAGAGGTGGCATTCCAAGACCTACTCATTCCACCTGCCTATTGGAGAGGCAACAATGACTTTGAAGGACTTGTACCGTATTCTCCGGATATCGATTAGCGGAGAGAGGGTGGTCTATGATCTGCACTGAGGGCGATAGGTCCTGTCTAAGATGTACAAGGGTGTTGATGGTGCTCAATTGGGCTTGGACGGTTACAAGATCAGTTGGGACATTGTAGCCGATTAGTTTCCCAGATTCGATGCCATGCTTATGACCTTGATCATCAGATTACTGATCCCAGATTGCCGTGGTCACGGATTTCCCATTGGATGGGGGATGTTCTTGTTTGCATGCGAGGACAGAGGACTATGTTTGCTTGGGGGCCATGCTTTTTGGCCATGCTCTATCACTAGTTACATGAGGTTGTCTATCACCAAGGGCATAGTATCAGTTGTGACACTACTCTCCTGATGATCTGGGTGTGGGAGCGTATTCCCGTGTTCCAACCATTGGTGCAGATTTAGCAGCTAGGAGATGGGATGCCTTATGTTTACTTATATGTGGGATCAGTGAGTCAGAATCGCATGGGAGATACCGGGTACTGGCATCATCAGATTGATACGATGATCAACTTTGTTTGGAGACCCTACAGAGATTGCGCTCAGTGGTCAGATGAGGACAACCACTTGTCTTTTTGCAAACAGTTCTGATATTTGATTGGCCACACGGTACAGACTTAGTGGATCATCGAGATGTACCTGCCCCAACGGGTACTACAAAAGTTTGGGGAGCAACAGGCTGTTCCAGTATGCATGCCAGAGTATGCTCGTTCTTCCAGGGAGACCATGTAGGGGCCACCCATATCCGTTATAGTAGCAGAGCAGTAGGTTGACAGCTTGGTGGCAGTTTAGTGGGTATGGAGAGGGGGTCCAACGGATCCAGGGACGTCTGCTGAGTACCACACCTAGTGGCAGGTTCACAGGCCCATCCCTTTTACAGATCTGGATGGTCCATCATCGATAGATCATAGATCAGTCATTCCACAGATACCGAGGAGAGGTCAAGGTGGTAGAGATGGAGGGAGAGATGGTAGCGGTGTCGGGGGTAGAGATGGAGGAAGGGTAGGAGGAGGATGAGATGGGGAGACATAGGGGGTGGGGGAGATGGAGGAGGTGGAGAAGATGATGGAGGTGGCAGAGGTGACAAAGGTGGAGGAGATGGGAGGGGTGTGAGGAGGAGGAGGGATGGCAAAGGGCGAAGGCAGCCCAGGACAGTCGGGTAGAGGGTGGGTGGTGCTCCATTGTCACCCATTCAAGAGGAGGGGGAGGAGAGAGAGCCGAAGGTGAGGGCCGAGGATTTCAGAGGGGGTGAGGAGGAGGTGGAGGTGGTGGTTGAGGAGGAGGTGGAAGTGGTGGCAGAGGAGAGAGTAGAGGAGGATTCACTTGTTGGGGGACACCCTCTTGACATAGATGTGGAGGAGGTCCGAGCTGAGGGGGAGAGAGACGAGGAGGAGGATGAGGTAGATCAGCGACTGTGAGAGCGTATGATTGTCGGGGATGATGAGGGTGACAAATCACCCATTTTTCTTGTTGATGCTACTATTGATCAATGGATTGTGGACCTACAGAGCAGACTTGATGTGGCCTTGTCGTAGAGCAAGGCCTTAACAGTGGAGCTAGAGGTTACCCGGGTGGAGAGAGATCAGGTTATTCTCTGAAGGAAGAAGTCATATCGGTGGGTGACAGAGTTTGCAGAGCTGTGTTCAAGGCCGACAGGAGACATGGCTAGAGAGTTAGCTAGGATGGTAGAGAGCAGGGGCCGATATAGGGATTTATACAAGCAAGCTGTTCTGCCAAATAGACGAGACCCAGGTTTGTCTCGATCCTACAGTAGGATATAGTAGCAGATCTCATAGCAGTAGTCGCACCAGTGCTGGGGGGTCCACTACATCAAGGCATTCATCAGGCCATAGATCTCATAGCTCTCACAGGCATTCGTCAGGGCATAGTCATAGGTCAGAGCATGGTCATAGATCAGTGTCCTTAGGGCAGTAGACAGGGTAGAGTCAGCCTCTGGTTACTGATCCTACAAGAACTCAGAGTCAAACGTAGGACACCCCTCCCATTCAGGTCACATTTCACGTGGTTGGTCAGGCACAACCACCTCGTAGTTCACCTCCACGGGACGGAGGAGGGCCATCCTAGGACTCTATCATGTGACATGACATTTTGAGATTATATATATATGCGATGCAATTTTGATGTGGCCTATATGGTGTTATGTGTTATGGTATTCTATTCTTTTATGAGATGCTTATGTGATGCTTTCATGATGCTATGAGGTGTATTTATGCTTATATTTATGAATGCAATTATGGATGTGGTTATGTATGCATTGTGTAATGTGATTATGATGTGATTCCTATATGCTAATGCAAATGTTTATTTATGATGCTTATGTGGTGATGCTAATGTTGGTGTTATGAATGTATGCAAATGATAATGTTTATGCAATGTTAATTATGGTATTTGATTTATGTAGATGTGAATATGAAATGCTCATGCCATTATGTATGCAACTTTTTTTTTGTATGTCATAGGATATCATCAGAGAACCATAGAAGAGAAGACGAAGACTGATGTTAGTGCGAAGAAAGATATGCATGTTAGTGCGGAAATTAAAAAATCCTTCAAAGCTTTGCTATAGTGCTATCCTATTTGTTGCTCTTTAATCATCATTGGGAAAAAATGTCATGATGGTCAACAAACACTATGATATGACATAGATCAATAGTGTGCAAGGTCGAACCATTACGTAAATCAATAGTCGCAGACAAAGGATGATCATGACTCATGCAAGGAACATAATTGCCCCTAGTCATTTTGTCATGACCAACCGCCAGAAAACCAATACTAATCATGAGATGTCGTTACTTCTCTAAATCCTAACAATAGGCCATCCTGGAGAAACTAGCCACATGATAGTAAAAAATAGATAGTAAAATCATCGTACAATGTCGTTGCTTCTCTAAATCCTGAAGTCAAGACATCCTGGAGAAGCTAATAGTAGAGTGATAAGAAGACAAGGATAATCATCATGATATGTCGTGGTTCCTAGGACATAAGGAACTAATATCCTGATAATCATCAAAAGATAGAAAAAAGTTTGCTAAGTTTTTGTCGTCGGGTGTTGTTGAATGTTGACTGATATCAAATTCAGGAAGTAAACATCTTGAATGACGTTGATATCTAGGAGATCGATTCTCAGAGTTAGGAGAATCCATCAAAATGCTAGATGATGATGATGATGATGCTTAGGAAGGACACATGTCCAAAAGCATAAATAAGTGACAAGAGTTACTCTTCAGAAGGACACATCTTGAAGACGAACTCAAAGTTTTTCCATGATAAATTGTCTTGATATGATTTTGACTACATGTCATTGCTGGTATGCTGAATTGACTGAAAATGTTTGACAAAGTAGATTGCCGATAGATTGATAGTTCGAGCTTGACATAAGATTTACTTGATTTGAAGGTATTTTGACATGTGTGAAAGTGTAGTGCCAAGAACCCTAATGGACTGAACTAGTGCGGTCTTGGGCGTCCATTGATTGATGGCCTTGCCTACATTGTGCACTCAGAGACCTCATAGTTTGACATTGTCTGAAGGAAAAAAGCTTGAACCATGATTTATTTTGTGACAAACCTGGAAGGACTAACCTAATGTCTCAGGGGATTCAATGATGAATCTTGCCTACGTAGCAAATGCGCAGAGACAACGTAGTTCAGACTAGGATGAAGATTGATTGACGTGATCGATTGAATTGATCAAATTGACTCTATTTTTGGATTTTGACATTGATTTGGATGTTTTGGTATTTTCTTCAAGACATTTTTCAATTTTTAGGTCATTTTCAGGACTTTTTCACATTTTTTGGATTTTTTCAGGACTTTATAAGAATGCAGGATCATGTGCAATACCCATTGCAATTGCATGATAAAGGTCTTACCCCCAGACAGAGCGGGGATTATCTGATTCCAAATGAAATGGAGATAGGTAGACGCAAGGCAAAGACAAAGAATGATGTCAACCAAATGTTAACCATAGTCGGAATTGAAAGGACTTAAGACAGATGTTGTGAATGTGTCGAGCCTTTGTGATTATGACAAATGGATAAAGGTCGATTTGAGTGACAGTAGATGGCGAAGCAATGATTGACTACGCATGGTGCCTGTTTGCCAGGTTTTCAGCCAGGCTCTCTGATGCTATGTGTAGAACTTTCTCAGGTGTAAACTGTTAATAGGTTCTGTCAGCTGTTCTCCATCAGGTGTGGCCAACTGATAAGCTCTGGAACCAAATGTGGCAATAATGATATAGGAACCAAGCCAATTAGCCTCAAAATTATTGGGATTTTCATGGTCTGCCTAATTTCTGGGGTTTTGCATGAGAACCAAGTCACCGATTTCAAACTTTCTCACCATGACTCTTTTGTTATAACTTCGGCAAAGACGATTTTGATATGCCTACAGATGATTTAAGGCATTTTGTCATTTTTCTTGTAGCATTTCCAACTCATGTAGGTGAGTATGTCTATACTCTTCATCATCAATCAATCATTTCAAAGAGACTCGGAGAGAAGGAATTTCGACCTCGATGGGTAATATGGCCTCAGATCTATATACCAATGAAAATGGAGTGGCTTTAGTGGGGGTACGGATGCTGGTACGATAGGCCCATAAAGCAAGATTAAGTTGTAGGTGCCAATCTCAGCTAGCGTCATTGACGGTCTTCTTTAGAATGCGAAGGATTGTTTTATTTGACGCCTCAGCTTGGCAATTACCTTGTGGGTAATATGGGGTGGAAAAATGGTGTTGGATGTGGAATCGCACACAGAGCTCACAAACGTCTCTATTTTTGAATGGATTGCCATTATTTGTGATGATGGATTGTGGGACACCATACCGAAAAATGATGTAATTTAGGATGAACTTGGATATTTGTTTTCCGGTGATGTAGGTGAGGGGGACGACTTCAATCCACTTAGTAAAATACTCAATGGTGGTGATTATGAATTTATGGCCATTAGAGGAGGATGGATGGATCTTACTCACGAGGCCGAGTCCCCATTGTGTGAAAGGACATGGAGAAGTGATAGGTCTCAATTCCTATGCAGGTGCATGAATCAGATCACTATGCCCTTGGCATTTTCGATATGTTCTGACAAACTAAAGAGCATCTTTTTCCAATTTCGGCTAGTAGTACGCAAGTCTAGTGACTTTCTTAGCTAAGGTTGGACCACTCAAAGGAGATCCACATATACCCTCATGTACTTCTCGTAAAGTCGTTTGGGCTTCATCAGTGTCGAGACAACGAAGAAGGGTGTTGTCAAAGCCACGATGGTATAAGGTGTCATTGATGATGGTCTGTTTGGCTGCTTTTTGGATAAAGGATTTTCATTGGTTGTTGGATAGGTTGGGTGCGAGGGTTTGGGATTTAAGATAGTCGTATATGTCCTGGTACCAAGGTGAACTGGGACCAAAAATCTCACACACCATTGTTGACTCTGGAATATCATATGCAGGCATCAAAAGTTGTTCCACTAAGAATTCAAACTGTGACACATTCTTAGGAATGTCTAAAAGAGATCCAATGGTAGCCATTGCATCAGCTGCCTTATTTTGTGTTCTTGGGATTTGTTCAAATGCAATCATTTTGAAATACATTAGGAAACTATCCACCATGCATTTGTAAGGGAGAAAATTTTTGTCCTTTGTGTCATAGTCATCATTCACTTGGTTGATGACTAATTGAGAATCCCCAAATACGAGGAGTGTTTGAATTTTCCATTGAATTGCTATCTTGAGACCTGTGACCAATACCTCGTATTTCACAATATTATTTGTACAAGGGAAAGCGATCCGAAATGATTTAGGAATTGAATCCCCTTGTGGTGTGATAAATAATATGCCAGCTCCTGAGCCGTGCCCAGTGTGGGACCCATCAAAGTATAGTTTCCATGGTAAAGCTAGTTCTGCGTGAAAGATCGACTCATCAGGAAAATCAATTATTAGTGGATGAGTGGCTTGGATTGGTGCATCTGCCAATTGATCTGATATTACTTGACCTTTTATAGCCTTGCGCTCCACATACTGTATGTCATACTCACATAATATCATGACCCACTTTGCCAAGTGACCTGTCAATGCTGCTCGACTCAGGAGATATTTTAATGGGTCAATCTTTGCTATCAAATGTGTTTGATGACTTAGCATATAGTGTCTTAGTTTTTGTGCCGCAAAGACAACTGCCAAGCATGCCCGTTTAGTGGTTGTGTAATTTAGCTCATATCCAATTAATGTGTGACTAATGTAATATATGGCTCTTTCTTTTTCTTCATGGTCATTTTGCGCCAATAATGCCCCCAGTGCATTTATCGTTGTAGAGACATATAGGATCAGTGGTTTGCCCTGAATAGGCAGCATTAACACGGGAGTTGTTAATAGATATTCTTTAATTTTGTCAAAGGCTATGTTGCACTTATTTGTCCATACAAACAAAATGCTTTTGCGGAGCAGATATTGGAATGGTTGACACTTGTCTGCCAACTATGCAATGAAGCAGTGACTAGATTGCAATTTGCCTTGAAGTGTTCGCAACTCACTAATTCTTCTTGGAGGGGGCATGTCCAGAATTTCTTTTACTTTTGCGGGGTCAACCTTAAAGCCTCGACGTGAAACTATGTATCTGAGCAGCTTGCCTGAAGTGACTCTGAAGACACATTTCTTTGGGTTCAATCTAACCTTGTAATCCTCAAGCCATCTAAAGATTTTGTCTAGGACTTTGAGATGATTTTTTCTTGTCAAAGATTTTTCCAATAAGTCATTTACATAATCTTCCATGGCGCCTGCATTCTTTAAGCCAAAAGGCATGATGTTCCAACAGTATGTTCCCCAAGGGCAAGTGAAGGTTGTTTTATGTTGATCCTCTATTGCAATTCAGATTTGGTTATAGCCTAAAAACCCATCCATGAGAGATAGCATCTCATATCCTGCCGTGAGGTCAACAATCATGTCTATGTTTGGTAGGGGGAAGTCATCCTTTGGGCAAGATTTGTTTAAATCTCTAAAATCCATGCAAATACGGATTTTTCCATTCAGTTTGGTAATAGGGACAATGTTTGATATCCAATCAGCATAGTCTATTGACCTTATGAATTCAACATCTAGCAACTTCTTTAGTTCCGCCTTGACAAGTAGTGCAATATGTAGATGCATCTTGCGCAGCTTTTGTTTGACTAGCTTGATTCCTAGGATTAGAGGAAGATGATGTAAAATCAATGTTGGATCAAGGCCTGGCATGTCAGCATATGACCATGCGAAGTTAACTTTCCTGTCTGTGAAGATTTGTTTAAATGCAGGTTTTTCTTCTTCTGACAATGATGCGGCCAAGAGAATCGTTTTTGGATTCTCTGGTGTGGCTATGTTAACTTCCACTGTGTCTTCAACGAGCATAGCTGACTTTTCCTATGTTATGGGAAGAAAGTCCAATCCTCCATCCTTAGGTGTCTCAAAGAGGTTTTCACCTTCAGATACGTCCTTTGTTTTTACTATTTTACTACCAGAAGGTGCCTTGCGGTTTTCACCTAAAGGCATTTCTTTTTCTTTTTTCTTTTTTGTATTTTTGTGACTGGAGGATTGCACAGTCTCCCCGAAGTAAGCTACACAATCTATATCAATGGAGAACCCTATTTTGTGATCACCCCATGGAATACCTTCTCTTAGCCTCATGAACTCTACAATTGCCTCATCATTCTGAAATATTTCCATCACCGGTGAGTCTTGTTGGTCCCAGTCGATCAGTTGTGGATAAACAAGAGGGATCCCATCGTCAGTGTTGGTGAAGGATGGGAGGATGCAGAAAGTGTAAAAATTGATGCCTCAAGTGTAAAGGAAAAGTTGTCAATTTCCACTTATGTGTCTGATGAAATGGATGGTCCATACTCTAAGTCAGATGAATCAAATTCAAAGTCATAATATGGGATAAAATTATCAACATCGTGACTAGTGGTTGGCATTTCAGAAGTATGTATAGTGGGCTCAGATAAATTTGGATTATGGGTGGGCTCAAGAATGGAGTGGGATGATTTTGGTATTGCCGACGACACCTTGTGTTCTTTTAGATTCCAAGGAATTCTTACCCATTCCTTATCTTTAGAATGTCGGTCAATAGATTCAATAATATATTTCTGGCAGAATCGTTCTTCAAAGGAAGGTTGGCCAGGTTCCAAGAATAGTTCATCAATGTCATAGTCACTGGCGATTTTGTTAGATCCCCATTCCCATTCATTTGAGTCTATTTTGGTAAGGGATTCTTTGCATGTCTCAACACTTTTTGTAGACATTACAACCTTACTTGAAAGTTCAAGGGTACATTGATCGTCAGTTCTGACATGGTCAAACCCTAGCCCTATGTATCTTGGTCTTACTGTCATGATAATAGGTTCCCGTCATCCATTGTTGTTCTTTCCAAGGCTGCTTGTATTTTCAAAACCTTGGGCTTTGCATATATCATATCCTTTGCCATAGAGATGCAACGGTAGTGGAGATAACTCTGTTGGGTCTTTGTAGATCCAGTTATCCATGTCAATAATGACTTCATTAACCATATCGCCCCACCATGTAAAAACACTTTTTGGTGGAACCTTGAAAGTTATTTTGGGTTCTACTGCAAAACATGGTCTACCATAGACCTTAGGTGGCTTTGATATTGTGGTTATACAGTAAGTCATATTCAATTTGCACTCTCCAAAACCAGGGTCTTGGATCTGAAGGTCTTTACTTGGGATGGAGGCCGATGGAGATGGTGTGGTAGAAGATGATGGAATGGATGATTTCATGAGTTTCAATGGGTCAATATATTTGGATGAGGTGGAAGATGAGGCCTCTCGATTGATGGGTATCTAGTGCTTAGCAATGGCTCATAGGTTGGTGCAGTATTGGAATGGATTGGGATCTCCTGGGATAGTGATCTCAGTTCTATCAAAAGGGAATTTGAGGCATTGGTGGTATGTGGATGGAATGGCCTTTAGAGCATGAATCCATGGATGACCAAGTAAGATATTATAGTGTATGTCATGATCCAAAACCTGGCATGTTGTATTTATGATAATTGGTCCTACCCAAAGAGGAATGGTAATAACTCCTTTAGAAGTGTGTTCTTCATCATCGTATGCCTTGATGACAATGCTCTTGCTAGCATCTACACATGCATCAGAGAAACCAAGAGCTTTGACCAATTTTAGAGAGCAGATGTTCAATCTTGCTCCGCCATCTACTAGGACTCATCTAACCTTATGCTTAAGGACAAAATCCTCAATGTGAAGGGCATCATTATGCGATGGTTTGGGTGAAGAATAGTTGTTGTCTGAAAAGGTGATGTGGTGAGGCAAATTCATGTATTCGACCATAGTCTCAAAGTGGTTGACATCGATGTTGGTTGGGACAGATGACTCTTGTAGTACTTTATCTAGGATGGCCTTATGCGTAGGTGAAATACAGAGCAGTTCGAGAATGGATATTTGGGCAGGTGTTTTATTTAACTGCTTAACAATGTTGAACTTCGGTTTTGGGTTGGACTGTCTGGCGGACGGATCAGGTATGGTGACTTTTGGTTTATGGGTAGAAGGACCTGGGATAGTGACCTTTCCTTTACGTGTAGTCACATTGCATTCTGAGGCCTTTTTAATGTTAATGGTATTAGCATATTTATCTTCATCAGTAGCACGGAGATTTTTGATAATAGTACCATCGGGATAATTATATGTAGGACGAGTAGTATTATAGGCCAGATGGATGTGGTTGGCTTGATTGTTGCTATTCTTTGTGCCAAACGAGGAAGCTTTACCATGATCTTGCAGTGGTTTTTTGTGTATGGTATGATCCGCATTAGATGTAAATGTATGGTTCTCTATGAGGTCTTGCACCAGATTTCGTAATTGACGACAAGAGGAAGTTGTGTGCCCTTTTGCATGGTGGTAGTCACAAAATGAACTGACTAGGGTCGTATGGTTTTGGCTCTTCCAATTGTATGATTTCGTTTTGAAGAAGTTTCTTTAAAACAATTTCAATTGGTTCACCCAAAGGGGTGTACGTGCATTTTTGGAATTGTCGGGGTTGACGCAACTGCCTTTGATTCGTTTGCGCATGATTGCTTTGGATAGCATTAGTAGTTGGTGTTGGTGTAGTTACAAGTGTGTTTTGATTTTGTACTCCTTTGATTGTGAGTACATGACCTGTTGCATTGACGATTTTTGCATCAACTACATCGTCGCTTGTGATATGCTTGTTCTTAACCCAGTATTTTTTTTTGTCATTTGAACTACTCGGGTTATTATTTGTGGTGGTGTTTATAGTTTTTCCACCATACTTTAACTCACCCTTGGCGATCAAGGCTTTCTCGAGTTGAACACCCTTTTCCACAAGGTCAACAAAGGTGGTGCAACAATGGACTTGTAAGACGTACCTTAGCAGTCCTTGGAGAGTTTGAACAAACATGGTAAATTTCTCCTTTTCAGGTATTTCGATCTGACATTTGCTTGCTAAGGTTCTCCATCTTTGAAAAAATGGAATGAAATTCTCTCCTGCATCCTCTTGGGTAAGTTTGCATGAGGAGGCGATGTCGATGTTTGTGTCAATGTTGTAAGCATAGTTTTCGACAAACTTGTTTGCCAATTCGTCCCATATTTTTATTCCCTTAGGAAAAAGAGAGAACCATTCTAGCGCATGACCTGCAAGACTTCTAGACAAAAGTCTCATGAGATAAGTTTGCTCATATGAAATGTCCATGCATCTAGTGGTGAATTCTCTTATGTGTTCAATGGGGTTTGTTTTGCCTTGGTACTTGGGAAAATGAGGTATGACATATCCATGAGGAAAGGGTGGCATATACAAGGTTGTGTCAAATGGATATGGACACAAGTCATGTGACATGTATGAATTTTTTTTGGATTGTTGCAAGGTCTCCAATTGTGTTTAAAGAGAAGCTAGTTGGAGTGTGAGTGCTTTCACCATGGGATTGTTGGTAGCATCACCCATGTTGTTGATAGGGGCAGCTTGAGTCCCCAGCTATTGTGATGAGAATTGTTGATTTGGAATGGGTTGTCGGTGAGCAAAATGAGTATTTTGATCATGCGGTTGTTGGAAATGGGTGTTTTGATTAGGGATGTGCTTCTGCATATGGAATTGAGAAGCATAAGTGGGGATGTGATATTCTGCCATGTTGGACTAAATTTGAGGGCTTTGTTGGTTTTGATTTTGTTGATGTCCAAATGGAGTGAAGGATTGAGGGCCTTGTTGATTTTGATCTTGTTGATGCCCAAATGGAGTGTAGGATTGAGCTCCTTGTTGATTTTGAGCTTGTTGATGTCCAAATGGAGTGAAAGATTGAGCACCTTGATTGCCTTGCCCAAATAAAAGATTGTGACCTTGAGGGATGTTGGTGTTTTGGGTCATAGGAATGTTGGTATTAACCTGTGATGAAGTGGGTTGGGTGCCTTGTATGGTAACTCTTCGTTTATTTCTCCCAAATGGGTTGGATGAGTTGGTTTCCATGGCATTTTAAGAACCTAATAATAGGTTTTCTGATGTACTCATGGAACAAGATGTAGTTCCAAAGAGGTTTGATGTGGTTTCCCCCATTGTTTGTGAAGGGATGGTGGATGTTTGTTGTGGAATGGATTGTGATGTGGTGTTGGTTTGGGAAGATGATCCTCCAATAGATGTTGTGTTGATTGTGGTGGTAGCATGACCAAGGGAGTTAGTGTTGATGGTGTCGATGAAATTTTGTGAAGAGGCTCCCATGGAAGGATTGTGTGATGATGGAGTGGGAGAAGTTTCTCTAAGAGTGTCAAGATCAAATCACTTTGGTAACTTAGCCCCTTGGTCAAGGAGCATAGCTAGGAATTTGGATGAGTCATTTAGGACCAATTCTTCCACAAAAGAGGCCACTTCAAGATTTTGGGCAGTAGTTTGTATGTCTTCTTCAAAGACATCCCCATTTTGATCCCATCGGAGCAATGGTTCAAAAAGATGTGATGGAGATGATGGGATTTTCATCTCACCAAAAGGATTGATTGTGGAATTTCCCATGTCAAAACAAGGATTGTTCATGGTATTAGGAAATGAGTCCATGCCAGTTGTGAACTCAAGAAATTTGGTGTCTTGTCTAAAAGAACCCATGAGTCTTTTCTTTTTCTGTAATCTAGTTTCAACCATACAAGGTTTTGCTCAACTTGGTATGATGGAGAGAATGATCTAAGTATGAAACTATGTTTTTGGTTTCTTTCTGGATTTTTAAAGGATGCTATGAAATGCAAGTAAGACTAAAGGATTGTGAATGCAAGTGGTGTGACACTAAGGAGATGCCAAATGATATGCAAGAAATGATCCTAAGATGTACTTACTAGTGAGAAATCTAAAGAGGACAAATTTGGGCAAACAAAGTTTTTGCAATGATTCAATTTTGGAAGACCAATGGACCATAAATGGACTATAAATAGGAAAAAGTGAAGTTTCCACACTAGAATAATGAGTGGGAAATAATTCACAAAAGGATTGACAAAGTGACAAAGGTAATTGGGTCCAATGATAAGCTACTTTTGAATGCAAAGTTTAGACAATGAATGGTAAAAGTCAACTCCTAAAATCTGCTAAAGTGAGTGTCTAAGGAGATGGTGAAGATATCAATGCAATCTTAATGAAAGGCCTATTGTGAGCCTAAAATGGTACCTAAAATGAAATGTTTAAGGAAAAGTTGAGGAAGTCAGAGTCTGGTTTGGACTGTAACAGTGAAGAAAGACTTGATTGAATTGAAAACAAGTTGTGGAATTTCTATTTTTGACAGTCAGGAATTGTTTGCAGTTTTTAGCAAATGCGTTGTAGCAAATTCGGTACAATAGAGAAAATATGGCTCACAGTACCGAATGCAGTTCGAGAAGTGTCGATTGTGACACGGTATGGGGAATGCGGGTTGATGTTTATCAAATGCGGCTCAAGTTACTAAATGCGGTTTAATAATGGAAAATGCGGCTCTGAATAGTTTACATGCGGCTCATCAGAGCGAATGCAGCTCCAGATGGCTCAAATGTGTCTCATCAGAGCGAATGTGGCTTGATAGTTGGCGATTGCGATGCATCAGAGTGATTGCGTCGCAATATACAATTTTTTGGAAAAAACCGAACACAGTTTTGCAGTTTTGACAAGTTTTTTTGGTTCAGATTTGTGATTTTCAAATTGTTGAAGTCTATTTAAAAACAATTGGAAAACACATAAATTAAAATATTAAGTGCATGTTCAAGTAGACTCACTCTTAATAGTCAAAAGTTCATTGTAACAATCACAGCCCACAACTTAAAATCACGTCGACTCACACAACCTTGTCACCCCCTAGAGGGTAATCGTGTTTTTGTCTTTTCCAGGTGCGTACTCAAGGTGACGAAAGTGGATACTGAATCCCCTGAGCAAACAGTCTATGGTGATTATATGGTGAGTGTCTTAGGGGGAGATTCTTCCCTCCCCTTGCACTATGATTGAAACAACATCTGGTTACTGACACAACTAGCTTCTACACTATGGTTCTTAGTCAAGGTTTCTGTTCGGTGCGGCAAATGATAAACTCCCTCAGGAGACCTCCGAACCTTTAGAAAAAAGGTTTTGGGGATGGTTATCTTGCACACTACCATTGAATATGGGTTTCCCCAAAATTCACTTTTGATTATAGTGGGTTGGAAAACCTACTTTTGGTTGTTTCCATTTAGGTCGTTCCCGTAGGGTGAGTACTTTTTCCCACTATGACAGGCTTCTAAAGGATTTAATAAAGCATAGAGTGCACAAAAAATAAAATGGGCAAGTCTGGTTTTTTGATCACCTAGTAAAGGGGAGAGCATATACCTATTACCCAATAAACACAGTAAACAAATGTTCAGCTTTAAACCCAAATGATTTTTTTTAATTCTAAGTGAAGACATTGCTTCACAAAAACATGGGGTTTATTTTAATCCAAACAAAAGTAAAGTGTGGTGACTATCCTAAATTGATAAATTCCAACTTAAGTTGCCTATCCTAGGATTGATAAATTCAGAATTAAGTGTCTATCCTAGGGTTGGTTTATTTTAATCCCAAAAAACAAAAAACTAGCCGCGGATGCGTCAGATCCAGATTACAATTTTTTTAAAAATAAAATTTACCAGTCATTTACAACACGGTATGGCAAATGCGGCTCGACATATGCATCACGTCAAATGCAGCTCTTGGAGTGTCGAATGCAGTGCATCAGGTCATTTGCGTTGCACGTGAAGGCTAATGCGCACAACAGAGCGATTGCGTTGCACGAGAATTCGAATGTGGCGTGGCAGAGCGACTGCGTCGCACGAATGTGGTGTTTCGTACCTATTCCTACAATAAATAAATAAATAAATTATGAGGCCGTACAAAACCTGCAAAAGGCGTATTAGATTGTCGGGTTCACCAATGTAATGACGTTATTTTTCCTGCAAGATCAACAAAGGATTCGTAATACTTGCATGTTAATAAAAACATCAAATAGTGAAATACATTAGAAAATAAGGGAAAAATGAATGAAACCAGAATAGCCTCACCCAATCTTCTCTCCTCCATGGTTCACTTGCATTGTACCTCCTCAAGCTTTTCTATGATAAATGATGCCCTCAGATTGTGTGTGAGCAACACTCTAAAATGTCTAGTCTTGACAAAACTTTTGAAGCATTTAATAAAATAAACTATATGCAAACTAGAATTCAATCCTAATGTGCAAGTAATGATAAAAGCCTAAGATGATATGAAGATAAATGCAATTGCTAAAATAACAAGAGATTATGCAATGGTCGATCCAAAAATGAGATCAAGATTGTCATTTTATAGAAAATGCAATCTTGAACGGACGAACAAGATGAGAGATTTGAAGAATGCCCTAGAATTAAAGTTCAAGATTCAATAAGGCAACTCTCATTTAGGGTTAGGGAAAAATACCCATATGTGTGAATAAGATTTAATTAAATGAATTAAATCAAGATTGAATGTGACAGTTGAGATGAAATAAATCAGTAATTTTAGAAATTACCTGATTTGTAGAAGAATAATTCTATTTTGAATTAAGTTAATTCAAAATAGGGATTTTGTGAGGTAAGAAGTAATTGATTTTTGAAATTAATTACTAAATGAAGAATCAATTAAGTATGTGAGATATTTTTAAATGATTTTGTTTTATTTAAAAATATAGAAGTGTCACATGCCATAATTAAATAATTAAAAAAATTATTTAATTTAGAAGAAGTAGTTAATTAGTTAAATAAATTATCAAATCTATTTAATTAAGAGGATTTAGGAATTAGTGACACATTAAATAAATATATTTTAAATATATTCATTTAATAATCAGGAGGACATTAATGATGAGGATTAATTAAATAAATAAGATTTTATTTAATTGCAAGATGACTTTGATAATTAGTGACATTATTAAATAAATAAATAAGATTTATTTACTTAATAATTATGAAGAATGAGAGATTATGAATTAATTAAATAATTATAAATTATTTAATTAATAGTTGAATGTGGGCCAGAAACATAATTAAAATGTTATAATCATGTTATGATGAAAGGTGTTAGAATAGTGGTCATAGGCCTAAGTCTGTTTTAGGTGTTTATAGCTCCGGCCCTGTATCTAGCCCAACATCCATACCAATGGCCCCAAAAGAAATCTCAACAGGAATCCATTCCTCCAAAGCCTGATTATCCAAGACCTCAAACCGATTGAAACCCCGATCGCTCTATCTGTCCTTATAGGCTCGCTTCTGACCCCTCCCTTTAGCTCTCTGCTTAATAGGAATAAATTCATCCTTATCAGGCCCACCCTCAACCATAGGCACCTTGCCTATATCCCCCTTCTCCACTAAAGGCCGAAAAGAAGGAGAAGAAGAAGCCCTTGCCGCTTTGGGTGCTCGAGGACATTGGTGCTGAAGGTGTCCATACTCATGAAAAAAGTGACAATGAAAAGGAAGGGAATCATAATCTAATGGTTGAATCCATGAGGTAGAGCCAATAAAAATTTCCAAATAATCCGACAAAGGGTTATTTAAATCAATTTCAACACAAATGCGAGCATAAGAGAATACCTTTTTATCTAAAGTATTCAGAGCAATGGCAACCAACTTCCTTAACAAAGCATCAATCTGGTGCAGAATATCCTCCCTTTGAAACTCCAACGACATCCATGTTAGACGGACCCAAACGGGAACCCGTGTAGGTAGATCCTCTGTCGCATTAAAACCTCCATGTCAAGGCTTAATGAACAACCCAACATGATTTTAAAAATACAACCCTCCCTCAAAAACACGATTTCGATCCGAGATGCAAGAAAAATCAACCATGAAATAGCCATCGCAACCACCAAAAGATCAAAATTACCTTCAACCTACCAGGTCCAACGGATCCAAGACTCTAACACCAAGAGAGGGACACGAATACCCAAGAACTTGCAGATCATAACATGTTGGCTCCAATAAGCTATGTCCTCCTGAACTGATTCGGGAAAAATAACCAAAACAGGGTGATCTTGACTCTGCGACAAGCACCCGTTCACTTTCTTGAGCTTAGAGATCTCACCCACGAAAGACAAATACGTCTTTTGTGCATGCATGGATGCTGAAAAAATCTAAGATGGCTTTGGCCCAACAATCACCAGGCTTTTGGAAGCCTCAGCCATACCCCCACATCGAGATCCTACCCCAACTCCTCCAAACCCACACCACTTCCACCACCCACTCGCCTCTCATCGCACAACCACCTCCCCACCACACCTTTTGCCCCCCAAATCCCCACACAAAAGGAAAAAAAAGAAAAGGCCACAACGTGTTACAGGCCACAGGCATCTAGGAACAACCGACGCTAGTCAATACAGGCGCGGGTGCTCACTCATCAATCTAGCGTACTTCATCCAACATTTCTCAATGGAATTCAATAGTGAAGGAGCAAGGGTTTTCTTCTTTTAGAAAAAAAAAAAACTCGATTTTCAAAGCGGTTTCACACATGTCGTTTGTGAGAATTGTCGCCTAAACAACTTGCAGTTGGAGTAGGACCAGCAAGCCCAAAGAATCAGGCTTTCCAAACTATCCTCCATGGTTTTTGGCAAAGCTCTACACCATGAGCTTTTAATACTTTAATGGTTCTATTGTCACCAACTTCTTTGTTAACCACTTGCACTCTATAAACTGCTTTGTTGCAATTATCAAACTATCCAATCATTGTTAAAAGGTAGTTAGTATTTTAAGTTAACCATTTGATGTTTGTAAAAGGAGGGATTTTTTAGTTTTTTGATAACTTGTAAATGATGGGTATTTTTTAGGTGTAAATAGTCATAAAAAATATGGTTTGGACATTTAAATTTTAGCATCAAAATATTTTTGATTTGCTAATGTTTTAATGTATTTTTAAGCCTCTAGAATTAGCATTGTAAGAAAATTCCGATGGGGCATAAATTTCATCTTGATTATTGAAAATTTTCACCTTTTTTATTTCTATTAAAATTTTGCAAGAAATTCAATTTTGCATATAAAATTAAGATTTGGATAGCCTAATTTGTGAAAAGCACAATGCATTATAAATCATCGCTTTGGCATCCAATTTAAACAACTTGTAAAAAAATTCTCCCACATTGTTTTATGAGGGCTAAATCAACACAAGGGGAAGCTTTCTAAATCAAGTGGGGAAATCTATTTTTTTTTTTTTTTTTAGTTTGTTGGTTCATGTAATCAAGTCTCTCACACTAAATCCATTCCATTTGAGTATTCTTCATAATATTCATAATAAATGGAAAATCAAATGTGTACATTGTGGAAAGAAAATGCATACAACAAAAAAATGTATGTTTCATCAAATTGAAGAAATGGATAAAATTATTCTTATCATGGTATTACCTTACCTGATCCTCTAGTTCCAACACATGAAAAAAAATCATCTAGTCTCACTCATACATCTTGTGAGACACCATCATTTGAGGATGAACAATGTAGTCATATGGCTTGCATTGAGATCTCATCTCCCATAATACTTGTTGCTACATCTGAATCTGGTGTTGACTCATTCATGAGTTCTCATGATTCTCTTAATTAGGATATTGATATTGTATTTCCAAATCCACCACATTGGGATGCATATCTACCAAATATCACATCTTTTTTGTATAATATTACCTTTCATATTTGGATGACACCATTGAGAACATTCCTTTTATATTTGATGTCAGCTTCAATGAAATTGCCTCACCATTGCCATCTTTGCATATTGATATTGCCTTAAATACATTAGATTTTATCATGACAAGTTGTGCATATATACATTATTTGACCTATCCAACTTAGCCATCATCTATGTTGACATCATCAACAATAGTATCTAAATCACATTGGTCCAGATCACCTACATCAATGGCCCATGTTCCTAAATCACATATGGCACCTCATCCATCTTATCAACACTCATCACACATTAAAATTGACTTGGACATATTTGAGAATCATTTGAAGGCATCATTGGCATCATTTCATCCTTTGGATCATGTGCATCATTCAAAGAAATTCATATTACTTCTTGCATATTCCTATATGAAATGGGAAGTCATATTGCACACATTTGAGCTGTTATTTCTTCCCAAGGGGAGAAATTTTATTCAATATTTATGGATCATCTTCAACATCTAGTTTCAATCATCTACTAACACTACAAGCATCATCTTGAGGAGAGGCTACATGGTTTCTCTTTTGAAATTAATTTTGGGAGGAATAATTTCCTCACATGGAGTTCATCACTTCACATTTTTAGGGGGTTCACATGCTCTTCTCTCATTTCTATCATATGGAGGTAATATCCATTTTACTTCATGATATAATTAGTCCTTGGGGGATCATCACTTGTTCTTATTAAATATTCTTCACTTCTACATTTTATTTTCATTGTATTTTCATCATTTCTCTTTTTGGAGAGGGGTTTTTATTTTCTATTGGGTTTTTCTCCTTTATGAAACTTTATGATATATTTGTACATGATTATCTAACATGACCTTGTAGTTAGGACTCATCATAATTGGTTCATACATTAGTTGTTGGAGTTGAGAAAATACAACTTCACAAACCTCGAAGATCACTTGCATGCAAATAACCTGTCACAAAAGAAAAGATGGAGACAAACAACCAAGGGTTCTCTGAAAACTGAAAATGTATATATCAGAGAGAATAAATTGATATAAAATACAATGGGATCAATCCTTATAAAAAGGAGATCATGCAAACCCTAATAAAACCCTAATAGGAAAACATTTAATAATTAATATAATTGTTAAATGTCACTTTATGCAAACTAACATGAAATCTTAAGAAGGGAATAAAGGTAACTTAATCAATATAATTAAGTTAAAACCTTTATTCTAACACCCCCCCTTAAGATGAGCAATAGTGTAGCTACAAACAAATGCAAGAAAAGAAAAGGTAACTACAATGCAGGAAGGAAAACATGGGTCCCGACAACTAGGCCAGATCAGGTACCCAAATACAACCAAATCTCTATAAAATGGAGAAATAGAGAAAACCTCATGGGAAAAATCTCTACTCCAAAAAGAGATGCAGAAAGCCAAGAAAAAGATCGCTAAAGTAGAAGAAGCTGCAAACAACTATCGAAAGATGACTGATATGGTGCTGAAGAACCTCCACTGGAGGAATGGAAGATCCCTTCCAAGGTGAAACCAAGGAAGAATTAGCACGAACAGTATAAGACCTCCCCATAATGCTGAACTGGGAGAGCCTGACAGATCCACTAAAATGATGTGAAACACCCTGTAGTGCATGAAGGAGAAGAAACATCTAAAAGTGTGCAAGATAGCACCTGCAACTGAAAAATTGGTGTGCAAAAAAAAGCACACATGCATGAGGCTGGAATCATATGATCCACTATCGTCATGGAGGGACACTCACCAGACAAGGTGTGATGGCAAAACAAAGGAAAACTACACAACCCCCCATCGCACTTTATAATAATAGTGCGAGTACAAAATATGGCACAACCTTATGTGCAAAATCCCCAAAAATGCATGTACAATAGTGTGGCATTTTATCTCAGTGCGTTTACATAAAAGAAATTTCTTACAAATGATGCTGAAAATGCCCAAAAAGAACAAAGCTAGAAATACATGGAGGACAGTCAAAAAACTAACTATAGAATGCACCAACATAAAAAAGAAGTGATGAGACCCACACCACTGGAAAGATGAGAAAACCAGCTTTTCGATGATATCTCGTTTGCCAAAAAATGATATCGTATGCCCAAGTTATGGCCTCTGGAAGAAAACAGCTCCAAAGAGGAAAAAAAGTCAGCACTGGATTAAATTTGACGGTCATACGACCGTCATAGAAAAACTCCGAGCTTAAATTTGACGGCCAAATGACCGTCACTGTAAAAGTGTGATAGGGCTTATGAGAAAAAAAATTGTTTTTTATATAGGAAAAAACAAAATAAAAAATCTTTACAATAAAATTTTTTATTAAAAAAAAACTTTGGTGGGGGCCACCCCCACTGCACCGTAAGAAGGGTACAGCCCTGCGCAGGTCAGCGCAGGTACGAACCTGTGGAGTACCCTATGCAAGGTACTTGCCTACGTAGATGGCCAGCCTAAGCAAACCATAAAAAGGCTTTCTTCTATATTTTTTTTTTTTTTTAAATCAAATTTTTGACTGAAAAAAGAAAAAAAATTTTGCACAAAGAATATATTATATTTTTTTTTGACGAAAAATAAATTTCCGAAAAAGAAAAAATTTACTAGGTAGACGGACTGTCGTACCAGCAAAATTTTTTTTGCCCCAAAAATCAATTTTGTCCAAAATGGACGAATGAACAATCGATTTAGGGGTTTTGGACCGCTGCGAATGCAATGGCAAGGTCTGTTTGAGCTGAAAATGCTTTGAAATTGTAGGTATGCCTTGGATCAAGAAAACAAACCCCAAACCCTTGAAACTCCAAAAATCTTCAAAACAAGAATAGGAAGCAGTAGATGTGGAGCTCTGATACCATATAGGAGTTGAGAAAATACAACTTCACAAACCCCAAAGATCACCTGCATGCAAATAACCTATCACAAAAGAAAAGATGGAGACAAACAAGCAAGGGTTCTCTAAAAACTGAAAATGTATATATCAGAGAGAATGAGAGAATGAATTGAGATGAAATACAATGGGATCAATCTTTATAAAAAGGAGATCATGCAAACCCTAATAAAACCCTAATAGGAAAAACCCTAAAAGAAGCCCTAAGAGGAAAACATTTAATAATTAATATAATTATTAAATGTCACTTTATGCAAACTAATGTGAAATCTTAAGAAGGGAATAAAGGTAACTTAATCAACATAATTAAGTTAAAACCTTTACTCTAACATTAGTCCCTAAATTTCACTTAAAGGGGGATGTTGGTGTAAATATAGTCATTATCATATCTAGTTCTAAAGCTAATCACCTTTCTAGGATTGACCTATTCACACCTAGCTTAAGTTTACTTGGGTTCCTTTTTCTTTTGTCTCACTTCATATGGTTGAGACATGTGTCCTCATTACTTGAGACACCTATTGACAAATTCTCACACACTTGTCAAGTGAGCTCACAAGTTTCCCATCTTTGGAGGGGTAGTTGGAGTTTCTCTCCTACCTTCTCACCTTCTCATCCCTACCTATATAAGTAAGGATTGGTCATTATATTTACACACTCTTTACTTTATATTGATAGAAATACTACTGTTCTCATTGTTGTCAAACAAATTGCACCCGTATGCTTGAATATTGAAACTCCTGTTAAAACATTGGAAATAATTCCAGGCTGTGGGTATCCTATAAGGAATTAGACCTCTAGATTCTAGGCTGGTTCCTATGAATTTTTTTGATTAATAATTGGGTAAATTGTTGGGAAAAGGATAAAAAGACTAAGTCTAAAAACCTAAGCTGTAAAAATTTAACTGTGGTGATGCACATAAAATGGAAATTTAAGACAACAGATTTATTTCACAAATGATTCTTCATGAGCTTATTTTCACAACTGAGATTGAACAACTCAAGTGCATAAATGATTCATAGAAAGGCTAGACAAATCATTCTTTATGAAGGAAAAATACTTTCACAACTTAAAGAAATGAATATGTTATGAGCACAATCTTTGACCTGCAACTAAGTATGTATTTTTGTGCACATGCATTCATGAATGTGACAGAAATTTAAAGGTTTCAATATGAAACCCAATAAATTTGCATCTAGAACACTCATAAGACACAACACCGGAATCCAAGAAGGCTAATACTTGATTCACAATGATAACAGAAGGAAAAAAATCTGCACAAAATACACTAACATAACCTGTAAACCTACTACTGTATTAATTTGAAAATAAATGTTGAGTTACAAATCATTCGCGTTGCAGAGTGCAAAGGAGAAAAATAAGAACTAAGGAAAAAAAACTTAAGTTTTTTCAATATATACAAAAATCCTTTCAAAAAGGCATGGAAAAAGAATAGAAAGTCAAACTTCAAGAGAGGGTGATAACTCCATGGCAAATTTTGAGCAGAAGCAAAAATCCCTAAAAAAGGAGTCAAAACCATGCGAAAATGAGAGTGCTCAGGTTCAAACTCCCTATCAACTATTAACTGAAACATGCAACACTTCAACTGAACTGCAAATCCCTGAAAAAGTGGGCCTAAGCATGCAAAAAAATCTCCTCATTTGTATCAATTTGCCCATGCAAAAATGAAACTCCAATTTGCCCAATATTCTATGCTTGCATTTGAGATAGTTAAATAAATTAAAAGATTTATATTTTATCATTTAATTTATCAACTTTACAAAAATTAATGCAAGGCATAAATATTTTAATGTATATCTAAAAATTGGAATTAGACTTTATAAACATGAGCCTATGCATATTCTAAAATCTGTCACTATTCTCAGCATATATTGGTCCCTAATACATTGATCGTCCATTTTATCATTATCCATATTTGACTATTGTCGACCACATCATTAGGTTTTTTTTTACCTTATAGGTTGTGGACCACATAGGCAAAAGAAGTAAAATGACAACTCAAAAAATAAGGCAAATCACCCTATGTCGAATTAGGGTAGACAAAAGATGGTCTAACCCTAAAATCATAATCATCATTTCATTCTTGCAAAATACTTGCTCCTTGTTGCGCCACCATGCTGAGGGTTTGCAGCTGTGTGACCTCCATTCGAACCATCCTCTCTCAGATTCTCTACCAGATCTGGCCTCTGCTACTCGTGGTAACCTTGATTTTTTATTTTTGTGCTCTTTCCACTCACTGGCCGCCATGAGAGGGTTCAAATTTTGAGTTTACAAGCTCTTGTGAAGAAATTTGGCTGCAACTTCCATACTTTTCAATAGGCGTGGCACGGTGAGTTCCTTGAGTTCCTTTGTCTTCTATATGCAAATATTTTTAGGTACCCATGGTGCAGCCTTCATGATTTTCTAATGGGACTTTCTGTGTTTTTCATTTGCTATGTATATGGACCACCATTAAACGTTGATTATGTATGAATATGCTTTGCTGCAACTTTATTTCCATTTCTATTATTATGGCTTCTCAAATTTTATCATATATGCTCAATTCGAGCTTGGCCCTCAGTAAATAATAATGGAAACTGGGGAAAAAAAATCTACCTTTCTTTGGAAATATATGAATCTCCTCTCTTATATTTGCCTTTTGAAAATACTACACCCACTATCAAATAGGCAAAAGCTAGGTTTTGTCGTGGCTTCTTCATTGCTTCTCAATATGTTGGTCATTTTATGGTTGTATACTAGCAAAATAATCTTTCTTCTTTATCGTTGGTGCTTTTTTTTGTAGACTGTATCCAGTATTGTATATTTGCCTAATCTTCTCTGTGAGATTTAGTTGCTTTTGTATTTTGTTATGGCTGCCATTGGTTTAAATACCCATTTTTTGTATAGCATCAACAAAAATTAAAAAAAAAAACTTTTATTCATTTTATTTCAATGATCCCACACTTAAATAAGTTGTGGCTACATTTTCATCCATCTGGGTATGTTGATTCTCCTGAGCGCCACCATGAGTACCACTGAAGTTTCTATATTGTTGAAAAAAAATAACCTTCTTCAGGTGCGGCCTGCAGGTCCACTTTGAGCATTTGTAGTTTCCTTCAAGAATATTGTCTTTACACAAAGCATGGCTATGACTGCTTTCATCTCTATGGACTATAGACCTACATTGTGCATGACTATCATTGGGATTGTATCAACTCACCAACTTCTCCATTGATTATGCACCCTTAATAAACACTGTAGAAACTTGACTGTCATATTCGGCAAAGAGGATGACTGGCATCACTGAAATTTACTAAAACCAAAGTGCATTAGGCTCCTGCTGTAAATAATATTTATGTATGTTGTATTGATGAAGTTATAATGAAAGCATAGAACAGTTTTTCTGAAATTTGTCTTGGAATTTATGTTTTTCCTTAACTTCCTTCCATATTTGACAGTCATGGATCCTTGTGATTATCACTTCTTCATGTAGGGATATAAAAGTATCATTGTTATTTATGGACTATCATGAAACAAAAACTACCTCTGATTTTCTCAAATGGTGTCACCATCTTGATGCTTGTTGTCTTGTAGCTACCTTGAGCTCATAATAATGTATTCAAACCTTGTTGTAAATTCCACAATAATGCTCTTTTTTGTTTACATTGTTCACTGTGTGTATCTCACTGGATTCCATAATGTTATGGTAATCATCAAGCTTCATTTCCTATATGTCATGAAGACTTTGTTCAAGCATTTATGACAACCCTTCTTTATGTGTTAAGTTTACTTTCAGCTTAAGATGAAAAATGAAAGCAACTTTGATATTGATAGTCACTATTAGCCATGGTTGTTACTTCATCGTTGTATGATTCTTGGCTATTACAACTGATGAACAACTGTAGCTATCATGCATCACTGCCCCTCCTGTAGGCTGTTATATTCTTTTGGAATTATGAAAAAAATTCAATCAATTTAAAGAGGCTCTATACTTCATTTAGATGTATATTGAAAATGCAAAGTAGAGCTGAAACAAAATATCAATGAAATCTATGAATTCTCACATTGTTTGATCCCTTCTTGACATGAAGGGAAAATTTATGTTGTATGCTCAAACTATTTTTCCCAAATCTCTTTGAAATAAAGTTGCTTATTTGACTATTTCTTTATTTCAACAACTCTTTAAATGACTGTTATCCATGTAAATGACTCTCGTGTGTAACCTGAGAGTGTCCTATTTGATATGTTAGGTTCAACCCTTGTGGGAGCTCATTTTAATCCACATATATGATAAAATGATCACAAACATAATGAACCTACTCCTGCACAATGAACAAACATGTTAGCAAAATAAAAGAAACTGAAATCTTTCTCTTTTTCCTTATGCTCTTTGAATCTTTGTAATCATTTAATGGATGCTTGATTGATTTCATTCTATATTTCTGTTAGTAGCATAGGCATATGATAGGATATGTTTCACATTTCTCTAACCACACTTTCATCATACGTTCAGGTACACGGAGTTGGAGTTGAAACTGGAGCTAGAGATGGAATCGCAACTGAAGACCCAACCTGTCGACGATTCATCATTCCAGGCAATGACGAATCACCTTCTACCTTATGCTTTCTCTATTTTCAGTTGTATAATTTTCTTTTACACATGCACCCCTTATTTGATTATAAAAATCAAAACGAGTTACTCCCATGGCTTGTGTGGGATTCTGGTTCGTACATTATGAATAAAATAGCAAAAATTATGCAAACTTATGATATCATTTTGATTTTTATTTTTTTTTGCATAATATCACTGAAATTTAGACTGTTATGAAACAATGCACAATATGAGTACTTTAGCAAAAACAATTAAGCAACTTGTGTACCTTGGCTTGAATTTATAATTCAGCTCTACTTGTTTGAGCTGGTAGTGAAAAATAGGAAACACTCATATTTTCACTTATGGAAGGTTATCAAATTCTAGCTCTTTGATCTTGACATTCTCCAACATAGATAACCATCAAGACATAAAAATTGTGTTGGTAGTGAATTTTCAACCATAGACATTGGGATAAAAGCCATCATAGAATGGAGATAAAAAGGGATATTGATTCTTTTATATGGGTGTTGAAACCAACCCTCTTGGGTGTGTGAACCTTATAAATATGACCACCACTTGCTAGATATAGTAAAATATAATTTGTAGCCATTGATCTTATTGATACTCAAGCTCCAATAGATAAAAAAGCTTATGCATCAACAATTACTTTCAAACAATTATTAGAGAACGTCTAGAAAAGGTTGAATTTCTCTTATATCCTACAACTAGAGTTGAACTATCTAGATACATTCTATTACTTGTAAGAGAGGGGGACCAACCACGTTTAAGGCCCCAGGTCACAAAGAGCCAAGAGCAGAAGGCTGCCCTAACTTGCCTCACTCTAAAGGAATGTTTCAAAGAAGGGACGAGAATGATGAGGACTATAAGGTCCTTCAATCACTCTTCAAATATGAACTATAACTCGGGCTAGGCGAGTTGGATATTTGGAGTTGGTTCTATGCCTCAGAAAACTCTCTATCTAAGGATGACAACACAGTTCTGGGATGACAATGCGGCACACTGGAGTCTATCAGGCGCGCTAGCGTCCGTACAACCAGACAATAGTGGACACAATAAAACTACCAAAAATACCTACGAACAACCTAGCTAGCTCAATCTAGATGGTAAAACAGAATGAGAAAGTATACAAAGTAGATGCTAAAATGACAAAACAAGTAGACTAGGACTAGGTTGACAAAAATGATCTCACAAAGATGCTCATTCGCTAGCTAGCTCCAAATGCATGTCCACCTACACAAAGGAAGAGGGAAAATTATTGGTGTCTATATAGGGGTCTACCTCAGTCAAATATCTATTTCAGTGTTTCCACCTCCATGGACAACCAAGATAGCAATGATAAAGGAATATATGATAAAGGAGGAAATAAAGTAGAGAACACAATGAACACTACAAAACAGTGAAGTGCTACTCAACCAAATCGTAAAGGAGAGGAGTGAAAATGTTACCACCTCAACTAAGGGCTCACTAGCCAATTATGGAGAAAGAGAGCTTGAACAATCACCATAGCCTCAACTATGGTGAAGGGAGGTGTTGCAAAACCTTAAGCCCCTACTACAATGGTTTGTTCCACACTTTCTCTACGAATTTGATGTAGTGTTGTTGTTGCTAGTATGGAGTGCCAAAGTGTATCTTGAAGTGATGGAAGTGAGATGAAAGCTTGAATATTGCTAAAGAATTCAAGAACTACTTAAAAGATGGATTGAATGAGCGGGATAGGAATTTCAAGACCAAAATGGGAGGGAAAGAGCCATTTTCAAGTTGGCTGGTTGAAGAGGGGTGTTAAAATTCATTCCCAATAGGAAGTGTAACACCTCTACCAACTTCAAACACAAGAATCCACCAGAGGCGTAAGCGCGTTGTGCGGACATCTATGCACTGCACGGGCGATCGGGCAGTTATTCTTCTACCAATGTAAAAGACAAACACCAAGTGGAATGAAGGCAACTTGCTGATGTGAAATTTCGCCTTCGGATTTGGTTTTCTAAGGTGAGGAAGTGTAAAAGGGGAATTTGTGTAAGGGGTGTAAATTCGCACCTATACACTACTACAAATAATTTAGAATAAGAAAATTACTTTAGCAACTAGCCTACACTAACTAAGTAGTCAAAGGAAAAGGGATAGAAGGAGGATATAGGTTAAAAAAAGAGGTAGGTTTATAGAGATATAATAAAACAATGGCCAGGTGAAAGTACTAACGAAGGGAAACTAATCAACTTCTCTACAATAAATTACTTAGCATCCAAGTTTGTAAATAAAAATATGCATATGGTAGGCTTTCTTGAACTTATGTTATGAAACCATTTTGCTTGTATATTGATAGTATTTGTAGTGACAAAAAATATACTCCTTTACATTTTCTCACTTTGTTTTCCTAGACCTTAATTAATTAGACTTAATTAAGCCTCTAATTGATCCAATTATGCATTTAAAAGCCTAATTAATCCCATTTTTTGAAAGGGGAGCCTGTATTAAACAATTGAAAATATTAATTAAATTGCCTTGGAAATTGAGTGTCCTAGATTTAGGTCCTAGGAACCATTCGGCCAAGTGACAATGGATCCTCCTTAAGTTGAGGATCTCAAATTTTAATATGTTTTTGGAAACATTTTTATGATTCAAATTCAAATTTTAATTGTCAGCCTTTGATGTTTAATTGTCAGGAAATTAGAAAATTACCTATAAATACAAGTTTTTTTTATCAATTTAAATCCTAGAACAAACTAGAGGTGAACTTCACAAGAGAATAGATTATTCAAGAGAAAATCTATTAGTCTTCTACATTAGCATTCAATATCTCAAGCATCATGTCAAAATTATTTACACCTATGCATGTTTCTAGAGCTAACATTGTGATGTAGGTTTCAAGAATTCAAGCATCAAGGTCAACATCCAATCAAGAAATTTCATGCAAGATCAAAACCTTAGAGAGATGTGTTAGACTTTATTCCTCTAAGGATCTCCATTCAAGAGTTTGGTGAGTTTCAACATTGTTAGAAAGTAGGAGGTGAACAAAAATAATAGAAGCTTGAAACTACTATAAATCGGATCTAGCAATGTTAACCATATGGAGTTTAAATCAAAAATAACAATTAAATACAAGAACATAAAGCTAAACATGAAACACAATGTTTAACATGGAGAAATAATTTTGGGAAAAACACTCCACCAAAGAAGAGATGAATAGCTTGTATTAACAAAAAATATATTTACAATACACCCGCTCTAACTCCTCTTCAACCTTCAATCTAAAAACATAACTATTGCAAAGACGGTTGTTGTTGCACCAAAAGATCGACCTATTAATGCCCGATACAACTGCTAGATTTATACAAGATCCAAGATCCACAGGAGGCGGTTAAACCATGTTATGAAGCTCAAGCATTGTGCTAGCCCTCACTGAGGAGACCAAGGGAGACACCTTGCAACAATCCCCCCCAATGCAAGAGAGGGGTTCAAACATGTGACCTTGCTTTTGATACCAATTGTTGCAACTTAGACGGTTGTCATTGCACCAAAAGATTGACCTATTAATGCCCGATACAACCACTAGATTTATACAAGATCCAAGATCCACGGGAGGTGATTAAACCATATCATGAAGCTTGAGCATTGCACTGGACCATGCTGAGGAGACCAAGGGTGACACCTTGCAACAATAACCCCTACAAAGAAAAATTGATGAAGAACCACACACAAACCCCACATCCAAGCACCTATTATAAAGAATAACGCAATACATAAAGAATGGCATCCAAATTGATCTAAACCTCATTCCACCACCTTGGAATCATCACATGCAGCTCATACTGACCTCTTATAGATGCTCTTACAGTTTTCATAAGGCATATTTCATGCATGGGCACCTAAGGACCAAGATAGCAAATATTCCATCATAGATGATGCCATAGTTGTCATAGAATCTTATGATAGGTTTCATGGTGGTCATAGATGCTCTTACAACTTATGACGAGTGTTATAACATGTCATAATGTAATATTCCAAGGTGGATGCCTAGAATTTCTTGTTTGAAAATTTTACCATTACTGTGACAACTATCCAATAAAAGTAACACAATAACTCCCTACCGGTAAAATGGTAATTACCAGGGCCAATAAAAACTTAATTACCATTTTCGGTGAAACCTTCTATCCCTTATGAGTGAATTATAAATAATATTAGGAGTAATTAAATTACATGATATTTACAAGGTTGATGACACCTTTATTTCAACATTATCCCACTTGAAATCATACATTGTAAATACACCCATCTAGGAAAACATAAACATAAACCAACTAAGCACAAGTAAATTTCTCTATGCTCATAGGTTTGGTAAGAACATCTAAAAAATTCTCCAGTGTATAAATCTTCTTTAGCCCAATCTGACCATTAGAAATATATTCATGAACAAAATGATACTGAATATCCACATGTTTAGTTCGTGCATGATACATTAGATTCTTAGCTAAATGAATTGTGCTTTGATTTTGACAATTAATCTGAATAATTTTGCAATCAAATACAATACCTTTACACAACCTTTGTAACCAATTGCCTCCTTAGAGACATGAGTAGCAACCATATACTTCACTTCTATGGTGGATAAAGCAACTGCAGCCTGTCTTTTACTCATCCAACTTACTGCTCCTCCACAAAGTAAACACATACCCACTGGTGGAACTTCAACTATCCAAGTAACCTACCCAATTTACATCAAAAAATCCTCGTACATCCAATGACAACCACATTATCATTACCATGATACAAAAAATAGTAATCAGAAGTACCTCACAAACATCTAAATACCCTCTTAAAAAAGTCCAATGCTCTTTACTCAAGTTAGACATAAACCTACTTAGAACTCCCATTGTTTGGTCTATATCTAGTCTAGTGCAAACCATTGCATACATCAAACTACCAATAGCACTAGCATATGTAACCTTAGACATATCCTTAAAATCATCATCAATATTAGGACACATATCTAAGCTCAACTTAGTACCAATTGGAAATGGAATATAAACTATCTGAAATTTATGGATATTAAACCTCTACAAAATGGTATCAAGATACTTACTCCGACTTAACCAAAGATTTATGTGACTCTAACCCCTACTGATTTCCATCCCAATAATGTATTTTGTAGCCCCCAATTCCTTCATATAAAATGTGCTAGAAAGCTATTTCTTGAGCTCACCAATCATCACCTTGTTGTTACCAATAAACAACATATCATCAACATACAAGATAATATTTAGTATTTGATCATCAACAACCTTAATATACAAACAATGATCCTCTTTGCTCCTAAGAAAACCCAAATTTAATGCAAGAGCATCAAAATTTTGATACCACATCTTGGGTGACTATTTCAAACCAAACAAAGATCTCTTTAACCTTGTTACCCTAGAGTTTTGCTATGTCTCACAAGAGGCTTTCTCATCCAAAAAATTAGCTAAGTCATATGTCAGGTAGTGTTCAATACATCTTTGCGAACCTATGCGATGTCTTCCTCAGCTTGTCTAACTTTCAGCTTAACCACCTGGCTTTGTATTTTTCAAATCTTTAACAAGTTAACCTTACTTAGGCGGTGTTTTATAAAGTTCATCAAACTAAATCCTTTTCCCACTTGGTGCGAATATCATGTTAAGGATCCTTGTGTCAAGTGGTGTGTTAGAACGAAAGTCAAACTCTAGTGAGCTTTTATAAAGTTCGTTGAGCTATCTACTTCCCCGCCTCTAGCCATTATTTCTAAATTTTTGAAATGTAGTTGCAATAAAACAGTGATGGAAAGCTGACACGTGCCCTATGGTAAAGAACTGATATTAAATGCTCATCTACTCACACATTTCCTATGGTGTTTTTAAGAAAGTTACAAGTCATAGACAAACGTTTCTTATTGCTATGTTGGATTTCAAGGAGACTAAAGAGGTATATCATTATGAATTTTCAGCCAAAGAGTTCACCATTGGAGGTATTTACAGTATTCTCTTTCTTTAGAGTTTGTCTTTCTAGGTTATTTATCTGTTGCATTGAAGTTTGTTTGAATTTACTCTTGTGCGGGCCCTAAATTCACAATCATGGCTAAGCTCAAATGCATGGGTTAAAATTACATATCTATGTTAACTTATGAAAGGCCTAAGATTGGGGATACCCATTTAGGGCCCATGAATTTAAGTGAAATGAGGGATAAATTTAATAACCCAAGCCCGCCGCCCATCACTCAACAGGTGATTAGTAGAGGGCTAGTCGAAGCAACTGCTTTTCCCATTGTAGTACAGTTTCCTGAGCTTATTATAGAATGCATTAGACATTATAACTTGCAAACTTGAGACGTCAGGACTAAGGACAATCAATTAATCTTAAAATTTCAAAGGGCCACCTTTGCATCACACTTGAAGATTCCAGAAAGGGATGACTACTTGTCTATGAATATAACCAATTCCAGATCATTTTTTTTGCTAAGAAGGGACTTTATAAGAATGAAATAGCTAAAAGTTTGTTAGCAAAACCAAAACAGGGTAAATCTCAATTACCTTGGAAGCTACACATGAATCATTTTGTGGATGAAGTAGCTGGCATTGTGGTGTTGTTGCATAGAGTTAGGGGAAATAAGGACGCACACGGGTTCAAAGAGTGGATGTATTTTTTCATCTAAATTATATTGTCCGGATATCAATTCATTGAATGGGTTGCGATTATCAGTGACCATGTGCATGTTTAGATGACCTTCTTTGCACTCAACAAGTTCTTTTACATGCCGTCATACTTAATTTATGCCCTTGCTAGCACTAGGCCCTAGCCTAGATTGAGACCAAGTGACCCCCCTCCCAAAAAGGTACTTGTTTATGATTACCTAGATAAATTGCAGCTTAATAAAAGCTTCATCCATTTCAGGAGGATAAATGATGCCTTCACCATGAGGATGACCAGGGAATTACATGGTCGTGTCAGAATGCAAACCTATATGTAACTAGGAGTATATACAAATAAACATACTTAAAGATCTATATTTAAAACAAAAAAATCTATATACTTCATTAAAAGGAGTGTTTCACATACAATTTGCAGCTTTTTAACAATCCTTTGCATAAATAACCAAACACCACAATCATCAAAATAGCAAGTATAGCCTCAAGAAGAAACATAAGCATGCCTGTTCCTTTGGAATTAGTTAAAAAACTAAGAAGACACTAGCTTAACAAAAGAAATCAAAGATAAACCACAACATTTGATAGCTTAAAATATTTTTGAGTAGAGAACATAAGAAATTATAATATGACATAGTCGAGAATAACCAATCCGTTATTGTCTCAATCCAAAAACTAGTATATATAACATTATATCCCTATCTTGTAACATATGTATGTACATTCACCCATTTTCGTTAAATGTACGTTTTTCCCTACCTCCATTGCTCTTATTGTAATTATTAAAAACTTGTAATTTAAAAGATCATATTTGAAAAAAAAATAACCTCAAATCCCACGTGACAGAGATAATTTTTTTACGTATACATCATTTTGCAAACGCACAAGATTCTATTTATACATATCAATCTCAAAATGTAAATTATCACAATAATAATACGAGATCGAATCTTAAACAAAACATTCCCCATACCAGCAGCTAAAAACCCACTTCTACTTTGTAAACATTCCAAGCACAAAACAAAAATAGTAAACAAACTCTTGCATACGTGTCTCTATTATAGCTATTCATTTTGCTACAATTATAATATAAAATAGAACAATAAACATCTGCAAATACCCCCTTATTCCACATATGCAAAGCACCTGATAGAGTATTAAAAAAACAAATCCAATTAAGAGTCTGTGAGATGGTGAGACCAAATCTGATATATATACATAAATGCGCGTCTGTGCAGACAAAAAATATAATAAACAACCAAAATCTGACATAAATGCCTCGAAAATCTGATCTACACTGCCCACAAAATCAACTCCTTTTTCTAATTTTAAAACAACATATATTTTAATGACAAACAAATCCATTTAAAAACTTTTAAAGCATTCTTCATCACACATGCCATTCCATTGCCTCCATCTCCTAAATTCAATGCAACATGAAAAAAAATTATATGACAAATAAAGACAAGCTATCCTTATTGGCCACATTTAAGTAAAACAAAACATGAAAAATGACATCCTCCTTTATAAAAGAGGAAACTAAATAAACCTTGTGCGTGGCGCCACATTTATGTGGGCCATCCTTACGCTTTCCACCAATCCCTCACATGCTTACATTTATAGGAAGGAAATCATGATTGGCACTTACCATTCTCACTTCCACCTCACCATATTTTGAAGGAATTTAAAAAAAAATTGTTTTATGTCACAGATGGTATAATTTTGTGGAAGTGAGGTTCACTATTCAAGTGTCAAGGATGAGGTTGTTTAATATTCTAGAACTGTTTAAGACAATCAAGAGTCCACTTAAAACATTTTCTATCCATTTTTAAATAGTTGGGAGCTAGTTTTATATGGCTATTTTAGAGCTGAAATGCTTTGGAGTCAGTTCGAAAAATAGTAATTTATGAGCTAATTTGAGCTTGAGACTTGGACTAAAACACTAATCTAGGAGTTAGCTTTGTGGAGCTTCTTTAGAGTTAAGATACTTTAGAGCAATTTTGTACAACTTCTTTATGAAGTACATCGTAGCACTTCATTTGTGCTATATCATGCGACTACTCTATATCCTTGTCATCTAATTACAATATAAGAATAAACCTAAAAGCATAAAATCATACATTTTTGGGTGAAGGTCAATAGATAACTCAAAGGAAGTGTGTGAAAAGTGTAATACACTTTTTGTGACTCATAGAAGCATCATGATTGAAATATGGAGATCTTAGAAACATTATCAATTGGGATTAGAATCACACCTTTAGGATAATATTACACGAATGATAATTCTTCAGTCAAAGCTTCATTCAAAGTGCTTAGGTTGGTAGGGGCTTTATGGTAGACTTGCATGGGCACTCTCTCTACAACTCCACTTTTTTGAGAGGTTTCATAGCGAATGATTCTTTCAAGAGGGAGAAAACTTTG